>OX451219.1:14455948-15055948 GCA_949628195.1 Phasia obesa
TTTTAAAAACTTTTTTAATTTTAGTAAATGTAAAAGATTCGTTTATTAAATGTATTTTATACATTTTTTGCAAAATACAGTTTTTTTTATTTTCAATCAAAAAGTACTTTTTTGTACAATTTTTTGTAAAAGTGTTTTTTTATTTTTGTAAATAAATAACTATTTTAAATATTATATATTAAAAAATTTCCAAAAATTTTTTTCCAATACTTTATAGTGCAAATTTTTGTAAAAGTACTTTTTTATTTTTGTCTAGAATGTTTCAATTTAAATAATTATTTAGGAAAAAAATCTTCTAAAAATTGATTTTGTAAAAAAAGCTTTTCGGATTTTTCATTAAAAAAATTATTTATTTTTTTTTACATTTTAATTTTTATAAAATGCACTGCGTTTTAAATTTATTTGACATGTTTTTAAGATTTCGCTCTAAAAAGTAAGGTTTGAAGGCCCAGTATTATAACTTGAGAATAGTTAAAGTTAGGATTTTGTTGTTGTGATCACTAGTTTTTCGTTATAATAACCAGCTAACGCTTATTACTATAACTTGTCCGTAAAGCACGTGATAGTTAAAGGTTGTTATTAACTTGATTAAAATAACCAAAAAGTACTTATCGCTGCAACAAAATCCTAACTTTAGGTATTGCCAAGTTATAATAATGGACCTAAAACTAATAACTTTTTATTTCAAATAATCACAATTATTTTTCTTTTAACAAACATTAAGAAGAATTGTTTTTATTTTTGCCACCACTTTAAAAAGTTCTGTAAAAGGTACATTCTGAAATATTTCTTAAAATTTAATATTTTTTGTTTACCAAATAAAACGTTCTTTAAAGTAATTTAAATAAATAAATTTTATATAACACCTTTTTGAAAAGGTACTTTTTAAATTTTAATTTGAAAAAAATTTTTTTTAACATAAATATTTCGTAGCAGGTACTTTTGTAAACTAAAAAACTACTTTCCATTGATTTATTCGAAAAGACATCAAAGGAAACCTTTAGAAGTACCTAAGTGCCTTTCTTTCATTAACTTTAATGTTTCAGAAATAACCTGCGGTTTTTTAATATTTCTAAAAAAGTACTTTTTATTTTTTATTATATGTTTATTTGTCTATGTCAACTAAATTCCAAATGGTACTTAAAACGTTTAAAATTTTTATATAAAAAAGTAGTTTATTTCATTGAAACATGAATTTATATATAGTTAGGTGAAATGCAAAAGTCCCGCTGACTGGATTCCTAATTACAATCAGTTAGATCTTCTGCTAAAGAAATATCATCCAAATGATGATCCAAAAATGAAAAGGTGTGTTGAAAATTCCAGAACCTTTAAACCGGAAATTGCATTTTTTCACTGCTCTTTCTCCACTTTCTCTTGGAAATGAGACATTTTTGCGGAAAAGAACTATCCTATATTGGAACAAGGATGCTTAGGTACCTCCTCACAAAATCTTGTTTAAATGCATTCAGTAGTTTTTACGTGATACGAACACAAATGAAAAGCAGACAGACAGGAAATGAGTTACTGTTTTATTATATGTCTAGATGAAGAAATAGTTTTTAAAGAATAAGAGAAAGAGGTGATTCCTAACCCTTAAATTAGGCAATTAATTTTTGTCTTCAAGTACTGGTTGATTCTAGAATACTGTTGAATTAATTTAATGTAGTGTTTCTGTTTAATCATTGACATCATAAAAATAATGAAAACAAATTAAAATTATTAAAACTTTTTGCCAATTATTTTCTATAATTTTTGTCTATTTTTTTCTTTTTTATATTTATTTTCATTTAATTTCACCGACTTTTTAAACTCATCTGTTCTGCGACACTTCTGCCAACAATTATTTACAAAAATTGCTTCGATGGATGGTGGCAACAATAATATATTTTTTTTTAATTACAATAATACAAATTTAAAACACCAACAAAAAAACTTAAAATTACACAAACAACACACAAAATTAATACACATACAATGAATATTTCAAATTTTTATTTGAAACTTTTTCTCACTTATAAATGAAACAATTAAAATAAATTAATATGAATAAAATATGATGTAACCTTTTTTTTTGATTCAATTCCTCTAAACGTTTGGAATTAAATCAACCATTAAATTATATTAACTATTTGTTGTAATAAAAATAAAACAAATTAATTTATGAAACAAAACAAATTTTTCTTCGAAAAAAAAAATTCTATTGAAATTAAAAAAAAAAAAATATAATAATTATGTCTGTGTGTATTATTAATTAATTAATAAATTAATAAACAACGATAAAAACAATTAAACGGTGTTTTTGCACACATGTATTTGTGTTAATGTAAATGTAAATGCGTATGTATGTGCGTATTGTATATTTTTATGCTTTTCAATCAATGAATATCAATGTATGTTTGTATTTGTTCACGCCTGCATATGCACTGACAACAACGAATTTAAATTATTACAAAAAATATATATTTCATATGCACTGTATGGTAAAAACGCATACATTTATATGATGTCATATGCACAAACACACATGCATACCTGCGAAAAAAAAACACGCACGCTCGCGATTACCACTAGACTGCACCTGTTTCCGTTTCCGCTGCAACTTTGACACATCATCATCAACAACAACAACAACATCACCAACAACAACAACAACAACATACTCAACAACCACCGCCACCTTTACCACCTCCAACTGTTCCCAACATGCCCGGCTCTTCACTTCCGGCTACACAGCAAACGAATGTTGCGAATGCAGCCGCAGCTGCTGCCAATGCTGCAGCCGTTGCTGCCATGACTTTAGGTCAACAGCATCCTTTGGAAGTGGGCAAAAAACGTGCTGCCGATTCAGACATGTTTCAATTGGTATTTTATGTTTTTTTTTTGTTGTCTTTTTAATTTATTTTCGTTTCTCTTTTCTTGAGTTACTTTCTGTGTTTTCTGTGTTTCGTTTTATTTTTGGGTATTTTATTTAATTTTGTTAATATTGTTTGCAGTTTTCTGTTTATTTGTTTGTGTACGTGAATTTTTTTTTTTTTTTTTGTTTTACGATTTTATATATTTATTTAATTATTATTAATTTTGGTTTTATATTTATAAGCAATAAATTAATATTTTTTTGTTTTGTTTTCTGCTTAAATCTTACGTTACATTTTAAATAATCGTTAAAGCATGTTGTTTAAATTTTAAGCTTTTGCTATGCTTGTTTTTAATATTAATAATAAATATATATTAAGTATACGCTTCCCATACTCTATAGAATTAAGTCAATATTAATCATACCTCCTGGTGTGCATTTATATTCATATTAATAATACGTCATGGTGAATATTACTTTTACATACTCGTACATAAATAGCAGAGTTTGTGATTTTACTTAGAATTTAATTATGTGGTATTAATAAAGTTGCCGAGTAAATTTACCAGAAAATAAATATTTGTTCAAGAAATTTTATTAAGTTTAAAGACCAGTTTCGTGTATGGTTTTCGGCTCACCGGTTTGCAAGGCAGCATTGTAAATCAATTAATTTATTTACAGAAATACTTGTTTGCATTTCTATTAAGGATACTCGTAAAATAATAATAATGGATTTTAAATTAAAGCAGAAGAAAATTCAAGAGCTTAACAATTTTAATTAAGTCGTTATATCAGCGCTGGGAAGTTAAAGTATAAATAATTGCTTGTTAATGATTAACACGAAGCAAGAAAAAGGTGCTTAAAATAAATATGCTTAACCTTTTAGGTGCTGCAGTTGATTGTTCTGGCGAAAAAGGCTTTAATTAGTTCGCATGTCTTAACTATACAAATAATTATAGTTTTGCAGCAGGAATAAGAAAGCAGTCCGTTAATAATTTAGATCTTTTTTTAACTGTTTACTTTATTTTCAAAAATTTCTGACTGTTCTTCTTCGTCTCTTTTAATCATAACTGACTTCCCTTTATACTTCTTAACATTTCTTTTGGTCTTTAGAGATTTTTTTTATTTATATATTGTTATTCCTCTAACTCCCACTGGAGCATAGGGCACCTATAAAAGCCATTCGTTATCAAATTGTATTTAAGAAAAGTGGGTTGTTGGCCCTCCTTTCTTAGATTGGACTGCTATCTATGTGTCCAATCCCACGTTGCAGTCATGCTTCAGCAAATATTCATGTAGTTTACCTTCTTGCCTGAGACGATAAGATGTGCTGTAACCATTCAGGCCTTCGCACTCTAGCTAGCTTTCAGATTAATCTGATAAGCCATTGACCGGGATATACTTGGTCTAAGACCGGAAGTAGTGAGCTGCTTGGACTTTCGAATGGTCACTCCCAAGTGAATGACAGTCAGAGGACTTGCACCTTTGGAGATTGACTCCCAATAATTTATATTATTAGGTATCTTTTCTTATCACAGAACCGTGTTTAAGCTAGGCTTTGGTCCAACACTACCCAGCTGGATTGATTCTCACAAATAACATCCATGATTTGACAGCATTTTTTCTGTTAAATCAAGAAACTTTCTTAATTTATATTTTCATCAAATGATATTTAAATTTACCCTACTTTTTTATCAACTCTTGTTTTTTTTAAATCTTAGTCAGTGTCGTCTTTTAAATTTACTCACAATGAAATTTGTTGTGCGTTCATTGCGAGACCTTAGGGAATATACTTTTTCAATTACAGTCCAGTGCTCAGAAAGCGACAGCAAATATTCCTTTTCGCCTGTGCACACGAGGTGTTTTAGTTTACTACTCTAAACCCGCGAACTCAGTCCAGTAATTGTTATATTTTGGAGTTCCTGAAGTTGTTCGTCTTAAACTAATCAGCTTAATTCTAAAGGCGACTCACTAACTGTTTGAAACATCTACAACTCTAACATAGACTACCTTTGCTAAAGATTTAGTTATTCTCTTTTAGCAGGGATTCATTGCCTGGCTTGATGAAATCCTTTAAGCTGCTAGAATTGAATTAGCCTCCAGCTGGGATTCATTGTCCCACTGGATGGGTTTCTTTCAGTTGCCAGTATTGGAGAAGGAATGTTTACTTGCAAAGAGCTTCTCAAGACAGTTTGATTTAAAACTGGATTCTGCAGGTATCAAGAGACATCATTATAGAGATGAACTCCCAAGCGATTATCAACGTTCCTGTTTGTAGATTTTTAGCTGTTATTTCTAAAGTAACTGCTCTTGTTATACCGATCGCTTTCAACTGTCTTGTAGCCTATGTGAGTTGTAATGTATATGGGTTACAAGACAGTTGAAAGCGGTAAGTATAACAACAGCATTTAGTTTGGCAATAACGGCCGCAAAACTACTACAATAACAGCTGAAAAATCGAGCTTTGTCTCTATAATGATGACTCTTGATACCTGCAGAATTCAGTCTTAAATAAAACTGTCTTGAGTCAGTTTGCCATGCAGTGAGCTATTTTTAACAGCAATCTAATGTGAAGCGAGATTCGACATTTTAAATAGAGTTTTTTTCGTGGCCCGAAAGCCTTCGAGTTTATGAAGCTTTCTGCTTGTTGTTCCCTCTAATTGCAGCACTGTTTGCTCGTCCGCTTCTCATCACTCGCAAGGTGTGGTGGCAGGCAAATCAACCGTAAACTGCTGTATGTGTAGTAACTGCTGAAAGCATTAATATGCAAAGTTAACCTTTTTAACCATAAAATTACTCACCTTAGGGATTCAGAATTTATATAAACGTTCGCCTTACGGAATTTGCTGAAGTCAGCTGGTTAATTCAGCTTCTGGTTCTTGAGTTAAGAATTATAGATCCATTCTATTTTCCAGTCTAGGGAAATGTGATCACTACTGACATCCTCGTTAGTGTTTTGTTAATTAGGAATAACGACATTCGAAATTGATCAAAAGTTACATTAAAAACCATATTGACATTTGCACAAACATCAACTGACTTGCCATAGGGAACGAAAGCCAGCTGAAATTTTATAAAAAAAAAAAAACTTTAAGAAAAAAGTCAGCTTTATTCGGAGGCAAGCAAAAACTCCTATTGAGCAAAAAGAAATTCTGAAAAATTCTGCACAAAATAACTTAAATTTTTGTTTCTGCCAGAGCTGAATATAAATTTTAAAATTTTTTTCTCCTTCTTGTATTGTTTGAAAAACATTTTTCAAATATATTTTTTTTTTTTCATTTACATTTTTTTCCCTTTTCACGAAATCCTTTGAACAAGGTGTCCTTGATAATAAATTATATGAAATTTTTAGTGTTTAATTAATTAATATAATTAAGTGCAAATGCAGAAACATGAAAAATATGCTGAAAGCTCTTTGGCAGGAAAATATTTAATTAATGAAGGATATGCAAAGTGTACGTCATATGCACGAGTATATTCTCGCTCCACTTCAAATGAAAATAATTTGAATAGTAAATGTGTTAAATGTTAAAAAATTTAAATTTTTAAATCGGACTGATTAACTGGCATTTGTATGAAATACAACATTTTGTATTTAAATTTTGTTTATTTTAAAAACCTTTGTGTAAAAAGCTTTGAGTAGAAGCGTTTGAAATTTTTAGAAAAATTTATTATTTGTCGATGCAGCGACCTTAAGAGCGGATATTAGCATCGAGTCTATCCGGAAAGGCCTTACAGGCTACATGAATGTGGCCTTATAGTATTTTGTGTCCTCAGTTTAGAGCCTTGATCGTGATATTTTTTAGTTTATAGGCCATATTATAAAGGAGGAAGAGGACATAAAAAGATATACCATCAGTGTAAGGCCGGGAAATGCGATGGTCATTGTTGTGAAGCAATGAAGAATTTAAAGAGATTGGTTGGTTGGTTTTATGCCTTGAATGGGATGGTAGCCAGTATATCTTGAAGCGGCTATTTATTTTAACCGAATTGTTTACATTTCATAGGTAATAAAGCATCGTTTAATGGTAAAATTGTTTATTTTCCTTAAAGCTCTTTTCACTAAAAACGAGTATTGAACGTCTTAAGGCAGTTACCACGGCCAAACGTCATCACTCATGCAGCATACTGCCATCACAAAGCAATGTGTTCAACAAAATTGTCTTTTGACTTCCGCTCTAAACATACAGGATCATTTCATTGGTTTACAATCGCTGAACAATAAAAAAATATTTATTACAAAAGGCTGCTGCTGTTGCAGTTTGCCTCATTTAGCACCTAACTGCTTTATTTTTTAAATTTTTAGAGCTTCAAACCCTAAAAGCCCAACGGCTGCATTCATCGCCATGTAGTCATCAAACTTAATTATATTGAAGTCGATAGTTACCAAGATAGTGATCAAGATTAACGTCGGCACATTACCACAGACTAAAATAAAACCGTAGATTAATGCCCCCATTGTGTAGTACAGCACATTCTACGATAAAGAGCCGTGTGTAACAAGGTATCAATACCGCACTAGATGCACCGCACGGTCACAATGAGTAGCAATTTATAGAACATGGCAAACCATGGACCCATGTCCTAACCTCTTGCTTAGGGGTTAGAGCCCGTCCAACTCCTTCTGTTGAGAGTGCAACTAAACACTTTGATCCACAATGCACCATATCTGCATACATTGAGATCCTCTTCGGGGGTACACGTACCGCCACGAACTAACACATGTACCCCCGAAAGGGACCTCACCAATAACCGTACACAGAAATGAGGGGTCTCTGTGGGGCTACCGGTTCCCGTGGTGCTAGTCTTTGGGACCAGAAACAATACAGACCTTTTCTTCCAGATTCAGGTTCCAGGAACCCTAGCGTCTGGTGCTCCTATTTTCCCCAAGAGCACATAGTCAAAGCCTTTTGAATATGCATCAGTGATATTATTGTACCCCCGGGGGGAGTCGATAGTTATGTCGGAAGCTCTGCTATTGTTTTACGATTATAATATTTTTCTATTATAAAAATAAAATAATTTGTTCAAAACGTACCTTCTATCAGGTCAAAACAAATAAACTTATTTGCTGACTAGCTGTGCCAGCCACTTTGTCAGCAGTCAGTCCTTACAATATTTTGTTGGATTTTTTTTTGGCAAATAAACCACACCATAAACCCTTAATTTCTTAGTATTTCAGTTATGGCTTATGTATTTATTTTTTACAAGGGGTCTCATCCCAACTAACATATCCCAATAAAAAGCGCCTTATAGTATGCATATCGGTAAAATTTTGTAGTTTTAGCGCTTTTTCTCTACTTTCTCTTGGAAATAAGATATTTTTGCTGTCAAAAGGTATCCTATATTTGAGTCAGGATACTAAGGTACCTCCTCACAAAATTTTATTAAAGTCCATGCAATAGTTTTTACATGATGCGAACACAAACAGACAGAAGAAAAAGAGAGACAGAGAGGAAAAAAGTCACTGTTGTATATGTATATATTTGCTCATGAATAAAATAAAATAAAATCTTCCTCTATCCCTCTCCCTCTCTCCCTCTCCCTCTCCCTCTCTCTCTCTCTTTCTCTCTCTCTCGCTCTATATATATACACTCATTGTCATTTACAAAAATAGAAATTGATCTAAGTTGGTTACAGTTACAACGGTAACCGTCTTGTTTTGTAGTCGGTAGAATGCTGCCATCTATGTGTTTAATGCATTATGTTTATTCCAATTTTAATAATAATTTTAATGCTGATAACATTGCTATGCCGGGAGCTGAATTTAAAACTGCATTTTTGTTTTATTGAATTGTTAGTAGTTTTCGAGATATACCATTAAATACAAAATGAAGGAAGTTACACATCGTATATTAGCATAACTCTATAACAATTTTTCCAATTTGATTTAGTCCAAAAAATCGATAACTACCTTTAAGTCACCCAAACGTTAAGTTTTGAGTCTGTAGTTCCGTTTAGGAGATATCGCAAAAGTTGTGTCGAAAAAAATAATTTTCAAGCTTAATTTTAACAATGTTAAGAGCAGACTTGGGGGTTGTCAATTGCAGTTTATAATTAAATACACTTGCAATTACGCAATTTTATATAATTTTAATGGGAATTTTTCAATTACAATTACATATCACTATTTTTAGTTGTAATTGAGAATTTTTCAATTACACATTACATGTAATTTGTAATTGAAAAATTACAATTACAATTTGTAATTGGAAATTTTGAATTGTAATTGAAAAATTACAATTACCTATAATTTGTAATTGGAAATTTTCAATTATAATTGAAAAATTATAATTGCTTGTAATGTTTAATTATAATTATTCAATTACAAGTCATTGTAATTGAAAAAAAGCAATTAATATTACATTTAATGGAAAATTTTAAAAATTTAATAAATTTTTTTTTAATTGAAAGTAATGATTATTGCCTAATTACAATTACAAATAGTTGCAAGTGACTTGAATCCCTAATTTAAATTACAATTACTTGTAATGTGTAATAGAGAATATGCAATTACACGTTACCTGTAGTTTTTATTGTAACTGAAATGTAATTGAATCTCCCCCTGTCTGGTTAAGAGCCGGCACTGAATTTTAATTAAAACAAAGTGGAATGCAGTTTTTTATTTAACAACTTGCAGTTCTTTCAGTGTCGAAATTTACCTCAGTTCAATATAAAAAAAAAATAAAAAAGTCTTGGTTACGTATGAGTAATATTCATCTATTGACAGTATTTTGAAACATTAAGACAAAATTATTATACCTATTATTTTAATAATTATTTTAAAATGCCTGCTTATAAACCAAATTTTTTTTTTTACAAAATTAACCCATTTAAATCCTTTCAAAAAATTCGTTTAAATATGGAAATTTTCAAATTTCAATTGGCTATTTTTCTACGATTTCCTTGCAGATCCTTAACTTCTTTATATCGCTTTTAAAAAATCGTTTATACAAATTTATATAAAATTATTTTACTTAACTACTTTCCAATAAATCGTTGTTTATTTATATTATTCGTTGGTATTTATTTTTCATTATCATTTCTTATTCATTTATTTTTTGTATTTCAATTATAATAAACTTATTTTATTGTATTAATCATTAATCCTTTTTAAGCTGATAAAAAAAAAATTAACAAAGAAAATTTTTAACAAACTATTTTTTGCTTCTCTTTTTCTTCCCTTCTTCTATGTAAACAAAAATAAACGCCAACCAACCTGTTTCTACCCCTCATCAAACCAAACATTTAATAACAATATTTTTTTTTTGTTGTGTGCGTGTGTGTGTGGGTGCGACTTAAACTGTGCAACGCCGTAATGCTCGCTGTGTATTTCATTTGTAATGTTTTGTCTTGTTAAATTTAACTAAATTTGTTGTTCTTAAAATTTGTTTTTTTGTTGTAATACTGCTACATCATCATCAACTACTACCACCACCACTGCAACTACTACTATTTTCTCCTTCTACTACTACTACTACTACAAAATGCCAACATTTTATACCAAAATATGCTTGTTTCCCACCAAACCAAACCAACGTCATTCTACAACATGAATGAATCGAACAAAAAAAATTTATAAAAATAAATTTGTTAAACATTTTTGTTGTGTCTTGTAAAAACTGCTAAAAATTAAAATTAAAAAGATGGATGTTAAAACGGTTGGTTCATTTTACTATGAAAATTTTGTAAGTACTAATGTAATGCTAATAAAAACAAACTTTATAGAATTAAAAAGTATATTTAATTTACAATATTTATAAAACTTTTTAGTTTTTAAATTTTTCCATTATAATTTATAATTCAATTATAATTTTATCAATTTGAGTTTAAGGCAAAAAAGATGAGAAATGAGTAAAAGTCAATAAGTCTTTACATACACATAAGACAACAAATATTGCTTATTTTCAAAACTAGCTGTACCCACACACACGTTGTATGCGTCCTGCCAATAATTTGTTCGATTTTGCTTTGAAAGTAATCCACAGTAAATTTCAAGACTCTTTCATATTTACTTTATAAAAAGGTCCTCCAGCGGAAAAATTACACATTTTCCCAAAGGATCCAAAGAGTGAATGAAATTCCAATCAGATTCAACAGCTATGTACGAGTATGTATGTACATATGTATATCGAGGAAAGTGTATGACCAACACCCGCTTCATTTACTGAAGATTTCTTGCATATTCGCCCTTTGGCTGAGCACAATGATTTGAACAGTTGAATGACATATAGCGGCCTCGCAAAAATTCAATTTTTATAACACATGTTTTTCAAAGTTTTTTTTTAAGGGAAGCAAAAAGTGAGATGGATTCCAAAAATGTTAAAATTATTATATGCAGTGTAATTGCAATAGTAACTGCTAAAATAAAATTCTAAAAATTTTTTTAAGTTATAAAATTTTAAAGAATTATTGTAAGGCATTGTTAAAGGTGTTTAAAATATTTTAATAACAATGCAGTTCTACAAAGTAAAATAAGAAATCAAATACAAATCAAAAACAAATTTTATTCAATTCATATTTTGTCATTATTTTAAAAACAGCGTCCATCTGTTTGTCATTATTTTAAAACAGCGCCATCTGTTGCACAAGCGTGTTTAAAATATCCCGCTTTCAATTCATATTTTGTCATTATTTTAAAACAGCGCCATCTGTTTAAAGTATATCTCTTTCAATTCATATTTTGTCAATATTTTAAAACAGCGCCATCTGTTGCACAACCGTGTTTAAAATATCCCTATTTCAAATCATTTTTTTGTCATTATTTTAAAACAGCGCCATCTGTTTAAAGTATCTCTCTTTCAATTCATATTTTGTCATTATTATAAATCACTGCCAGCTCTTTCGCAATCGTATTGAAAATATCCAATCAATTTAATCCCGATTTAAATTCATATTTTGTCATTGTTTTAAAACAGCGCTATCTATTACGTAACCGTGTTTTAAATATCCCGCTTTCACAAATTAAAGACACCTTCAAGTATGCAGTACCTTTAAATCGATAAAAAAAAATCTGCGTACTATTGCTGCTTTTTCTCCACTTTCTCTAGGAAAGAAGATATTTTATTAAGAAGATAAAAGAAAAAAGCATTCTAAATTCGAATTGGGTTACTAAGGTACCTCCTCACAAAATTTTGTTAAAATCCATCCAGTAGTTTTTACGTGATGCGAACACAAAGAAAAGGACAGAAAGGCAGACAGGCAGGAAATGAGTTAGTGTTTTATTATATGTATAGATGCATCCTGTTACCTTGGTACACACCTCCAGCAATTCTTCAAGCTTTTTAAAGCGCTTAAAGTAGTTTCCGAAAGAAAAAAATATTTTTCTCAGAAAGTCACAGAATTATCCAGCTGATATTTTTCAGTTTCCAAGTAGTCAGTGCTAATAACTTCCTGTATGTCCCAAACAAAGTAAGGCCATAAATATACCAGCCGATTATTCTGCCTCTTTATTACCTCTTTCAGGGCAGATTCATCTGCTAAAAACCATTGTATTAAAAAATGATTGTGCTTGGTATTTCGTCTTGAGATCTCAGTTATATATTGACAAAGAAATTTTTGAAGAACTTAATGGAAAATGCTCTTAGTTGTTGCTTGATTGTGGTCTAACACGGCACCCATTTTGCCGATAGCTGCCTCTTCCTACTAACATTTTTATGCAAAACTGAAATCATTATAAGATCATCATAAGATTTTCCCCTGCCTGAGCTCAGTTAGAAAGCCCATTTTAATTCTTTGGTCACTTAATACTATAAAGTAAATGTTATTTATGATTCACAAAATAAGTAGCTCACAGAAAAATATATTTTTACCAATTAAAAGTTTTAATTGGTTAAAATAATTAATTAATGCAATTATATGTTTAATTGGGTTTTTGTTTTGCTTGTTCCGTTTTAAACAAATATATATTTGAATCAATTAAAAAATTATTTGAACTTTAATGTAAAACTAATTAAAACCTTTAATTGGTGAAGAAAAAATTATCTGTGCTCCTCTATTAATATCGCTACGATGTCTGTCGGTCCATTTGTCACAGCTCACCATCTCTGGAACCGTCATATGTACTTAAAATTTTCACATAAACTGTATACTATGACCTCCTTTAGCGGCCAAACAATCAAATGATATTGAAAACTAAACTGAATGGGGGTACCCAAAGTGAAGAAATTTTCCCTCTATTATTTAAACCGTTTTAGGCAGACACATGAAATTTATGCATATCGACTATAATTAAAAGCATAAAAAATAAAATCTAAAATTAAAGGGTGAACCCCCGAAGGTGTTAATTAGACAAATAAAGTCTTAACATTTAAACCATTACAGACAGACTCTTGACGTTATTAGGGAGGTTAACAATAAGTAACAACACTAAAATTAGAAATTAAAGGGTAACTCCCTTTTTATTTATTCATCAAGTCTTATATTTTTAACCGTTGTGTACATAGATTTGAAATGTACATAGAGTAAGTCAAATTATTTCCGCAATAACAAGTATACAAACTAAAATTTAAAGGGTGTCCCCATTAAAGATCTTATTTTGAGAAATATGAGGGTGTTGTAGCTTAAGTGGTTAGCACGTTGACTACTAAGCAATGGTCATGAGTTCAAATCTCAGCCGTGGCAACATCGATATTTCTGATATGTATTAATTTTTCTTTATAATAATGCATATCACAGCGCGCTCCTTCGCCGGTATTACCACATAGCACTAAATCGCCGGCGAAGTAAAATAATTATAAATTGGCTATGCTAGCTTCGAACTGATTCGCCTAAATAACACCAGAGGCGCTGCAATACTGTTCTAAAAATAATCATAACGTGTAATTGCAGTGTTGCCAGAATCGAAGCTTTACTATCACTAACCATCTGTCTTATCTACTACTATCCCTTTCCAAAGGAAGTACCACAGTTAATGTAGGCATTAACTGCCTGAGTGGTACTTCTCTTTAAAAAAATTTAAACGTTTAATTAATTTGTATATAATTAAGTTCGCTATATTAATAAGTAGACAAAATAAAATTACACCCTAAAGGGTGTCCCCAACTTAGAGTTAATGTTTACGTATATGTGGCTTTCGTGTGTTTTGCTATGACCACTAATAAAAATATAAACCAAAAAATAAAAAAATTAGAGGGTGTCCTCATAGACAGCGATGTTTTGACGCATGTGACAGACATTTTTAATTTGCACAGAGCGTGCTGCAATCTTTGCTATAAAAAAGCAAGGAATCCTAAGTATATGAGAGCGAATCGAACTTGGGTAATTTATTTTTTTTTTCTATTTCTCAAAATTAACAAAAGATGTCTTTTGTTATTTTTGAGGGTAATAAAATTATAAGGGGTAGTAAAGTTTATGGGCCATATTTATAAAAAATACTTATCAAATGGTTAATAAAGAAATTTTGTAAGGAAATTTGTCTTATAAACCTGTTATAAAATTTTTTTTATGTATTTGGCCCTATATCTTTAATAATAAAAAGCTATAAAAAATTCACATTTGCTAATTATCTTTTAAAAATTTAATTATTCCGAAACCTTATTTGCTTTAAGTCATTAGTGCTCGTTCTATGATTTTGTAAGGACATATTGACTCAACCTCTTATATAAATTAGCTGTGAATATAATACTATTACAGTAACTTAAAGGCTTATAAATAAGTAAAATCAATTATATTTTAAATATGCCATAAATTAGTAATTTAAAAAAAAATGTTATAAAAAAAAATCTGTAGTTTATAAATTATTTTCGATTTTGTCACATTAAATGCTTTATTTAAATATTTGTTTTATTTCAATTAATTTTGTATAAAAGCTTGACATGTTTTGTTTAATTTAGAATAAAAAAAAAAATAATTTATAAATTTTCTGCTTTAAATATTTAATCATTTTAGCAATAAAAATATTAATGATTTTTCTTCAATCTTTTTTTTTTTCTAAAAATGAATAGGCTTATTCTGGCATGGTGCCCATTAAACGTCCTGCTGCTGAAAAGTCTGGCATTCCTGTGTATCCCGGTGCAACAACATACCAACAGTTAATGCAATTACAACAACCATTTGTACCAGTCTCATGTGAGTATCAAACTCAAATTAGCACAAGCTCTACCACTACTGCTCCTACTACTATCAATATAAATTGTAATTCTACTACTACTACTGCTGCTGCTGCTAGTGCTGCTACTACAGCAACAAGTACAACAACACCATTAGGTGCTAATGTAACACACCACAATCACCAACACTTTAATCACCTACACCAACACCACCTACAACAATTGTATAATTTACAAAATTCCAATCAACAACAATTACCCTCATCCACTTTATCCACAAATACCCAAATCATAAATACACCCCAACAACAAAACCAACATCCACAACAACAAAACCAAAACCAACAACAATCCATGTCCCAATTTTCCAATATAAATAGTAACTTTAATCATTTATCAAATATTGCTAATAATCTAAATAGTATTCATAATAGTAATATTAGTAACAGTAACAGTAAATTGAATAACAGTAGTAGCAACAACAGCAACAATATTATTACAAACGCCAACTTGAGCAACAGCAACAACAACAGTAATAATATTAATAGTAACAATAATAATAATTGTCTATCTTATATAAATAATAATTTAAATAATAGTAATAGTCTTAAGTTGATAAATTATCCAAATACTACTTCTACTACAAATACTACTACTACTACAAATACTACTACTACTGTTGCAAACACCACTGCATCAATAGTTGGTAGCAATAATGATAGTTTTTCTAGTGCTCTTTCTTCTAATACTACCACTACCACTAGTACTTCTTCCTCTATTACAAGTGCTAATAGCACTTCTATTTGTGCTAATACCAGTACTACTACTTCTACTACTACTACAGCAGTAGATACAGCCAGTAACAGTAGTTGCAATGCTGCGGCAGCATCTGCTTTATATAGTAATAATTACAACAGTAATGATCAAGGGTCTGACAGTGAGAATAACAATAGTAATAAAAACAATTTTAATGAAAAAGCTTTGACAACATCACAATTATCATCATCACCATCGTCTTCGTCGCCGTCGTCATCGTCGCCGACTTCATTAGCTTCGTCGCCTTCACTACAAACCTCGTCTAACACTACGATCAATGCCGCAACATTAAGGTGCCCTGATGATGGCGTCGCTAAGAATGTTGAAAAGCTTAATGAGGGCATTACTACTTCTGCTAATATTTCTACTTCTAACAATAATTCTCTAAGTTCAGCTACTAATACGCCAAGCTCTAGTGAAAGCTTTAAATATTACAATGGCTTGAATGGTAACAGTTATGGTAAGATCGAAGAGAAAATCACAAATGGTCCTGCAACAACTAGCAGCTCATTTAATGGTTACTCCGACAGCACATCGTTGGCAGTGTCCACCTCAAATTCAGCTTCGTATGTAAACGGTTATACCCCCAATGTGTCACAACACTCGACTGGCATATTGCCTACACCGCCAGCTACCTCTTCAGTGGTAACTAATGCCTATCAAGCCCAACAGAATATGCAACGTTTGTACCAACAATCTTATAATGCAGCAATGGCTAATTCGCCCTATGCCAACATGGTTGCCAGCTATGGCCATCAAACGCCAGTTTCGAGTACCTCGGTCTCGCCCTATACTTCACAAACTATCACAGTACCTTCGTATTCTTATGCAGGCAGCACACCTACGGCCTATACTTACAGCGCATATCCCTCAGCAGCCCAATCAGCTGCTGCTGCTGCTGCCACTTCCTCGAACTATTATGCTGATGCTGCCACCTTGGCTAAAGAGGTAGCCCAGAAGAGTTATGCTAATGCTATTAAAGCGGCCAATGCTAATGCATCTTCACTAACGGGTAAACCCTTAACAGCAGCTGCTGCTGCCTACTCAGGTATGGCTTTAAATAAGGCCTATATGGCCGCACCCGGTCAACAGGTTATGGCTCAACATGCAGCCTTTATGCAGGTTCAAGCCCAGGCTCAGGCTCATCACCAGCAACAACAGCAGGCTGCCGTAGCTGCTATGGCTGGCGCACAAATGCGCTCCTATGGTGCTTTGTCTACACCTGGCATAACTACACCTGTGGGCACTCCTGTGCATGCGGCCAACGGCAATACAGCTCTTTTGCACCGACCGCCCACTGCAGCAGCGGGCTATATACAAGCTACTCCTAATGCGGGATTTTTAAGAGGCCAACCTATGACTTTGCCTACAGCTTCTAATGCTCAATATGCCGCCGCCATGCAGCATCAGCAGCAACAACAGCATGCTGCCTTTTTCTTTCCCGGCATGATGGCCTCAGCGCCGGGCTATCCATTTGCCGCAATGGGAGCCATACCCACAGCCGCTGGTCTGCCGGCTGGTATGACTCCCTCAGCACAATTGGCAGCAGCTACGGCCTCTACAGCGGCAGCAGCTAACAGTGCTTTGGTGTTGAATCCCTATAAGAAAATGAAAACTTCTTAAGTTTTTTTTTTTCTTTGAATCCTAAAATATTTTTTTACCAATTTTTAACCTCAAAGGCCCAGAGACTTAATTTTAAGCAAATTAATGCTTTTATAACAAAAAGAGGTTTCTTTTCATTCTCATAAGCAAAAGCTACTCAAATACTAAGCTTTTGCTGGAATTTATGTTTTGAACAGAAATCGTTGATCCTCTTTCAGTACTTAAATCTATTTTAAAATGACACACAGAAAAAAACAACTGGAAATAAAAAAAAATTGTGCCTAGTTTTTAGAAACTTCAATGTTTTAATAATAGTTTTGTTGGGTTGTATTCCTCCTTTACAAATATAAAATTTCCCTCTTTTAATTAGTTTTAATTTAACTACGTTTTATTTCATAGTGCTCTTTCATGTTTCAAAAAACCTGAGTAGAGCCTCTACTCTCTATGCAAATCTTGGAAAAGGGGTAATCAAGCAAAGCTTTTTTTCTAAAATTTATAAAATTATGACCAAAAAGGAAAATTTTAAAAATAATTAAGTTTCTTGTAATTTATTGAAAAAAAGTAAACAAAGTTCTTAAATGTTCTATTGAAAATTAAACCCTTAATTTAAAAGCTTTTTAAAATTATTTTATGCTTCTTAACACTTTCCATTGATTTTTATTACGAACTGTATCTAAATAATATTTCTTAAAACATTTCAGAAAAGTTTTTGTACAAAATACTGAAGGAGTCACTAGCTCCAAAGCTCATTTGCTTTTAAGCTCAAACGGATTTTCCAAGAGCTTTCTTTAATTACATTTCGTAAAAGCTTTTAGAGTGTTTGTAAAATGTAAAGTTTACAAATACTGCAATTAATAGATAATGCTTTCTCCAAAACATACTTTTAAAAGCTTTTTATAAATAGGCAGCTTTATTATTTAGAATTATTTTTTAGTTAAACTTTTGTATAGCAAAGCCAGTTTTATAAGAAGCCTTGTTAATAGCAAAAACATATAAAAAAAAATATATTTTCATAAAAAGCTTTTATTTAAAACTTTCAAAAGTGAGAAGTTATTCTACGCTTTTCCATATACAAATTCATATATGTATTTTTCCTACAAAAGATACTATATTGGTATCCTTCTTAAGCTTTGTGAAGTTTTATACAACTGATTTCTTAAGTTTTTCGATAAAAAGCTTTTGTGTTTTTAAGCTTTCTCAAGTTCTAAACAAATATTTTTCATATGTTTTTGGACAAAAAGCTTTTGTTAAGTTTGAGCTAAGAGCTTTCAATAAAAACTTTTTGAAAATAAGTTAGTTTTATATAGGAAACTTAACAATAAGCTTTTATTGTTAATGAATTTTTTTTATACATTATTTCTTAAATGTTACACAAAAGCTTTTACAACTTTCAGAAAAAAAGAATAATAAACAATTTAGGCTTTAAAAGGTCTCTTAGTTCTTACTCAAGCCTTTATTACATGCTTCTTTGGGTTTTTTTTTAAAAAGCTTTCATCACGTTTTTATTTCTATGTTTTAATAAACAGCCTAAAACAAAAAAGTTTTTCGAAAAATTGTTAAATTATTATAAAGCTTTTAAAACATTTTTCTAAATTTCAGAATTTATAATAAAATTTAGTTTTTTTAAAAGCTTTTAACGGGTTTACAAAAGCATTATTTCAGATTTTAAAACATTTCAAGTAGTTATTTAAAGTTTTTATTTAAAAGCTTTTTAATGTTTCTAAAATAAATTATATTTAAAGCTTTTACCAAGGCTTTTAAAACTTTGTTATGCTCTTTTCAAAAGTTCCAAACCACAGTCCTTTGACAAAGCTAGGAAGTAAAGTTTTATCGCAAGGATAATTTGGGGCACAAACAGAAAAAGTTCAGAAAACATTGTTTAAAGCACATTTTATAAAAAAATATAAAAGTTTCTTTACATTTGCCATTCTAAACCAATAAAGAATAATACGGTATCACTTGGTTTCTATTCAAAAATAACTTAAAATATCTCATTTACAAACCGTAGAAATGAGAAAGAGCTTTTATAATTTGTATATTCTTTAAAAAGTTTTCATATACACAAAGTTCTTAAACTAAATCTTGCATTTGCTTGCTTTTACCCCTTTTCGCAAATTTTATATATGAAATATGAAATAAATACAACAACTTAGGACCTCTCTTTTTTTTAACTAAATATAAAAATATTTATAATTTTGATTTTAAAACCTGCCTTAATTTTTGCCATAATTTATAGTTTTTAAATTTAATCAACTAACCGTTTTTTTTTTTTTTGTAATTTTATCTATACAATTAGATTTTGCCATTAAACATAACAAAAGAGCTTTTTAAAAGCTCTTCACTTTTAGGTTCCTTTTGAGCAACAAACAAACAATATATGAATAATTGAATAATTTAATACTTTAATTTATTAGTACCATAGAAACTATAGAGATTAGAAGAAAAACAAAATATTGAAAACGAAGTACTGTGATAGCTTTTTGTTTCTTGTGAAAAGAAATTTTTATTTAAAGAAAAAACAAACTGAATTTGTTGCATTAAAAGCTTGACTTAGTACGGCGTTTAGTTATCAGCAGCAACGAAATATTAGAATTTGAAACGTAGTGACGTATAGATAA
The DNA here is from genome assembly GCA_949628195.1 of Phasia obesa. Taxonomy (NCBI): domain Eukaryota; kingdom Metazoa; phylum Arthropoda; class Insecta; order Diptera; family Tachinidae; genus Phasia; species Phasia obesa. The sequence goes on from OX451219.1 coordinate 14,475,892, forward strand.
TAAACTTTTCGTATTTTCTTTAGGTTCCTAACAATCTATTACAAATTTATACAAAACTAACAATGAGCGTTTTTTTGTCTTGTTAATAAAATAAGCTTGTATGGTTTTGAAATATATTTATATATAAATACATACATATGAAGCTTAAAGGCTTAAAAGCTGAAATTGTTTTAAATAAAAAACATAAACGTAAGATAAAGCTTAAGTAGTAATGCCCTTGGCTTTTAATTACAAAAAAAAAAAGCTTTTAACTGTGCTTAAATGTTTTATGGGTATACACAAAAAGCTCTCTATTTTTTTCTCTCTCTCTCTCTCTCTCTCTCTATCTTTCTCTTTGCATTGATACTGTTGTAATTTATAATATTATTTTGTAAAACTTAAGTATGTGTTTAAAAGAAATTATTTCAAACTAAAAATAAAAATAAAAAACAGAAGTTGATACATAAAACTTAGACAACGAATTGTATAAAAACGTAAAAAAAAACGAATTGAATTGATATAATTTTTATCTCTGTTGTATAATTTGTTTTAAATTTAAAGCAATTATTTTCTTTTTTAATTTTGGTTTTTATTTCCTACTGTTATGTTTAGATCTCGCTTTTTTATTATTAAACAAATGAGAAAAAAAAACTATTATTTGTTTTAAACATGATTGCCAGTTATTTTATTAGAAATAGTTTTTAATTATTTATTGCCTCTCACTTAATTTTACTTGATATTTTCTTTATTTTGTTCATAATTATTGTGCTTAAAAATTAAAAAACAAAAAAAAATTAAAACGTTATTTAAATTCAAACACCCTCAATTTTACATCACACACACCCTTTAAAAAGAAAATTTAAATTTTTACCTTAATTAATATTTTAAATTTATTAAAAAACTTTTATAAAAAACTTCTCTTTATTGTGAAATTGTTTTGTACTTTGTAATTTGTTAAAAAAAAAAAATTATAAAACTAAATTATTTATTTGTTTCAAATTGTGTTGTATTAATCTTTAAATTTAATTAGAAAAAAAAAAATTGTGTGAAAACTTCATTATGATTATGTTTTAGTAATAATCCTTAATTATGTTAACAAATCCATCTATTATTATTTGTTTAGCTTTTAGCGTATTTTATAAATGTTTTCTTTGTTAATTTTGTTTTAAAATATATAAAAAACATAGTATGTTTTGTGTAAAAAACAAGAAACTTTGTTGGTATTTTATTATTTTCGAAAGCACCAAGACAATTAGCTTTTCTTTTGGCTCTCTTTCACTCTCTGTAAATGTTTTGTTATTTAATTTTGGTTGAGGTCTTGGCTTTATCTTAGTTTTCCTCCTGTTTTGATCTCTCATTAAACTATCAAAAATAAATTTCTATCTATCACTACTTTTGTTTTCATCTTCTATATTTGTTGAAAAATAAGGAAAGCTTTAAAGCTTCTATTGCCTACCTAATAAGTCTTTAATTTTATTTACTTAAATCTAAAAAAAAGTCTATAAAAGTGTTTTATTTTAAATAAATTTTTTTTTTATTATTGAAAAATCTAGGCTTTGCTTTAATTTTTTTTTTGTGCAAATTTTAAACCATCTTGTAATAAGGTTTCATACAGATTTATTGATCTCAAATAAACTGTTTTTAGCAGTTTTAAACCCCTAAATTAGAACAAGCTTTTTTAGGTGTCTAGTCGTATGTTTAGAGCTTTAGAGAATGTGTCTAATGTTTCGAAAGCCCCTTTAGAAAATTTTATAATTTTTTTTTTAATTTATCTTCAATCTTAAAATATTATTTGTTATTTTCGGCTGAAAAATTTTTAAATTATTTTATAAAACAATTAATATTTTTAAATAGCTGTAAAGCTTAAATAATACAACGGCATAGAATTTTTAGCAGCAGATTTGAGAGAAATAATAGAAAATGTTTTAGCTGTTAACTTCTAAAAAAATCTTTAAAAATTTTAGAAGCTATATAAAAGATATTAAGCTTTTTAAAACTTGTACAAAAGCTTTAATATTTATTCAAAACTAAGTTTTTCAAAATGTTAAAAAACTTTTTCATAAAAGCTTATAAAAATAAAAATGGAGAAATTCTACAAGTTGTAAAAAAAAATTTAACATTTTTAAGACTGTACAAAATTATTATACCCATATATATAAAAAATAATATCTATTTGAAATCTATTTAAAAAAAAAAAAATTTCAAACAAAAGTTGTTTCAAAATACATATCAAATAAGTTTAATTTTTTATATATAAATATGGGGATTAATATACATATATTCAAAGTTTTTCAAAAGGTTAAAAAACTTTTGTAAAAGCTTAAAAAGCTTATAAAAACATATATAACTTTTATAACGGCTGTACAAAAGCTATTAAGCTTTTATAAAAGCTTAAATAATTTAAAAATTTCACATAAAGGTTTCTAAAAGCTGCAAATGCTTTAAAACTTTGCGCAAAGGCTTAAATTTTCCAAAAATTCCAAAGCGCTTTTATTACCTTTTTAACAGCTCTAAATAAAATGTAAAAAAGACGGCTGATTTTAAGGTTTTATATAAAGTAACTGCAAATACTACATTTCGTAGAATTTTAAAATTTTAAATTTCCCTAGCTTAAATGCAAAGCTCAATAAGCTTTTGTAATTATTCTGAAAAGCATTTATTTGATGTTTCTAGGAGTTAACAACATTTAAAAATGTGGTGTTAAATTTTTAAAGAAAACAAGTGGGTGTTGTAAAACAAGCTTTTGGCCTAATAAGCTTAAAGCTTTAGGAAAATTAAAATAACTCACTTTAAAGTTGATTTCTATTAATAAATTTAATAATTGCAGTTAAGCGTACATATATTTTCTGTCGAAGGCTTTTTAATTGAGAAATAAGCCGATCTGCCACAACTTTAATAAATCATAAGAGCTTCAGTTGATTTAAGCGGTTATTTATATGTACCACATATTTGTTTAAAAGCTATCAAAAATTTCGTATGAAAACATACAGCAGGCATAGGTAGTTCGAAAAAAATATTATTAAAATTTTAATTACCTAAATAATTTGAATACCTAAATTTACAAGAAGCTTTTAATTTTTTATATTAAGCTTCAATTTTTAAATTTAAAACATTATGCGTATGATTTTAGTTCAAAAGAAAGAAAATTTGTTAAATAAATTAGCTTTTTATATAGCTTTTGAGCTTTTAAAAATAAGAATTTATAAAAAGTTCTGCTTTTTTTTAAACAATTCAAAAAAGATTCAAAAGTTAAAGATTATTAATAAAAGCCTTTACCAAAAGCTTTTACAAAAAGATTTAGAGTTCTTTTTATATTTATAATTATAATTAATTGGTATATTGCTAAGTGTAATAATATTTTAGAAAAAGCCTTGGGTTTCGTGCATTATTTGGCTAAAAAATAGTTTAAAAAACTTATTTAATATTTTTTTTTTTTTAATTCTTTTAGATGTCAAGGATAATATTAAAATTTTTGTTTATAAAGCTTTTTCAGTGTTTTTGTTAAAAAAAAATAATATCACGCTAAAAAAATTAAGAGAGCAAGCTTTTTTTTCTCTTCTGAGGTTCTATAATCTGCAAACGAAATTTAGTAATTATTTTATTATTTTGTGGATTTTTGGTATTAAACTATTTTTTTATTTCAAGCCTATTTCTATTTGGTTTGGCTTAATTTAAAGGAAAATATTTTCTAAAGCAACTCCTAAATCTATACATAGATTCGATATATGGAATAATCTTTCCATATAAATTTTAATATACAGCACTTTTTATATCTTCATTCTTTTATTATTTTTAATTTAAAAGCATTTTGTTGGTTTTAATTATAACATTTTAAGTTAAATATAAATTTTTTTAATTATTTTTTTTTTCTTTTTAAATGTTTTTCGTTTTTCTTTTCATTTAAATAATAATATACTTTATAAAACACCAAAAATATTAGTAGAGTTAATAATATTAAAAGAAGAAAAAAAAAAAACATATGCGTCCTTGTTAAGTGTTACTAAAGTTTACTAAAATTAAAAATATACATATATTAATTATTTACGCAATAATACATCAATATAATAACAATTACAAAAGACAAGGAAACCTGTAGGTTTTGTAAACAAAAAAAAAGATTATAATTTTTTATAACACCAAATACTACAACAACATTAATTAAACACATTTTTAGCCTTACAGTTAAATATTTTAGAAATTCAAAATTTAAAAAAGAAAAAATTTCGTTTATGTTAGTTAACTCTATGTACGTCTAAGCATGTCAAAAAAAAGCTCTTATTTAAAGAGCTGTTACTTAATAAATGTTTTAAATTTTGAAGCTTTTTTAACTAAAAAATTTAGTTCACCTTAATTCACTAAAACTTTTTATTAGATTATTTATAAGTTGCTTTGAATGTTTTTTTGGCAAAATTTTGACTTTAATCTTCAGGGTATGAATTATTATCTATAAAAGACTTAAATAATTTTCTTAATCAATACTCCCAAACACGATAAGCTCTAGCAAAATTCAAAAATACTATAATAAAAATAAATAAATAAAAACCATTTTTATGATCTAAATGACTCAAACAACATCACGCTAATAGACTCAAGTATCAAAAATCTTCAAAAGCTCTTTGCTTCTCCGTTGCTTATAACCTATATTAAAAGTTTTAAATAAAGCTTTTACAAAGTTATATATTTTTAATTAAAATGTCTACAAATTTTCCAAGCTTTAAAGGTTGCAAAAAATTTAACCTCAAAAAGTTATAATCTTCAAAGGCTCTTTGCTTCTTTATTACTTAAGCTAAAACCTATATAAAAAGTTTTAATTAAAGCTTTTACAAAGTTATATATTTTTAATTAAAATGTCTACAAATTTCCCAAGCTTTAAAGGTTTCAAAAAGTTTAACCTCAAAAAGTTATAATCTTCAAAAGCTCTTTGCTTCTTTATTACTTAACCTAAAACCTATATTAAAAGTTTTAATTAAAGCTTTTACAAAGTTATATATTTTTAATTAAAATGTCTACAAATTTCCCAAGCTTTAAAGGTTTCAAAAATTTAACCTCAAAAAGTTATAATCTTCAAAAGCTCTTTGCTTCTTTATTACTTAACCTAAAACCTATATTAAAAGTTTTAATTAAAGCTTTTACAAAGTTATATATTTTTAGTTAAAACTTTTACAAATTTCCCCAACCTTTAAAGGTTTCTAAAAGTTTAAACTCAAAATTTTATAACTATTATAAAGCTGTGTTTATTCAAACACCAAAAAAGCTTTGTTATTTTGAAAGCTTGGAAAAAGCTATGAAATTTGTATAATAGCTTCTAAGCTCCTATATATGATAAAACGATTTTTTGTTTATTGTTTCTTATCTGCTAAACCTTAAAAAGCTTTACTAAGTTTTATTAAGTTGAGTTTTTTTTTTTTTTTTTCTTTTTTGTAACGAAGTGTCTTTAAGTAACGACTCATTCCTTTCAGTTCTTTATAAGAAACAAAGTTGTTACATCCATGTGTTAATTTTCAGGCGAAAAAGTTAACCTTTTGTGTTTTTCCAAGGATTGAAAGGGCTCTAGACACAATCCAAATGCTTGATGTGAAATTCGTGTATGTGTAAGTGAAAGCTGTTGGTATGCGTAATGCTAACGATGCTGGATAGAAAATCATAATTTTTTGATTTTTCACCCAGCATCGTCGGTGCAACAAATACAAATACATTTTCACAAATACTTGATACAAATGCTTGATTATTATTTTGATCGAGTCTGGTCCCCTTAAGAAAATTATTTAAGCCTTTAATCATTTCAAGAATTAAACACAATAAAATACGGCAAACAAAAACGTAGTTCAACTCCTCAAACAATAAAAGGTAACATCCGTCCGTTTTTCAAATTCAACTCCTAATTACTATTATTATTCACATAAAATTGCACAATGGGATAAAAACACTAAAATTTAAAACAAATTTTACTAGAAACGAAAGGCAATAAATGCGCAGATAAATATAATGTTAAAGAAAGTTAGGCAGCATCGCAACCAAAAAAAAAAACGCACAATGGGGTAAAAAATAAAAAATAAAAAAATAAACAAAACCAAAAAAAATTTAAATTAGAACGAAAAATTTAATATTTGAAATAAAAAAAAAACTAGGAAAGTTTTCCAGCATTAGATTAGATGGAAAGTTTAAGTTAAACCATTGTGCTTTAGAACGGTACAGTTGTATTTTTTAGATTTTTTTTCTCTTATTCATTTTTCAATTTTTCTTTATTTTTGTATTTAAACACGTTTTACTACAAAGGTCTTTTAAAACTTAAAACAATGAAATTTAAACGAATATATTTAATATCAAATATTAAAAATTAATTTTTTTTTAAGTAATTAAACTTGCATGTTTGGTTATGAAACTAACTTTTGTAAAATCTAAGTATGTACACAAAATTATACAACAAAAAAAATAGCAATCAAATAATAACAGAGAAAATTATTATTGAAACACAAAACATTTTTAAAGGAAATTTAAAAAAAAAACGAAAATTTAAAAAAAAAAATTATTTTTTTTAAATAAAAAATTAATTGCATTTTAACAAATTCAAAAAAATGAATTAACAAATTCAAAAAAAAATTATAACGAATTATTATATTAAATGTATGCTGAAATACAAGACATTAAACATTTAATTATAAAAAAATTATATTAAAATGAAAAATATTATTATTATTATTATTACTTATATTAATAATTATTATTAAAGATTTTAAAGAAATTTAAAAACCAACAATATGCTTTTTTACTTAAGTATCTCGTACAATCAAATCAAATATATTTCACTACTCTACCCTTCTACTAACTAACTAACTAACTACTCGTTCTACAACAAATACAACTTTTACAAATTTGCTCTCTACTGTATTTAGATTTGTTTCGTTAACGCTTTTTCTTCTCTTTATTTTGTTTTTTTTTTAATTAGTTTTAATTTGAAACAGAGACTGAATATTTTATATTAAAATTAAAATTAATTGTATGGCTCGTATATACACCGTCAATTTTATTCATTTTGTTCTCAACACGAAAAAGGAATTTCAATTTTGTATGTGTGATATGTTGCCTTCTTATTACGATTTTTATATTTCGAGTTAATTTGATTTTTTTTTTTGTTTATTTAATCTTTATGTGTAATTAATTCTTATTTGTAATATTTGTTTTATAAACAATTCTGCTCAGTGTTTTTTAAAAAGATTTTCCAAAAAAAAAAATTATGTAGTTTGTGAAGACCGATTGTGATATGATGTTATACTAGATTAACGTGGGCTCCTGCCACGGTGGCTTTATCCCACGGTGCTCCAAACACCGAGTGAAATAAAGACGTAGACTAGCGCTCCCATTGTGTAGTATAACAACACTTTACGATTGCCACCAATCGCAATTTGTGTGTATACAGTCACAGTGAGTAGCAATTTATACAATATGGCAAGCCTTTCCAAGGCAAGCCTAGATCCATATTATAACCTCTTACTTAGGGTTTGGAGACTATCCAAACTCCGTCTGTTGAGAGTGCAACAGCACATTTGATCGAGCTTGCACCACATCTACATAAATCGATCTTAAACCACAACCACCACGTGTACCCCCGAAGGGGACCTCACCAATAACCGGTCACAGAGAGGATAGGCTCTCTGTGGGCCACCGTTCCCGTGGTACCAGTCCTTTGGGCACTGGTCGGGCCTCGAAGAGCACCCGTGTTAAAACAACAGACCTTTTCTTCCAGATTTAGGCTCTAGGAACCCTAGCGTCTGGTGCCCCTATTTTCCCCGAGTGAACCGCGTCAAAGCATTTGCCATTACTGCAGTGACAATTGAAACCCCCGGGGGTGCCGATTGTGATATCAAGGAACTCTGATTTAGATTTAGACAAACAATTTCACCTACATATGACATCAATACTGTGACAAGTGATTTCGTGTTTGTTCCCGCCACACTTTTAATCCTTATGATTTTTACCCTAACAGCAGGTGATCCTTTTGTCATGAAAGCCAATGCTGTCATCAATGCAATGACAAATAAATGACAGAAATCAGTTTAATAACAAGTTGTCATCAATATAATTCATATTTTATAGAGAGAAGTGTCGGGCCATTATTGCCTACTAATCAGTTGCGCTACCTTCTTTGGAAAGGGAAAGGTAGAGAAGTGTTAAAAAGGTTAAGAAATTCTTACTTTTTAAAACAGCTCTGTTAATTGCAAGTTATGTTTATTTTTAAACCAGTGTTACATTTCAGTGGCACCTGTGTTAAGTTTTTAGCTTTTTAAATATTTTACTTCGCCGACTATTTGTTGCTATTAATAGATGCGGATGAAGGAGATCGCTGTAAGGCAAGCTTGTTTATGTATTAAAAAAAAATTTAATGTTAATTGGCAATTGCTGGGATTCGAATTCGAGGCTATCAAATCTTTTACCCGCTTGGTAGACAACGTTCTAACCAACTAGGCTAGAGCATCCTCATTTATTTGGCACTTTACTCTCATGAGCTTTTACGTTGACGCCACATAAGATGGCTAAGTGTCATAAAACAGAAGAGGAGGTGTCATGCTCTCGTTTGCGCCTGTACTTTGTGTACGCATGAACACAGTTCCGACTTTGTTTTTAAAAAGGCGTGCAGATTTAATTACATGACAGTTTTGTCATAATAATGATTATAAACTTTATATCAATGTGATTTATTTTTTTTTTAATTTTATACAAATGCGTAAATTATAAATAAATAAATGAAGTTTCAATTAAAATGTATTTTTTGTTAATAATATATAAACGAGTTTATGACATCACAGTCTTACCATAGATGACAACTAAAATATGAAAAAATTATATGTTTACTTTTGTCATTACATTGAAATGTAGTTTTTATCTTCTTGATGACATTTTTCATGACACTGATGTCATAATTTCGAAGCATCGTCAACATTAATACGATCATAATAAAATTATATGATGTCTTTTGTCTTTACATTTTCAACTTATTGATTGTCGTTTGTCATGACATTGATATCATAATTCTGATAATACCTCGTCATTTAAACGATCATGATAAAATTATATAAGGGCTTTCGTCATTACATTTATGGCAGTTTTTACCTAATTAATTGTCATTTGTCATCACATTGATCTCTTATTATATCATGACTTTTTATATCATGACAAAATTATATCATGACTTTTGCCATTAAATTGATCGATCGTCATTTGTAATGACATTGATGCCTTAATTCTAATAACACGTCGTCCATAATACGATCATGACAAAATGATATGGCTGCTTTTTTCATTAAATTGATGGCAGTTTTCACCTAATTAATTGTCATTTGTCATGACATTGATCTCTTAATTCCGATGACACGAAGTTATTAATGCGATGATGACAATAATATATCATGACTTTATTCATTAAATTATATCATGACTTTTGCCATTACATTGATCGATCGTCATTTGTAATGACATTGATGCCTTAATTCTAATAACACGTCGTCCATAATACGATCATGACAAAATGATATGGCTGCTTTTTTCATTAAATTGATGGCAGTTTTCACCTAACTAATTGTCATTTTTCATGACATTGATGTCTTAATTCCGACTATACGGAGTCATTAATGTGATGATGATAAAATTATATCATGATTTTTGTCATTACATTGATCGAGCGTCATTTGTAATTACATTGATGTCGTAATTTTGATAAAAATACATGGTGGCTTTTATCATTACATTGATGGCAGTTTTCACCTAATTAATTGTCATTTGTCATGACATTGATGTCCTAATTCCGATGATACGGCGTCATTAATGCGATGATGAAAAAATTATACATGACATTTGTCATTACATTGATCGATTGTCATTTGTCGTGACATTAATGCCTTAATTGTGATAATACGTCGTTACTAATACGATCATGGCAAAATTATATGGTGGCTTTTATCATTACATTGATGGCAGTTGTCATCCAATTAATTGTCATTTGTCATGACATTGATGATACGGAGTCATTAATGCGATGATGACAAAATTATATCCAGATTAGTAAATCTTACAAAAGAAATGTGTAAAATTAAAAAAAAAAACTGCTAAAAATACTACAAGTAAAAAAGGTTGGGTGACCCGGTAGGTAGTCAATCAGTCTGGGGGTTGTGGGTTCGATTCCCAATATTTAAGTTACATACTTAAATTAAATAATTTAAATTTTTAGTTTAGGTTTTGAGCTGAAATGGCCTTTTAATAATTTCTATATATAATAATTTCCTTGATAATTATTCTTCAACACTGAGCAAAGATTTACTTATTTTATAGTTTATTTTAAATTTGATTTATATTTCAGTTATAAAATATTCAACATGATACATCTATGTGCTAAACAAGGCTTTAAAGCTTTTCTGAGCCAAATTTATTTGTTGAAATAGCTTTAGGTTCAGGTTGAAAGCTTTATAACTGTTAAAAGCTGTATAATTTATTAATAAAACTTTTTGTTGAACCTTTCTTTCAAATGCTTTTTTCCCTTTATTTTTAATTTAAGCTTTTTCCATAATTATATATTTATTAGCTTTTTATACTTTAAGTTTCAAGCTTTTCTATCTTATTTTTTTTTTTTTCTTAAATATTATTTTGGACATATAATTCACTCTTACGATGTTGTTGTGTAATGGCCAAATATGTGTTTGTTTATTTTCCTTATTTTTCTTACTCAATTATATTTTCAAGCTTCTTTATAACTTTAATGTCAATATATATATATTTTGTTAGTAAAAATTTAAATTTAAATAATTAACAAAAAAAAAAAAAACACATCAAATAACTATAAATACATTTTATTAAATAACAAAAATGTTTGTTTGTACAGTAGGCCTGCACTTAAAATAAATAGTTTTCGAATTTTATAACTTTTTTTTATTTATAATTAATTAAATCTATTTAAAAAAAAATTCATGCCTAAAACTAAATTTTTGTGAAACTTAACTTTTTGATTTTAACGATTTGGAAAATTGAATGAAAAATCGTTTGGAAGTTTTAGAATAGGACCTCGTAGAAAAATTAATATTTTTGACGTGAACATAACAGTTTATGTTGTAAATTTTATTTTAAAATTTCTTAATTATTGTCATTATTGTAACCATCGTAGGTAGAATAAAAATAGCTGCTATACAACTGGTCACATAACTGGCTCCTAAGTGATAGAAATCGCTGCTATTGCTTACAATCTATATTTTATTTTTATACTCTTAAGAAAATACCCTTTCCAATGGTAGTAAAATTTTAGTCGACAAAAAAATTTTAAAGGATATAGCCTTGTCCTACCAAACTTTAATTGGCTTAAATCGAGAGTGTATATAGATTAACTATTGTAAGACTTTTACTAAATACCACCCAGTTCAATTCTGGATTCAGATCCTTAGAAAATCGTTTTCTTTATTGCCTCCTTGCATATAGACTTAACTAATTGCTTGGTTATACTAAATTGGAGCTTTCAGGCTTATCTGCCTAAAACACTCTTGTCGGTTTGACTCTTTTGTGCGGTGACGTTATCCGGAAACGTGTTCTCTCTAATCTGATGCTGGTTGTAGTTACAGCTTTGTAAGCTGATATTTCCGTAGCGTATTGGTCAGATTAGTTGCATCCGTTTAAATTAATCTTCATTTCACTGAAGTTTCTTTAGAGATGATTCTTTTCTTTTCGTTGTTATTACTCGGATCTCTGCAGTTCTGCGCATAACAAGATTATGCAGAAAAATTTATATTAAAAATTGCTGTCAAAAGTCCGACCAAAAGCTTCTTTTTCTCATGCAGTTCCTACTTAGTATGGACATTATGTCGCACATGATTTCAGCTAGTCTAGACCGCTCATGTTCATGTTTTGTCCACGTTTTTACATTGTGGGCCAAACATTTGTCTGAGCAACTATGATCGCCATAAAATATTATATTTTTAGCTTAATAGTTTTATTTTTAAACAACGCCATCTGTTGTTCAATCCTACTAATACTTCCTGTTTTGCTCTGAGTATTTAAACAACATTGATGGAAAACAAAAAATTCTGATTCTTCAAAACATGAACACACGCATTCGCCACACTCAAGAGCATGAACAAATTAATACCGTTTCTCTGGCGACGTAACGCTTATGTTTTTACTCCTAAAGACGGTATTTTAAATTATGTAGTGCTCAGGATAAGCCGGTATAGATCAGGGAAATATTTCTTATCTTGTAGGACCTTCTCCCAGTCGCTGCTATAAGGAGGTCGTAATCAGTATTCTAACGAAGTATAAACCCAAACTGAAACATGAAATAGGTTGCACCGATTTGGCCATTTTTTTCCTAAATCTTCACCAACTTTTTTAATTAGGTGGATAGCTATAATAGATAGATCGTTGAAATTTTGACCACTAACCCCCTTATCAATATACATAGTTTAACAAAAACACACATTGGATTGGGACAGTAGGCATGCTGGTTAAATTTGTAAGGGCCGATGTTGATTTTGAATAAAACACAAATTATTTAGGACATTATTGTTATTTCTTTTTATTTTGATAATATTGGTATGGTTCAATTATATATGCAACAAAATATTGGCCAAATAGCCGCCGCGATCTCAGAGGCACATCTCCATCCCATGCTCCAAATTTTCGATGATGCTGAGGTATAATTGAGGTTCTATGCCGAATTATCTCATCCTTTAGCTCTTTAATTGTTGCTCGCTTATCGACGTACACCTTTTCTTTCAAATAACCCCAAAGAAAGAAATCCAACGGTGTCAAATCACATGATCTTGGCGGCCAATTGACATTGCCACCACGTGAGATAACACCGCCATTGAATTTGTCGCTCGAAAGAGCCATTGTTTCGTTATCTGTGTGGCAAGTAGCACTGTCCTGTTGAAACCACATATCGTCCACATCCATATCTTCCAATTCGGGCCATAAAAAGTTCGTTATCATCTCACAATAGCGAAAACCATTCACAGTAACTCATTTTGGAAAAAATACGGCCCGATGATGCCGCCAGCCCTTAAACCGTAACAAACAGTCACTCTTTGTGGGTGCATTGGTTTTTCTACAATCACTCTTGGTTCATCATTCGTCCAAATACGGCAGCTCTGCTTATTGACGAAATCGCTGAGATGATAACGGGCCTCATCACTGAAGATGATTTTCTTCGAAAATTGATCATCCAATGTTGCCATTTCTTGCCACCATTCTGACCATTGCTCGATTGTGTATCTTTCCATGGTGCAAATTGAGTTAGTCTGAAATTGAGAAATGTCAATTAAAATGCAGAAAAACCTTGACGTTTAAGTGTGGTTCACATTCAACATCGGCCCTTATAATTTAACCACTCGATAGATAAATACAATAGGTAGAGTCTTGAAACTTTGCCCAAGTAACCCTCATGCTAATGTTCTTAGTCTAGACTTATTAATACTGGATTGGGATAGTGGGAGTGGTAGCTCCCGTACAAAGTAAAAAATTATTGTTGTGGACCTAGACAACTGCAATATGTAGTGTCTTGTTACAAGTCAGTAAAAATTGTTCAAGTTGGAAGGCCTTTTTTTTGTTTTTTTTTTAATTCCACAATCTTAGAAAACCTTAATAATTTCCCTTATTTATCATAAATATATATTGACATTAGAGTTATAAACAGAAAAAAGCTAAAATCTTCCATTAAGTAAAAATACGGTGTAAAAAAAATCCTGTTAGTCGTCTGCTAGGTAGTGAGCTTTTCTTATTCTTACTAAAGCTTTTGAAATAAGTATTATTAAAAACTTAAGCTTTGTTTGTTAGCTCTCAGTTAGATAGATGAACTTTTTCACAAAACAAAAAACAATAACTTTCTTTTAAACTTTGTGACTGTCTTATATTGTTGTAACAACTTCAGATTGGGAAGCTGGTAGTTCTTGATTTTAGCAAAAAAATAAAAAAAAAAAATATTTTGTGAAAATTTATTTTGAACAGCATGGTATACTTTTCTTTGTAATCTAAAACCTTATCCATTGTCCATGTGAAACAAAAAAAAAAAAAAAAGCTTTTTTTACAGGATCAAACAACAACTCATTTTGTGTCATTTAGCATGTTTTATATTTTATAAAGTAAGAAGAAAAAAAATTAAACAATTTATATATAAAACATATCTGCACTACAAAGGTAAGCTGCATTCACTGGCTACAAGAACCAAAAACAAAAAAAAAAATATTTTATAACATAAAACTCCATAAACTATAGACTCATACCTGTAGTATGAGCTTGAGCTTCTTCTCTGTAACTACTCGTACTCCTACATTGATGAATGTGTTTTTAATGCTAAAAGGAACGTAAGCTTTTTTCATTATCTAATTATATATACTTACTACATATATCTTCTATTATATATTCTATAAATATTTAATATTTTTTTATACAAATGTATGTCTTTTATTTACAAATATTATGTTTTTTTTTTTTTGTTTTAAGCAAATGGTTGGTAATATTTATTTAATTTTATATTTAATAATTTTTATTTTCACACCCATAATGAATGTTATAATTTGTAATTATAATTTATAATTTAATAATTTTTAATTTATCTTATTGTTACTAACTTTTGTAATGGAAAAGAGAGAAACTACGAGTAAACTTTGATGATAAGGAAAACTATTAAAAATAATTTGGAGCGGCCTACAATCAACGTTACCATACCCAATGGAAATAGTTATTTTTATGGATATACTATATAAAGGATATAAGTTCAAAGTATATTCGAATTGAAAAATTAATTATTTTCGGTTTGTGGTGTTAAGTAAACTACCCCTTGCCCCTTCCCGATTATGACCAAAATTTACACAACTCTTCATCTCCATATACCAAAGGCACATACGAAATTTCGTTTAATATGTCATACGGTATGACCTGTGGAGCGTTCACAAAATTTGGGGGTAAGGAAACTACCCCTTGCCCCCTCCCGATTATGCCCAAAAACTATAAAGCTCTTCATCTCCACATACCAAAAGCACATACTGAATTTCATTTTGACAAAAATATTAGACAAAATGGATTGAGGAGACCTCAAAACGTATAAATCCGTCGATTTTTTTCAAGGTTACTATACTGTACCTTATACTACGTAGGGTAAAGTAAAAATTAACCCACAGTCACCACCAAGCAATTTTAATGTTTTCAATTGACCATACTCAGTGCTTAAAAATCTCTTATTTTTCGATAGGGTTTGTTAATATGGGTTTGTTATCCTTTTACACACCATCCCGCCCTATCAGAAAATAGAAGCGATCCACCTATGAGTCCAAGTGGATATTAAGATCCATCGTGTTGTATTGAGATATCTAGTAAGGTAAGGTCACCTTGACTGGATCCTGATAACTTAGATAGGTCATCTATTGGCTTAAAGAAATTTGCTTCTCGAAAAATAGAGTTTCGGCACTAGTTTAATCTTTGCCCTGTACCTGTTATAGAGAGGTCCCAGTATCTATAAGCTGTGCTACCGATCGCCTATAGATGCGTTAGCACAGCCAGCAACCATAAGATGAGTTTACTATTTTTTTCACCAATTGATCCGAAAGTTTTCAGTTTTAGCAAGACAACATTTTTTTTTATCTTAGCTCTCAAAAGGTAATATCCGAAAATATTGTTCCTTATGATTTCAATCTTCTTACCTACTGACTGATGCAGCATTGGTGACATACAGGCCATCCGCCTCTGCATTCGAAAAAATCAATATGTGCTGAAACCCAAATGGCATTAACTTGACGTCGCAGCCTGTATAAAGCATCCTTACATTGTCCCACTAGAATTGAAGGTATAATGTGTGATCTCAACTAAATTACCATCTTCAACGCCCCCCCCCCACATTCCTATTATATGTCACCCTAATGTGCCTTGATAGACCGATTGGTAAAGCGCTAGTCTATCAGTGTAGAGGTTGCATGTTCGCTTCCCGCCAAAGACTCTGGTTTTTTTCTGCAGTCAAGCAAAAAGCTTTCCAGAGGTAGTGTTGTCTTTTATATAACAAATAGCCAGAATTTAAGCCTGGCTCGCTAGGAAGACGTTAAGAAAGTTGTAAATCATGTTCTACTCAAAAGATTCCCAAATCAATATAGTAAACATTAAAATTTTCAACATCTAATTAATCAATTCGAATGATGTGTTTATGCTATGACTCTCATAAATCTGCAGCATGAAAACAACTTTGATTATATTTTCGGGAACGAAGAAATTATGATTTACATACTGTGGACTTGTATTGAACTAGTACTTCTCAAATTTAATTTTAAATAGGATTTGGGTGGGTTTCCTAAATTTTTCTTGTAACAAACTTAACATCTTAGTATCTTGATTTCGAATTGCTATCAATTTCGATTTCTAAAAAAGTTAAGTTTGTGTACTTTTGCTTACGCACTAGCGAGTTTGGTTTTGATTCGATCTTCTTTAAAGACAATAGCTTATGTTATGCCATATTTCTTTAACCAATGCACAGTGGGTCAGAATTAAAATATTTTGAAAATAACTCAGCGATTTGTAAAGGGCTAAGCCGATTGATCCAAATGTACAAACATTTTGGAATTTTTAATTTGAAATTATCTGGTTTTTAACTCGAAAAAGATGTTGCCTTCAAAAATTTCTCCCAAACTACGAGAAAAATTTAAAAAGATTTCCTGAAAATTGATTCCAGTATTTAAAAAAAAATCGGAGCAGGGTAATAAAAAAAAAATTAAATTACTGTAACTCTTTCATTTTAAAACATGTTTTAGAGATCAAAGCATCATTTTGTAGGTAATAACTAGTGCCCTTATCCAAAAAATAAAGTCTACTTGAAGTTTACGTTAAGACAAAATTTTCATATAAAATTTGTGTTAAAGTACACTTCCAGTAGAGTTTATTTTTTTTTTTTTTTTTTTTGGATAAAAACATAGATCTTTAAAGCAAATTTTTAAAAATCAAACTAAAATTGAAGAAATGCCAAACTCTCAAATAATTTCCCGGTGCGAGGTAGCCACCTTTGAGACCACATAGCGTCACCTCTGACAACTGGATGGTTCTCAATGTCAAAACTTAAGCTCAGCTATGCTCATGTCAAATTTTAGATGAATTGAAAACATTTTGATTCTGTCCCACTGTGCAATGGCACTTTTAGATTTTTATGGATGTTCGAGATTTCAACATGAGGCAGTTTCTTATAACTGAATTCCATAAAAACCTTATTGGTTTGAGGATCGAATTGTACAGTGCAGGTTTTTAATCGTAGACGGGGATAGAGCATCTACCAATAAGCCAGGTAAGATGCACTGCTTTCAACTTCATTTGTATAGTCATTATAAGGGGCAGATAAAGATGTATATTGGGGTAATTTATTTCTGACGGCTGAGGTATCATTTGCATTTTTATGCCAATTGGCGGCTATGAGTCTCTCCCTTTAGTTGATCGTTTCTTCAACCACTTCACCTTCGACGGCCTGTGCAACCATCAAGCTCCCAACAAAGGAATATTCACTATTCAATAATTTTGTGTATTTTCTTATCTGTTTCTGTTTCCGCTGTGATTATTATTTTTTTAGCTCTAACAATCATTTTCATATTTTTATTTTAATAATAGAAAATAGAAAACATAAGTTTTTCGTTTGTAAGCTTTTGTGTCGTTTCCATAATGATTTCATTCATTAAAGGGCAAAGTTTATAAGTAAATTTTTTTTAAATATTTTACATACAGGATATTCAAACTCTACCTAAATTTAACCAGTTAAAATAATTTATATAAAGTCGCTAAAGATTTTTGCCCTTATCAAAAAAAAATAAAATAAAGTGTACTTCAAGTCTACTTTATTTAAAATTTTATATGATTTATAGTACGCTTCAAGTTGACTTTATTTTTTTTTTTTTGGATAAGGACTTAAAAATTTTAAAAATGTTTAAGATCCAAAGTTGTTTATTCGCGATCATGTACATGACAAGAAGACAATGTAATTTTTGTATAATGAATCTACCTCTAGTAGCTACAATACACAAGTAGTTTCTCTCTCAACCATTACTTTATTATTACTCTCTTACTAACTCTTTATAGAACTTTTCTATTTATATAACTAAAATAGTGTGTAAAAACATTTTTTATATATTTATAAAACAAAAACAAAAAACGTATATTAACGAAACATTTTTTTATTTTTTTCTTTTTTTACATCTCCAGGTACGCTTCTACTGTAAAGCCAATATATAGCAAATTACAAACGTATTATTTTCTTACAAAAAAAGCTCGAACTAATAACTATTTAAATGAAAAAAACCAAAAAAAAACATGAAATGCAAAATCCCTTGAGTGTTGTGTTACTGTGTAAAATATTTTTTATTTAAATAATGCTAGAATATTTATGTTTTCTTTTTTTATTTTGTATTTTTTTATTTTTTTATAAACTAGAATTTCAGCAACTAAGCTTAAATGTAGTGAAAAAGCTTTAAAAATCAAAGAGTATCCCCAGAATTAAAAATTCCAAAACAAAAAAAAAATCCAGCTGTAGATGCTTAAAATAAAAACAACAGCTTTATTAGAATTTGAAATGGAAGTATACTTGTGTGATAACAGCAACAACAACAACAACACCAACAACTAGTACTACTCCTACTGCATACACTTAAACCCCCCATATAAACACACACCACCCACTCACGCAAATATGTTTGTACCTGCACTTGTAATCCTGCTTATTTGGTAAATTTAATATGCATTCACCATTCACCATCCACCACTACAATCTATTTGTCTTGCTCTTTATTTAAATATGTAAAATACACACATACACACTCTCCTTGTTTCTCTTTAACATCACACACACACACACACACCTATGCAAATGTATTTGGCCGTAAAAATGGTAATAAACAAAAACAACCGTTAAAAAAACAGTAACTCTAGAAGAAGAAATCTACAGCATCACTACTTAAACATCAACGCCTTAGAGTATGCTTTAGTTTATTTTTATTTTCTATTTATTTGGATTGTTTTTGTTTCTTCATATACAAAATCGAAAAATTTTCTGCAACGATAAAGTGTCTTGTGAACTTTATTGTGTGACGAAGAAAACACTAATCAAATTTTCTTCAATTATATTGAGATCGTAAAACAGAAACATTCTTTATGGATTTATTATAACTAACGTTATTGGATTAATGTTATTAGTGAATTAATGGCAACACTACTGCCATCATACACTCCCGATTAGATAAAAAGAACTACATTTACATTTCAGTTTTTAGTAGGCCATATATTTTTTAATTATTTGTTGACAGCTAAAGTTTTACTATGCAATTTCTTGAGACTACAATCATGAAAATAATAATAATAATAATAATAATAATAAGCATAACATTAAAGTTTAATACATTAGTATTTTAAGGGAAAATTCAAAAAAGTAAAACTGGAGTGGCCTACACTCTACCTTACCACACCTAAGGGAAACAGATGTTTTTATGGATATACTACATTAAGAATATAAGTTCGAAGTATATTCGAATCGAAAAATTAATTATTTTCGGTTTGGGGTGTTAAGTAAACTTCCTCTTGCCCTTCCCGATTATGCCTAAAATTTATACAGCACTTCATATCCATAAACCAAATACTAAATTTCCTTTTAATATGTCATACTGCATGACCGGTAGAGCCCTTGCCCCTTCCCGATTATGACCAAAATTGACACAACTCTTCATCTCCATATACCAAAGGTACATGCTAAATGTCATGCTGATATGTTATACGGTATGACCTGTAAATTGTTTACAAAATTTGAGAATAAGTAAACTACCCCTTGGCCCTTCCCGATTATGCCCAAAATTTATACAGGTCTTCATCTCTATAAACTAAAGGCACACACACTTAATTTCGTTTTAATATGTCATACGGTATGACCTGTAGAGGGTTCACAAAATTTGGGGGTAAGGAACTACCCCTTGCTCCCTACCCGATTATTCCCAAAAACTATAAGTCTCTTCATGTCCATATACCAAAGGCACATGCTAAATTTCATTTTGATATGTCCAACGGTATGACCTGTACAAAATCCACAAAAATAGTGGCATACACATCCAATGTAAGTGGCTCCCATCATCTAATCGAGAGTGTGTGTACATCTATCACTCTTACTTACTTACTTAGATGGCTATAGACAACCGTTTTGGTCAGTAGCCTGATTAAGAATAGCTTTCCATGCGCGTCGATCTAATGCGCTTCGCCTCCAGTTTCTAGCACCAAGTTTTGCGAGACCATCCTCAGCTTGATCCTTCCACCGGAGTTTGGGTCTTCCCCTTCTACGTCTTCCTTCGGAAGAAATTCGAATGATTTTCTTGCTGAAGCATTCTCATCCATACGTATAACATGCCCCAGCCAGCGCAACCGTTGTACTTTGATGCGCTTAACTATGTTTATATCTTCGTACAACTCATACAGCTCGTGATTCATTCGATGGCGATACTTTCCGTCGACGCATGTAGGTCCATATATTTTGCGAAGAATCTTTCTCTCAAACACCCCTAGAACAGCCTCATCTGCTTGCGTAAGAACCCATGCTTCAGCGCCATATAGTAGCACGGGTAATATAAGTGTTCTATAGAGTGTAATTTTAGTTCGTCGAGAGAGGGCTTTGTTTCTAAATTGCTTGCTTAGCCCGAAATAGAGTCTATTAGCAAGAATAGTTCTTCGTTTTATTTCCAAACTGATGTTATTTGTTTGGTTTATGGCAGTACCGAGGTAGATAAAGTTGTTCACTACCGCGAAGTTATAGTCACCAACGTTCACATATTGACCCAGTCTTGTTGTTTCGTTGTTCGTTGATACCATAAACTTTGTCTTATCTTCGTTTACTACCAGACCCATTTCCCTCGACTCATTTTCTATACAGGAGAATGTTGCAGTTACCTCTCGCACAGTCCGCCCTATGATATCAATATCATCGGCATAAGCGAGTAACATTTTTGTTGTAAATTGTGCCTGCTCCCTTAACTGCAGCATCACGCAATATTTTTTCCAACAAAATGTTGAATAGATCACAGGATATACTATCACCTTGTCTAAAACCTCGTTTGGTATTAAACGTCTCGGGGAGGTCTTTTCCAATTTTATCCGATGATCTTGTATCTATCACTCTGTCTACCACAAATTTCATATATCTATACATATAATAAAACAGTAATTTATTTTCTTTCTGTCTGTATCGCCCTATCTTTCTGTTTGTGTTCGCATCACGTTAAAACTACTGGCTGGATTTTAACAAAATTTTGTGAAGAGGATCCTTAGTGTCGTGGTGCCAACTTAGGATGCTGCCCTTTTGCAAAAATATGTTATTTTCAAGAGAAAGTGAAGAAAAAACAGTAAAAATATGCCGATTTATTTACCGCTTTAAAAGTGCTGCATACTTTAAGGCATTTTTTTATTTTTGAAATTGTAATATTTTAAACACGGTTGTGCAACAGATGGCGCTGTTTTAAAATAATGATAAAATATGAATAACTTACTGCCAAATAGACAATTAAATAAAATTTGTATTTGATTGGAATTTTTACTTTGTAGAATTACAATGTTATTAAAATATTTTTTAGACGCCTTTTAGATGCGTTTTACAATAATTTTTAGAATTTTAGAATTTTATCCAGGGATGGGTACCTCTACATAATATAAATACGTAAGAGTCTTAAAATTTGGTGTGGATTACTTTGAAAGCAAAAGGGCACAGCTGGTATATATATTATATAATTTTATATTATATATATTATATGTATTATATATGTATAACCTTTTTATAGAATACTCAATATATTTGACACAAATTCGTACATAGACCAGGTGGTTGGCGATTCAAATCTGCCATTTGAAGGTCTAATGGAAATCAATATTGTCAATTATTTTTTTCTATTACTTCAGACACTTACCTAAACTATTTTATAAAACTTTGAAAAATACTATTAAGACCTAGTGGCAGACTTCAAACCAACAATTAGGTTTTAATCCTGCCTTAGTAGTACCTCCAAAAAATGGCGTTACTAAGGAATTCATACAAAATTCTTTAAATTTAGAAACAGAAAATATACTGAATGGGGTAAGATGTGTTCTAGATTAACGTGGGCTCCTGCCACGGTGGCTTTATCCCACGGTGCTCCAAACACCGAGTGAAATAATGACGTAGACTAGAGCCCCCATTGTGTAGTATTTTATATATATTACGATTGCCACCAATCGCAATTTATACATTAATTGATACAGTCACAATGAGTAGCAATTTATATAATATGGCAAGCCTTATCCAAGGCAAGCCTAGATCCACATTATATCGTCTTGCTTAGGGGTTTGGAGACTATCCAAATGTGCAACAGCGCATTTTGATCAACAATGCATCCACCTTGCATACATCGATCTTAAACCAGAACCACCACGTGTACCCCCGAAGGGGACCTCACCAATAACCGGTCACAGAGACAGGGGAGTCTCTGTGGGGCCACCGATTCCCGTGGTACCAGTCCTTTGGTCACTAGACGGGCCTCGAAGAGGACCCGCAATTTTTATCGCAGACATTTTCTTCCAAATTTAGGCTCTAGAAACCCTAACGTCTGGTGCCCCTATTTTCCCCGAGTGAACCGCGTCAAAGCATTTGCCATTCCTGCAGTGACAATTGGAACCGCCGGGGGTAAACTGAATGGGATAAGAGTTCTTAACCCAATTCATAGAGTTTTACCACAAGTGACTACACACGTGTGCAACCGTGCATTATATTGACTGTGACACCCATTTCGCTGACAGATTTTGCATATCCAATCTAATACAAGGAGGCACCCTTGTATTAGATTCCTACAGCCTCAGCCTAGTCACCTACTTTTATTCTCTGCTTGTCTAATATCATTCTATGGATTTCATCAACTATTTCTGTCGTGACGATCTCTTTTGGGTGACCTGATCATGTAAAGTAATTTTTGTTGGTTTACGATAGTAAACCACTTTTTCATCATTGAAATTGATGAGAGTATTGTCTTTATCAAGCCTATTTTTGGATTCTATATTGTTGTTTTACTTAAAAAAGTACGTTTAATCAGCAGACCAAATTATCTTTATCCATTTTTGTTTAAATTAACAAAGCTATCTGCATTCAATGACTGTCAAAAGCACACTAAAACACACAGCTTATACTTTCATCAATTATCTTCTCAATTACGTCAATCAATTAATTAAGGTCAGCTTAAAATAACATGGATTGAAAGCTTTTAAAAAAAATTATCAACGTGTGCACTACTTATTGTCTCCAAACACACTTACAAAACAACACGTTACTCTAAATCTTCAGGCCTGTGCTCTATAACGATATTACTTTTTACCCTCGCATTTTATATTAAAATTAAAGGAGACACAAAAGTATTTCTATGTTGAAAGTTTTCATATAAAAAAATCATATTCAAAAAACACATTTTATTGCTTTTGTTTAGAAAATCGTCCAAAGTTTTAAAACATTATCATTTTTATTATTTTATATCCAAATAATCTGTTTTGTAATCTTTCGTTATAAAAAAAATCACACGAATTACCATTAAAACATGCCAAAAATGTATTGTAATTCAAACAACAACAAACAAACAAACAAACAAACAAAACATAATAGATGTCATGTAATATTCTGTACTTTTTTGGTCTATTCTTTTTTTTTTATATGGTTGACAAATTTACAGGCTTGTATGTAGTAAGTATTGTAAAAGTTAGTAATTTTTAATAATTATTATATTTAAAATTAAAGCTTTTATTAATTAATTTTTATTTGCTTTTATTAACAGCTTTTTCATAAATTTGTGCTTTTTTTGACAGCTATGTTTGGTCAAAAATACTGCAGCTTACTGGCGAGCTTTTGTTGGGGAACAAATTTTATTAATATTTTTTTTGAGCTTTTCAAATATTTTAACTTAAGCTTTAATATTTAGACTTTTTGTTCATTATTGTCCTAATTTGTAATTTAGTTTAAAAAATTATGTTAAAATTAATAAACTAATAAAATAAACAAAAAAAAATATAATATAATAAGCTACAAAAAAAGTAAAAGCTTTAAATATAAGTAAGAATTTTAAAAAGCTTCTGAAAAAGCTTTTGTCATTAAAGCAAGTTAGCTAGAACTAAATATTGAAAATTTAATGGAAACATTTTTCTGAGCTCAATTTTTTAATTTTAGTTTATTAATTACAAATATTTATTTTTTTTAATTTTGAATTTTTAGTTTTTCTTAATATTACTTTTAATAAGAAGAATTTTGGGTTGAAAAAAAACCTAAAATTACGTAAAAGTTTCCATTGAAGTGCCACCAACTGTATTATATCTCATAGAGAACATTGAAAGCCTTTACTTACATAAAAGTTTTGCTTTTAAAGTGAATTTTAAATTTAATTTATACAAGAGAACAAAAGCTTCTATTGGTTTCAAAACTCCCTTCAATTTTTATTTTTTATTTTAAAGTCACAAACATCAACAGTTTCGTTTTAAACAGTTTTATCTTTAACAATGTTAAACTTTTAAAAAGCTTTTTGCTAATTTTCTGTAATGAAAGAGTTTAATCATTTTTAATTAGTAAAAGTCTATAGTTTCTATTATAAACAATAAAAGCTGTTTTGATATATAAAAAGCTATCTGAAAATTTTCTTAAATAAAAGGGATTAAAAACCTTTGAAACACAAAAAAGCGTATAGTTTTATAAGAAATAAATATCCAAATAATACTAACTTCTCTGAAATAAAAAAAACTTTTAAAAAATTCTTGAAAAAAAAAGAGTCAAAAAGTAATAAAAAGCTTTTTTTCTGTTTTCATTAAAATAACATTAAAATTTATTAACTTTTCAGGAATTAAAACTTTTAAAGGTGTCCGGAATAAAATTAGTTAAGAAGCTAAAGAAGCATAATAAAGCTTTTATTTTATTACAATTTCCTATACGAAAAGCTTTAATATTATACGAATACTTTTGAAAAAGCTTGGACTATGTTGCAATGATTCGTGAAAACTTTTAAATTATATTTTTCTATCAAACTCAGCTATTTTATTTACTTTCAGTAAAACAAATATAAAAGCTTTAGACGTTTTATAAAATAATTTCGATTTTTTTCTAAATACAAATTTCTATGTTGCAAATAAAGCTTTAAATTGCTAAAAAAAAACTCGTTCTGTTTATAACGATTTATATAAACTTTTATGTAATTAAAATTTTTAGAGAATGACTAAAGCTTTTACTGTTAACCCAGAATTTATTTATTTAAAAAACTGTAACTTTAACAAAAAGCTTTTAATTTTCAGCAGTTATTTTAGTGAGAAAAAAGCTTTAACTGGTGAAAAAAAAATTAAATTAAGAAAGTGCTTATAATGAAAAAAAAAATTTTGTAGAAAGATAATTAAAGCTTTTACTTTTTTCTAGAAACCTTTTAAATGTAAAAGTTGTTTAAATTTTAAAATGCCATATTTACGAAAAATATAGAATTATAAAAACTTTATTACATAAATTTTTAAAATTTGTTTTTACCACTTTTATAATCAAAACTATTGTTTGTTTAGTGAGATATAAACTGTTTTCAATTTTTATTTATTTTTTAAGCTTTTTTTGGCAAGTTTTGTTATTAAGCTTTATTTTTTTGTTAGTTCAAGCAAATTTTTCAAACAACAATTGCACAATTATTAAAATTCCTCTAAAAAAAAAATATTTTAATTCGAAACAGTATTCCATTGTATGACTTTAACAATAAAAACAGTATTTTATGTTGTGAGTTTTGAAGTATTTAACATTTTAAATTAATTTGTATTTCTCTACATCGAATATATTCCACACTAGACTTTTTAATTAAAATCTCCCCTTTCACAATATACTATTTCAATTTTGATGCCTTTAGTTACAGTTATTTTCCAAATTAACTAAGATCAGCGATTGTCCAGTGTCCCCAGAGGGCATATTAAATTATACGCCCTAATGGACTGCAAAAAACACGCCTTTTCAAATAATTACTACAGATAAAGCGAAAAACAATTAAAGACCCAGTAGGAAAATGTTGAATCTTGGAAATATCAAAATAATATTAAAAAAAATAAACACTTCGCTAATGGTCCATTTCAGTACCATTTTGCTAGAAATATCTTTGCTTTTTCGGACTAACCACATTAAATTCAAAAATTGTGAATAAAAACCATCTTTTTGTCACACTTTTTGTATTCATTGTTATTTTTCCCCCATTTTAATCTCTACTTGTACGCCATAATTTTCATAATTTTCCAACTGGAAATCCTGGTTCTTAAACATACTGCCAACTGTTTTATTTTTGGCAATTAGTCGTTTCTTCTTTAAGCCAAAAAACAAATTTCATTGAGTGGGCTGGATAACTTGGAGTTTGTTTTTTTTTTCGTTTTTGCTGCATTTTATAACTTTCGTTGTGCTGAACAAATTACAATGCTCTAAGCCCTCCTACAAACATGAACATGAATTCCAACAATAAACCCAAAAAAGCGAAATTGAACTTAATGTATGCCAGCTATAAAAGTGTAGCACGCTACAAGTACAACTAAAACTATATGTGGTAGATGTGGGAATTTTATTAGGATAAAGCATTAGGGGTATTCACAGCTGTAAAAACTAGCAAAGGACTTGGAGCACTAAATGTTAAAACTTAAACCAAAATGTTACAAAATAAAAATTAAATTTTGAAAATTTTGTTTTCTATCCGCAATCACACTAAACTCGTTATGGTTACCAAGTACTCATTTCATAATTAAACACAAAATCAATGCTATCTTAGTGTAATAAAAGTCCATTAAAACAATAAATAAATAAATAAATTGTTTTCTAGTAGCATTTTTAAAACAGGGCAGAAGAAAATACTTGCGATTACCAAGTACCCACAAAACAAAATATTAACGAATATACACATTTTTAATTAGGTAAAGTAATTTATAGGTAAAGTACTTTATATACAATTTTTAAAACACTTTTTATCGGTACAAAATGAAAATTCAACTAAATCGTTACCAAGTACTCATATAACGGTATATATATAAATTACTATTATGCGCTTTCAAAACCACACTTAACAAAGTAAATTATATAACTTATTGTTTTCTGTAATTATTTTTTGTGAAATCAAAACTTATAAAAAGGCTGCGGTTTCCAAGTAACCGCATCACAAGATCTTCACAAATATATATTTTTTGTATTTAATACAATTTTTAATATACTCGTATATATATACAACTCTTAAATCAATTTAAAACGGTACAGAATAATAATTCAGCTAAATGGTTACCAAGTACTCATATAACGGTATATCAGTGAAATATGTACTTAAGAAAGGCTGCGGTTACCAAGTAACCGTATCACAAAATATTTACAAATATATTTTTTGTATTTAATTTAATATTTAATAAAATTATCTATGTATATTGTATATCTATTATATTGATAATTTTATTAAACACAAATTCTTAAAGAAATTTTCATTGGTACCGAGTGACAAGCAAGTAATCATAAAACAATATATACATAAAAAAACACTTTTAATAAAGTAAATTTTATAACTTATTGTTTTCTGTCTTTATTCGTGAAATATGAACTTACAAGAAGTTTGCGGTTACCAAGTAACCACTTAAAAAATAATACCAAATTCAATTTTTTTATTTACTACAATTCTCAAAGCAACTTTTATCTGTACCGAATGTCAGTCAAATCATTTGGTAAATATTAGCTTCTATAAATATAAACATGAGTTTATGTGGTTACCAAGTAACCATATAATAAAAACACATTATGAATTTTTTATTTTAAATAAAGGAAAGCGATTAAAATTCACCAAATTAGTTGCCCAAACACTAAATTGAATTAATAATGTTTTTTAAAGTCGTTAAACTGAAAAACTTAAAAAAATTAAGTACCCGTTCAAACATACGTCACTCTAGACTGTTTCGAAAAACAGATTTAAAATTTCTAAAGTTTTCTAAACGCAAAAATTGAATGGAAAGCGAAGTCTTCTGAATTCTGTTATCAAATTCTATTATCCTATAATATTTATAAAAGAACCATCCGGTTTAAGTTGCCATTTTATAAGTTACGGTTACCGAGTAGTCATATAACAAGTTAAATTTAGTTAGCACAAACCAAATAACATAATTTATTTAGGTGAGTACTCATTATCTAAATGGTTTACTTTTTATCTGAATGGGTAGCGAGTAACCGTTAACCAGAATTTTCCGAATTTTAAAACTTTTGCACACTTTTATGTTTTTAAAATATAATTTTGCACAATTTAAGATTTGGTTTTTTAATTTTTCTTTTGTGTATTTTTATTTTAATGGGTACCGAATAACCGTTAACCAGAATTTTTTGAATTTTACAACTTTTGTAAACTTTTATGTTTTTAAACTATAATTTTGCACATTTTAAGATTTTTTTTTAAATTTTTCTTTTGTGTATTTTTATTTTAATGGGTACCGAGTAACCATTAACCAGAATTTTCCGAATTTTAAAACTTTTGTACACTTTTATGTTTTCAAACTATAACTTTTGATGTTTTAAGATATTTTCCATTAATTTTTTCTTTTGGATATTTTTATTTTAATAGGTATCGAGTAACCGTTAACCAGAATTTTCGGAATTTTACAACTTTTGTACTCTTTTATGTTCTCAAACTATAGTTTTTGATGTTTTAAGATCTTTTCTTAAACTTTTTCTTTTGCATAGTTTTTATTTTAATGGGTACCAAGTAACCAGTGACAAGAATTTTCCGAATTTTACAACTATTGTACACATAAAAGGTTTTTAAACTATAATTTTTGATGTTTTAAGAACTTCTTTTTTGAATTTTTCTTTTTTACATTTTTAATTTAATGGGTACCAAGTAACCTTTAACCAGAATTTTCCGAATTTTAAAACTATTGTAAACTTTAATGTTTTTAAACTATAATTTATGATGTTTTAAGCTATTTTTTTCATTTTTTTCTTTTGCAAATTTTTGCAAAAACCTACTTATAGGGGTGAATACCCTTATTGTAACATTTGTTTTATGCAGCAGATGCTGCATCAAACCCAAAATTAAAAAACAAGGCGTTAATTTACATTTATTAACTTGTTTAAGGGTGATAATAAAAATGTTTATAAAAAGCAAATGTAAAATACCAAATACTGCACGGAAAAACTAAACTTTTGTCATCATTTAGACCAGACATAAAAACTTTTTTATTCTACAGATGGCCGGTGGAAGAAACTTAAAATAAAAATAAAATGACAACAACCTGTTGCCTTAAACAAATTCTAAAAAATAAATTGTGCAATTTTTTGTTTGCCTAATAATTATTTTTTTCTTTTGTTTAATTGTAGACATTTTTTTTATTATTAATATTTACTTAATTACATTAACTATTTAAGTACAATTTATAATATAAATTTTCATTTCTTTCTACTTTTTTACATGCTTACAATTTACAAAAAAAAAATCTTTTGAAACAAAAACTATAAAAAATGGATAAATCTTTTGAATTTAAAATAAACAAAACAAATCACTTTACACCAACTCTGCATGCACAACAAATCGCATAAAAAAAATAAACTGCAAAACTGCCACCAACAAAAAAAAACATTCTAACTTGCAACTGCCAAATATAACTGCCGAATACCAAAATAATAATTGCATGTGTTATTAATAAAATATTTTCTTTAATTTATGCCTTTAACCACATTTTATATAAACAATTTTTAGCTTCTAAGAAAATACCCATAAATGCTTCTTATGTTATTTATACAGATGAAAGCGGTCAGGTCTGTTAAGTTTCTACTGTTAAAATGTTTATGTTATTAAAATTTATTGTTAATTCAACAGTTTAATTTGCTTGTTGTTTATGTTTATTTATAAATAATTAAAGCTTTCTTCTTTTTTTTTGCATTACAAATTTTTTTTAGGTTTTTTCTAGTTTCTTGTTTTTTCTTTAATGCAAAATTCATATTTGTGACGATTTCTTTAGAAACCAGCAAGTTTGTGATATCTTTGAACAAAATTAAAAAAACTATGAAAAATGTTTAAATATTTTCATTTTTTATTTTCTAAAATTATTTAGTTTATAGACCTTAAACACCACACCATTTAAGTGATACCAAGAAATGGTCGTTTTGATAACAAAAAAAAAGTTTGATAAAAATTAAAATAATTAGCCATAATATTGTTATTAATTTATAAGTTAATTTATAAGATAATTATAGTTTAATCAAATGTTTATTATAATATGTATAAGGGCCATTCAATACAGTGAAGCAAACAGGGTGAAAATACATAGACTGTATTAAGACACAGGCTAAGACCGAAAGAAATAAATAATTCGGCCAAGTGAAAGTCGCACCTGCAAACCTAATGTTCTATACCATCATGTAATATTTATTTATACAAAAAAATATTTAGTAGTTTATTCAAAATAACAAAATTTTACACTGAAAGAATATTCAAAGAAGTTTGAAAATTTGTACAACTTTTTTTTAGAATTTGTTCGAATTTTATGTCGCTACAATGAATGTTAATTTATATTATTTAAAGCATGTTATTACCTATTTGAAAGAAATAATTTTAAATAATTTATTTATAATTTTATAATTTTATTTTATAATGTTATTAACGTAACTTTAAAAATCTGAAGTGGCCTACACTTAACTTTACCATACCCAATGGAAACAGATATTTTTATGGATATACTACATAAAGAATACAACAAATTTGGGAGTAACTGAACTATCCCTTGCTCCGTCCCGATTATGCTTAAAATTTATACCAAAGGCACATAATAGTTCTTGGGCATAATTAGGATGGAGGAGGGGTAGTTTAATTGACACCCCAAAATAATTAGTTTTTGAATTTGAATTTACTTTGAACTGTTATTCGTCCTAACATAGTGTTAACCCGCTATGGGAACCGAGTTCATTTAGAGATATCACACAATCCACCCTAGACCTTAGATCAAATTGTGGAACAAGATTAACGTGAGTACCTAACTAGCGCCCCCATTGTGTAGTATAAAAACACTTTACGATTGCCACCAATCGCTTTTTGTGTGTGATACAGTCATAATGAGTAGAAATTTAAATAATATGGCAAGCCTTCCCAAGGCAAGCCTAGATCCACATTATAGCCTCTTGCTTAGGGGTTTGGAGACTATCCAAACTCCGTCTGTTGAGAGTGCAACAGCACACTTGATCGACCGTGCACCATACCTACATAAATCGATCTTAAACCACAACCACCACGTGTACCCCTGAAGGGGACCTCACCAATAACCGGTCACAGAGAGGATAGGCTCTCTGTGGGGCCACCGATTCCCGTGGTACCAGTCCTTTGGGCACTGGTCGGGCCCCTAAGAGGACCCGCAATGTTTATCGCAGGCCTTTTCTTCCAGATTTAGGCTCTAGGAACCCTAACGTCTGGTGCCCCTATTTTCCACGAGTGAACCGCGTCAAAGCATTTGCCATTCCTGCAGTGACAATTGGAACCCCCGGGCGTAACCTTAGATCAAATGTAGTTAAGCGCTGGAAGTCAGCTTGGCTTCAATAATTGGCATCAGATAATTTTGTTTACGCTCCCTCTATCTCCTTATACATTCCCTGGCACAGATCAGGATGGCGCATGCCTCTGGATATTTGCCCATTGGAATGGTTCATTGAAATTTTGACACAGCCATTATCCTGTCTACAACCGTCAGTGAACCAAACCTGGTCAGCTATATCAGCTACCAAGTTTTGTTTTTCCAACAAATTTATCAATATATATTCGTTCTACTTACTCCTGCAAGAAGCATAGGGTTGCATACGGTTTCGGTAATCAGGTTTTCTCTAAGATGAATGACTGATTGGGCCAAAACATTTGATTCCGGAGCTCGGGCTGCCAGCAACGCCTCCTGGCAGGCAACGGGCAACGGATTTAGTCAATGCATTCTTAAGGTTATACCCCCAATTTCG
The DNA here is from genome assembly GCA_949628195.1 of Phasia obesa. Classification (NCBI taxonomy): domain Eukaryota; kingdom Metazoa; phylum Arthropoda; class Insecta; order Diptera; family Tachinidae; genus Phasia; species Phasia obesa. Next base: position 14,507,843 of record OX451219.1, read on the forward strand.
GTCCACAGGGCCTCGTTTGTTATCAGAAGGATGCACCATGTGCTGGTGAGGTTGCCATTTGGGTAGAATAGGCTATATAGTCGCTACAGTTCTTCCCCTTTACCATAGGTAATAAGTACAATAAAACTACTGTGCCAGAAGAGGGTCGGTTGAATATTGTCAGATATACTAAGGCAAGGCAAGGTTCGGTTTTGAAGAGCCTCAGAATGCGCATATCCCACCATATTTTAATCACTCGATACAACTATACTTATACTAAAATACTTATCAATTGGGTACTCATTACTTTTGGTTACCTAATTCAAACGTACAGTTAGTTAATCCGAGTTTTAATAAAGTAGTGCAGTTTTCCATTTAATTTGTTTCTAAAAATAAAACGTTAAATGTATCGAGTAACTACTTTTGAGTATATCATGTATTCTCGGTACCCACTTCTTAATAGTTTGCCAACAGTAGTTTTTTGTGCTCCCTCGGAAAGTGCTCCCTCTGTTAGGGTAACATTTTAGCTGTCGACAACAAAATTTTAAAACAGACATTTAAGTGGTTCTAATCATATGGTCAAGAGTGTGTGGTAGATTTTTCTAAAAAGGATAACGGCTCCGAAATTGGTAAATAAATCTATACATATGTATATTAAAACAGTAACTCATTTCCTATATATCTGTCTGTCTTTCTTTTCGTGTTTGCATTACGTAAAAACTATTGGATGGATTTTAACAAAATTTTTCAAGGAAGTACCTTAGTATCCTGTTTCCGATATAGAATACTTTTTTCAAAAGTTGTTTATTTCCAAGAAAAATTGGAGAAAAATCAGTGAAAGTACGCCGTTTTCTTTTGCCGTTTTAAAGTTAATGCATACTTCAAGGCATCTTTTATTTTTAAAAGCAGTATATTTTAAGGAATGTTGATAGGGCATCTGCCACAACATTCAGTTTACCCCGGCGATACTGGATATCAAAGTTGTACTGTTGTAGCTCTAATGCCCACCAGCGCTATTCTTTCCGAAAGGGGCTCTCGATCGAGTTGAGCCATTTGAGTGCTAGATGGTCTGTTACCCTTTTGAGGTAAGGCTTATGTTTTCTAACCACCCACACTATTGCCAAACATTCCGCAGCCGCATTTAGCCGACGACTTGCTTATGAAATAACCCTCTCTTGTCCATCAAATTCCTGAATTAGCATCGCCCCTAGCCCGTACTCACACACGTCTGTCTGAAGAGTAAACTTTTTGGGAAAAATCCGGGCAGACGATCACACTGGTGTTTCGGTTAGTTAGCGCTGTTTTTAAATAATGAGTAACTAATTTCCTGTCTGTCTTTTACACAACTTTACAATAATTTTTAGAATTTTTTATAAATATTAGTAGTTTATCCAGGGATGGGTACCTTTATATAAAGTAAATACGTAAATCGAACAAAATATTCTCAGATCGCACAGAACATGTGAGCGCACAGCTAGTTAGTATATGAATCACTAAAGCGTTAAGAACTCAGTAAAATTCACTTTTACTTAATTAAATAGTCCTCAGGTCGCAAGTTGACGCCAAAATTCTAAATTCTAAATATATATTTAATGACAATTTTACTTTATTTAAGCCTTTTAAATAACCTTGTTTTTTTCTCTAAACATAATTATGTTTCCTTTTATACAATAAATCATCATAATTTAATAGCAAATTTAACAGCCTCTTAAATTATTAAATTAAAAATCTCATTTTCATTTTTCCCTTTCTTCAAAACGATTATAAAATAGAATACAAATAATTTTTCTTTCTATACATTTTTAAAAGATTATTTTCCTTTATTTATGAATTTAGGTGAACTGGCCATTTTATTATTCTCGTTTTCCTTTCCTTTTTTTCCGCATTACTATAGCCCTCACCTTTACTTTCTTACTTTATTAACTATAATTACTTACGGCTATTTAGGTAAAAATGTCATTAAATTATTTACAAATTTATACTGTGAGTATTTGCTGTAAAAAAAAAAAATTGATAATAAAATAGCAAACAACAGGATTTTTTGCCAGTACCTTAATTCTGTTTTTGCTGTATCTCCTTTCCTCACTGGCCGCTGCAGTGATAGTATTTTAGTTTTACTTTATTATTTAACATGCAATTTTATTTAATTGAATTGACCCTCTTAAAAGTTGTATGGAATTTGTTGGTGTTGTTGTTTATTATAAACAGCCAACAAGGTATCCTTTCGGTCAGCTACTGCAAAAAAAGCATAATAACAAAATATTTAAAAAAAATTCTTGTATGAAATATTGCAGAATATAAAAAGTTCTTATGAAAGTCTATAAGAATATACAGTTGACGACAAAAAAACATTACAGCAAAAAATTTTGTCTTAGAAAAAAAAATTTTTTTTCAAACACTAAAATAATAAAGGGTGGCTAAATTTTAAGGGCCGATGTTGATTATCACAACAATTATTTAGGAAATTATTGTGATTTTCTTTTATTTTGATAATATTGGTATGGTTCAATTAGGTATGGAAAAAAATATTGGCCAAATGGCCGACGCGACCTCGGCGGCACACCTTCATCCAATACTTCAAATCTTCGATAATGCTGAGGCATAATTGAGGTTCTATGCCGTAAATGTGCCGAATTATCTCATCCTTTAGCTATTGAATTGCTGCTGGCTTATCGACGTACGCCTTTTCTTTCAAATAACCCCAAAGAAAGAAGTTCAACGGTGTCAAATCACATGATCTTGGCGGCGAATTAACATTGCCACCACGTCAGATAACACGGCCATTGAATTTTTCGCGCAACGTTGGATTGTGTATCTTTCCTTGGTTCAAATTGAGTTAGTCTGAAATTTAGTAATGCCAAATTAAATGCAGAAAAAATCTTGACGTTTAGGTGTGGTTCACATTCAATAACGGGCCCTTAAAAATGTAACCATCCGATATATACAGTTTGTTTCACAAGCTTTAAATTTTTATTAGTTTACCAGCCTTTAATCTTGACTTTAGTGAAGGCGAACTTTTGGAGACTTTAAACAACTTTCAAAAACTACGGGGACGGCTCTTAGTTGGTCTATATTAACCACTTGCAGCTTGTCTAAAAGTTCTTTGTCCCTCAATCGACAGGAAAAATTCGATATCGCTTCTTATAGACCACATAACGGGGCACTGTATGATGAAACGTATGTCGAAACGTATGGGAACCTCTCGTTGTGAGGACTGCAGAAACTGTCTGGATAAGAGGAGATGAATCAATTCAGCATCTTATCTGCGACTCTTTCTGACTCTGCAATGAAGTAGGCTCAAATATTTAGGCCAAAGATTCTTCCGGTTGCGACAAGGGGTAGCCTGCTAAGTTTTGCGAGAATCTCTAGGTGGTTTTTAGGAACTGAAGGTACTGAAGTTTTATGGAGATAGTCGCTGGGGCATCACAATGGGCCTTAATGGCTCTGATTGAATACGATTTTTTCGGGAGCCCGTTTAATCTAACCTAAACAAATTATATGCCCAGGGTACCCAACTCTGTTGATGTACCTTCAAACTCTAGAGTTTTATGGAGAACAGTGAGGGGGTAGATAGTCGTTAGGCATCTTAATGGGCCTTAGAGGGCTCGGATTGAATTCGCTTTTTTCGGGGGGCCCGTTTAACCTAACCTAAGAAAATTGTATGCCTAGGGTACCCAACTTTGTTGATGTACCTACAAACTCCCATTCTAACTAGATGAACGAGCGTTTACAGCTGCACTTGAGACCATATTTAGTTAAATCATTAGTGGTTCACGAGTTATTTTCACACGCATTCTGTAAGCCTTTGAACACCAACTGGTTTTCCAGGGAAATGAGAATTTTTTCCCCAACAAATTTATTCTAAACATCTTTGGATAAGTATCCAGGACAGCGACCAGCAAACACATACCAACGCAATTTTCTTCCGTATGATTTTACATTTACAAATTATTTAGTTGTGGTTTGTTTTTCTGTAGATTTTAAATAATTTATTTTTGTGATTCGCATTTAGGCAAGGAGTCTTTTAACTCTACTCTCAATATTATAAAGGAATTCAACAGCTATAGACCTGTTTTTTGCCATATATATTCGCAATATTTCATATAACTTTGCACTGCACAGAAGAATGATATACTGTTCGAGCAATATCTCAAGCAAGAGTATTTTTAGTACTAAATACTCTGTGTATTTAGTAGTTAATGGATACTTTTACGGTAGAATTTTTAGAAATAAATTGAATAGAATATATTTGACGTCTACGGCTATAAATTTCCGCTGTTATTACGTACCGGAAGTCCTGAGTACCCAATGTAAAAGAACTAATTTTAACGTATCGTTTTCCAGTACAGATAAAGTTTTCCTTGTTAAATTATGTACAAAAGTTATAGATTATAAAGTTATGGAGAATTTCTTCTTGATGTTTGTATACATTGGTGTAGAAAGCTCATTCTGGAAGGGGGAAAAACCCCCTCAAGACTTGCATTTGCCCTCCACCACGCAAGATTTTTTAAAAATTTTACTTTATGCGTATTTTCATAATATTATTTTCCAATAAAAATGGGTTTGTCCCCCTATAATATATGTCTTCCTACGCCAAAGTTTGTATATTTATAAACTGACGTACATCTTCCTCTTTTGTCTTGCCGGTCTTTTATCATGAACGTTATGCTCTTACAGTTAATAATGTTGTCGTATTTTTAAAAGGTTTACTACTAATTAGCACACCTGCATGAACTCTCACACACTAACAAAAAATATACATAAGTAAATATTTATAAATGAGTTAATGGCCATTTAGATGGGTGATTTCATCAGCTTGGCCAGCAATATATATCGTGTATGTTTTCTTGATGGCCCACTTATTCTGTTATTGCCCATGTTTTAGTAAACTATTTATTTGGTATTTTTAGTTTTAAGCCAGCTATAAATTAGGTTAATCGAATTAATCGCGCATCCGCACCTTCAAAGCAAATAAACCCCATTACAATTAAGAGTTGTTGGTTGGTTTGTGTTGCATGATTTTTGTTAGTTGATTTTTTGCTTTAAATGACTAGTTGACTAGTGAATAAAGACAGTCGGTGGTAATAAATATAAGGACACTAATAGAAAAACAAATACAACGACGTCGATACACATAAAATTTATTTTCACCTATAAATGTATGGCAGATATCGGAGCAGAACAATGGTTATAGGCAACCGATTTGCTATTTAAGGCAATCTTGACTTTAGTGGTTTCAGAGTTTCGACTGGTAAATTTCGGCTCTCTTTCCCCTCACAGTCTCTAGTAAATACTAGCATTTCCCATGGCACATTTAACAATTCAGAGTCTCAGCCTCTTCCAGTGGCAGATGACACTTGAAGTTTGAATACGACTTTCCGTTCCATTAAAACATTTCCCAGTTCTACTCTGGGATTATTCACATAAACATTTTTCGAATATTTTTTTTTTTTTTTTTTGCTTAATCCATTTAATAAATATTAAAAAATATTTCTTCGATTATCTAAACTATATTTATGCGAATGACAACATTAATATTGATTCGAAAAAAAGAATTATTCGAATATAATTTTTTAGCAAATTGATAAATTTTTAACTAATTTAATTAAAAGTTATATTTTTTCTTTAATTTATATTATTTGTTCGAATAACTAATATCGATTCCAAAATTATTGGATTTTTCGTCTAATATTATTCGAATAATATTCTAACTAAATTGTAAATTTTAATATACGCGATGAAATATAACATTTCTTTAACTATTCGCCTTACTTATATTAAATAAAAAATTTAAAAAAAAAATTATTCGAATATTCGAAAATTTTTTAATTATTCGTCTAAAATTATCTGAATATTTGTTTGCCTAGTTTGCCTGTTTAGTGAAAAGCTTAAGTCATTCGATACAAAAATAATAAATTTCCTCAATTATCTGAGTTATATTTACTGATTCGAAAAATATTATTCGAATATTCGAATATATTTTGTAACAAATTGAAAAATTTAGTTATTTAAATAAAAAATTGTATTTTTTTCTTTAATTACTTAGGCATTATTTGTTCGAATAAATATCATTGCCCCTCTCCCTAAAAAAAAAATTGGATTTTTCACCTAATCCTAATCGAATAATATTTTAACCAATTTGCAAATTTTATTTACATGCCATGAAATATAATATTTCTTTAATAAATCGAACATTATATATCTATTTAAATGACAAAATACTTATATTCAATCAAAAAAATCATTAGAATATTTTAAAATTTTTTTATTATTCGCCTAAAACGTACCGAAAATTTTTTTGTTGCCTTAAATAAAAAACTTTATACAAACAATAAAATAATAAAATATTTTTTTTAAATATCTGGGCTATATTTATGGGAATGACAACAATAGTATTGATTTGAAATACAAAACTAATCGAATATTCGAATATATTTCTTAACAAATTGAAAAATTTTGTTTTAAAAATTATATATTTTTTTTAATTACTTAAACATTATTTGTGCAAATAAAGAACATTGCCTCCAAAACTTGGATCTTTCTTCTAATATTATTCGAATAATATTTTAACCAATCTGAAAATGTTATTAACATGCGATGAATTATAATATTTTTTTTAATTATTCGAAGAATACAAATTTATTTTAATAAAAATACTTATATATATTAAATTAAAAAATAGTAGTTGAATAGTCGAATATTTTTTTAATATTCGCCTGAAATTAAGCGAATAATTTTTCCTTAAATAAAAGTTTAATTCATTTATAAAATATTTTTTAAATTATCTGAGCTGTATTTATGCGAAAGACAGACAACATTAATATTGATTCGAACAAAATTACTCGAATATTCAAACATACTTTTTACTACTAAACATTATTTTTCGAATAAATAGCATTGCCTCTCAAAAAAATGGAGTTTAATCGAATAATATTTTAACCAATCTGAAATTTTTAGTAACATGCGATGACATCTAATATTTCTTTAAATATTCGAATATTTTTTGATTATTCGCCTGAAATTAACCGAATAATTATTTTGCCTTAAATCAAAACTTAACTTCTTCGATAAAAAATAAAATATTTTTTCAATTATCTGAACTATATTTATTCCAAAAACAACAATAATATGAATTTGAAAAAAAAAATTATTCGAATATATTTTTTTAACCAATTTCAAAATTTGGTTAATATTATCAGAAATTATATATTTTTTTTTTCTTTAATTATTTAAACATTAGTTGTTTGAATAACAAACCTAATATTGACTCCGAAAACACTGAATTATTCGTTTAATATTAGTCGAATAATATTTTCCAAATTGAATAATTTAATGCATTCGATAAACAAATATAGTATTTTTTTAATTATTTTAACACTATTTCTTCAATTGATAGTTTTTAAAATCGAAGAAAATAAAAATTATTCGAATAAAAGTTTAATCGCTTAATGTTAATCGAATAATTTATTTTTATATTTATATTTTTCTTTAATTATTTAAACATTAGTTATTCGAATAACAGACCTAGTACTGACTCCGAAACATTGAATTATTCGTCTAATATTAGTCGAATAATATTTTCCAAACTGCAAAGTTTAATATATTCGATAAACAAATATAGTATTTTTTAATTATTTAAACACTATTTATTTAATTGACAGTTTTTAAAATCGAAAAAAAATAAAAATTATTCGAATAAAAGTTTAATCGCTTAATGTTAATCGAATAATTTTTTTTTATATTTATATTTTTTCTTAAATTATTTAAACATTAGTTATTCGAATAACAGACATAGTATTGACTCCAAAACATTGAATTATTCGTGTAATATTAGTCGAATAATATTTTCCAAATTTCAAAATTTAATACATTCGATAAACAAATATAGTATTTTTTAATTCTCTAAACACTATTTCTTTAATTGACAGTTTTTAAAATCGCAAAAAATAAAAATTATTCAAATAAAAATTTAATCGCTTAATGTTAATCGAATAAATTTTTTTTTCAACTAACTTAATAAATTTGTTCCACTCGATTAGCAAATATACTATATGTTAAATTATTCGAACAATATATTTTTATTCGAATGCCAACACTAATATTTCATCAAAAATATTAATCAAATATTCGAAAATCTTCTTAATTATATTGTGAATTTTAATTGATTAAGATATTCGGTTGACAAATTTAAAATATTTTCAATTTTTCAAACCGTGCTTATGCGAATGACAATTTTCAATAAATCAAATATTTGTTAAACCACTTTTGAAAGAACGAAATTCAGTGCATGTACTTATATTTTTAAACCTACTGTTTGTATCAAGAGGCAAGAGGAAAACCCAATTAAAGCCTGATAGTGAAAGAAAGCCTTCAAAGAAGAAAAAAATAAACTATTTATTTAATGTCAGTCTATGTAATGATGATGATGATGTCACTGTTTGCTTTTCTGTTTTTTTTTTTTCTCTTTTTTTTTTGTGCATTAAACATTTAAAATTCAGCTGTAACCAATATTTAACTAGCACTAATGACTGATGATGATGGCAGCAATGTTGGTGATGATGATGATGATGATAATGGTGATGATTATGAAAACGAAAATGACTGTTATGACACTCCCTTTTAACTTTTAGACAAACAAAAAATTGGCTAATGAAGAAAGGCAAACAAATAATTATACTCGTACATATAGAAATTCAAAGAAAATAGTAATTAACTATTTGTATAAAAACTATTGTATCGTTTTTTGCAAGGACATTCTATAGACATATACATATATATTTTTTTTTTTTTTTTCAAAATATTTAGTAATAATTTAAGTTTTAAAATTAAGATAAATTATGTAAAAACGAAAATATATTTTGTTAAATATTTTTTTTTATTTCTTCTCTTTTCCACTTTTTTTCTCATAATTTTATAACTAAAAATCCGCTAACCCTTTTGAATAAAACCACCTAACCACTTCATGTAAGCAGCTCATAACTCAGATCGGCGGTTATTATATCACACACAGTGTCCAATACTTATAAATGGTACTGTTTATATAATTAGGTAATGAAGTTTCTAAAAACGCTTTTTATAAAACCGTGTCTTAATAAAATTAAACAAATTACATTTAAAAAAAATATATCTATACATAATGCTTTTTAAGCTTTATTTTAGCCTACAAGCTTTTCTAAATAAAGCTTTAGTTGTGCTTACTTTTAGTTTTGGTTTTGCCTTCAACATCAACAGCAACAATAGCAATAAGAAACAACAACAAAAACAACTTATGGGTTGTACACTTTAATTTAAACGTATTAGAACAAAAAGAGCTTTTAAGCTTGTTAAACACCAAAGCTTGTTAATATTTTAATTTTCAAATCTATGAACTTAATGTTAAGCTATAAATAATTAAAACAACAACTAATTGTTTAATTTTAATTTTCAAATTAATATTTTAATTTTCAAATCTATGAACTTAATGTTAAGCTATAAATAATTAAAACAACAACTAATTGTTTTATAACAAAAACAACAGCAAGAACCATAAAGCTTATTGTTTTCTTTTTATTCTTTTTTGTCTCTTTTTTCCATCCCTTTCTAGTGCCGTCATTTAGGATTTGTAACTGTGTGTTTGTTAAAAAGATCTCTTAAATTCCAACAGAATCAAACAAAAAGTTTTAGGAGCTTTAAAAATTCCAAAAATGAAACAAACTAAAATTAAAATGAAAGAAAGAAAGAAAAAAGTAATATCTAGCACCAAGTTTAATAAACGTTTTTTCTCTGTCTTACAACCCGAAACATTCCATTTAAACAAATTAAAACTTAAATTGTGATATTAGAATCAAAGCAAACCCAAAAACCACAAGAAAATCTCAAAAAAAAAAAATAATCCAAAACAAAAATCAAAATCAAAACTGAAAATGTGAGTTTTTAAAGAAAAAATTCTTAAATTTGTTTTTTAAGTTCAAGTTCGTTCTAGTGCCAAAGCTTTTTTATTTAAGCTTTTCTCTTTTTTGTTTTCTCTTTTATTCTGTATAAAAAAAAATATGAACTGGTGTGCGTGTGTTGTTTAGATCTTAGACTTTATTTGAAAATTTAAAATCACAAACTATATTTATACTTTCAAAATCAACTAAAAATATAATAACTTGCTGCTTTCTATATGAAGCTTTTTTAAAGATTTTTCTTCTTCTTAATTTCTAATATTTTTTTAGTTTTTTTTTTAATTAAATTTAGTTTTTAAGTTTAATTTTACATAAATTTTAATTTTTTCCAGCCATTTAAAAAAAAAGCTTAATATTACGTCTTTAAGTTAAGCTTAAGCTCCTGGAAATTATGCTCTACAAACATTGAAAATTTTACAGGTGTTATTTTTCGAAAACAGTTTGAAGGGTATTTTCAATAAGAATTTGGATACCAAAATTATTAAATAGGATTACTGATAGATACCACAAAGCAGTTCCATAAACAATTTCTTCATTAAAATTGGAATAAACCAAAGCAGTTAATTATGAAAGCTTCAAAAGCTGTCAATAATTTCGTCTTTTATATCCGATACTTCATTGCAGGTATCCAAAGTATTTCAACTTGCTTAGAATCATAAATATTCATTTTATTCGAAATGATTACCAAATGACACTACAATCTATATATGTGACCCGACCTATGAAAAGGTGGCTTATAACTCAAAAAAAAATTTTCCACTTTTTTTTTTTTTTGGATTCCATAGTTTTTGAGACGCTCTTTCACGTGGTGAAAACTAAAAAGTCCTAACTTGCTTAGAAGTGTACTAAAAGTACAGAGAAAGAAGAGCACAAATGAAAGAAAAACAGAATTTTATTGAAAATCCAGAGTCAAAGCTGGGTCAGAAACTGGTTTGTGCTTTGCATTGAAAAAAACATCGCTCTTTATATACACACACGAACTTATCTCATTTATGCTCTTTTGCATTTTTTGGTTGCCTTTTGGGCATGACTGTTCATAATGCAAAAGAAAAACTACTAAGAAACTGACGAAATGCATTGTTTATCTTTAACAGGTAATTTTTTAGAAATTTTGTTTTTGAGTCATAAGCCAGCTTTTCATAGACCGGGTCACATATGTATGTATATAATAAAACATAACTTATTTCCTGTCTGTCTGTCTGTCTGTCGTGTCTTTCTGTATTCGCATCATGTAAAAACCACTGAATGGCTTTTAATAGAATTTTGTGAGGAGGTACCTTAGTATCCTGATTCAAATACAGAATACTTTTTTTTCCGCAAAAATATCTTATCTCCAAAAGAAAGTGGAGAAATAGCAGTGAAAGTATGCAGTTATTGTAGTAGTGAAGTAAATACATAAACCTTAACGGAAGCCCTAACCAGATATGCATACTTTAATGCTGCTTATTTTAGCACAACAGATGGCGCTATTTTCTAAAGTAAATACATAAACCATAACTGAAGCACTAACCGATATGCAGCATAGTTTAAGGCGGCACTAAAAAAGTTAGGGTCTTTGGTGTGGATTGCTTGCACAGCAAAATCGAAAAAATACTGCAAGGACTCTCACGAAATGGAGGGTACATCCTGCCTATACATAGAATAAAACAGTAACTTTCTTTCTTTCTGTGTTTTGTCTGTGTTCCCATGATGTAAAAACTACTGGATGGATTTTAACAAAATTTTGTGAGGAGGTACCTTAGTATCCTGATTCAAGTAAAAATGCCTTTTTACCCAAAAAATATCTTACTTCCAAGAGAAAGTAGACAAAAAGCAGTGAAACTATGCAATTTTATCGAAATGCATACTTTAAGGCGCCTTTTATTTTTGAAAGCACCATATTTTAGTAAAGATAAGACCCTTTTATTAAGTAAATACATAAACCATAACTGAAGCACTAAAAAACTAAGAGTCTTTGGTGTGGATCTCTTGGAAAGCAAAATATTTTAAGGTCGCTGACGAAGTGGCGCTCACAGTACAGAATACAAAATAATTTACTGCATCACTATGGGATAATTATAAACAAAAATATAAAAATATAAATGATTTTTCACCTTATTTGTTCAGCAGCTTGGAAAAGCGATATTTGTGGTATGCGATATTTTTGTGGTTATATTAAAAATCAACATGAAATAGCTAAAGAAAACGACAAAATATGTGACAAAATGTGTGACAAAGATGTGACTAAAAGAAAAATCTTTCATTTGTATACTTTATTTTGCCGCAACACATTATTTGTAGGAAAGAATACTGTAGCACATCATCATTGTATGGTTTTTTTTTTTTCAAACCTCCTCCGGTATTTAGTGGTTTTCTGGAGTCGGTTCGTTAATTACATTTACATTCAACATTGGAGGTTTCTGGTTGCCTGGCAACATATCTTGTGAAAGGAAGGATAGTGAAGTAAACCAACCTTGTTTTGGGTCCTTTTGTAGTCCTCCAGAAACAGTCGGCTTACGAGATTTCTAACTGTCGAATTCTGCTTGTCTTCCTTTTTCTCTATCACCGATGTGTTGGGCTATAGTTTCAGGATATTTACTGTTACCAAGCATCAGGCTTGGTGTAATAGGTACCTTTTTCAATTTTTTGTCCCACTGCTTCTAAGGGTTTATTCGACCCTAAGCACATTCCTAGCCAAAGGCCTTTAAATAAGGACGTCCTGAGTGCCCTTAAGCGATAATGACAATGACGAGCCCACCTTATATACCCACCTAGAGCGATCTCATGCCTATTATAAAAGACTTGCTGTGCCAAACCTTTATAATATCTTTATCTTAGCCTTTTATAATACAAGTATCTTTTTATATCATAAGGTATTTGGACACTAATAGATTTTTTTTGCCTGAAAAATTTACTATTGGTCAGTATTATGCTTCATCGGATAAAATATTATGAGGACTAACGTACCTAGTTAGATATTCTAACCTAATGGTGGTCTTACCACTAAGTGGAATTTAATTGTAGACAAGCGCCCTTGTTGTGCTTCATCCACAATAAATAGCAACTTATTATTAAGACCTTTCTTAAGGGTTTCAGGAGACCATTAAACTCCTGACACTCTATTGGTACCCTCTGTTAAGAGTACACCATCCCTTCAAAACCTTGTTCGAAAACACAGCCACAAAATGCTACTACAAGGGACCTCACCAACCAATCACAGAATGGAATTACCGGTTCCCGGGCTACCAGATGTTTGGATACTGGGCGGGCTATGGAAAACCTATATTCACAGACCTGTTATTCCAGATTCAGGATTTGAGGAACCGAGGTGCCCCCGTATACCCCGGCTGCACTACGTCATAGCATTAGAAGGTCGACAGAGACAATTAGTGCTTCCGAGCAAACAACTTTTGGAAATATTGCAAACTTATTTCAAAGTTATTACTGTTCTATCCAAGGTATGCGTTTGTTAAAAAACCGTTTTGGCGGATATAAAATAACCACCACTAATGATACACACATGTTTGTGCAAATAATTCGTGAGTCGGGGTGGATAGTAGACAAGACTCATGATCTTATTACGTTGCGTACCTATTAGTATTAGTCAGATGTGGCCGAAAATGTTTAACTCAATCCAAGAGCGTAGATTCAAGATTGATCTCAACAACTCGGAATTTCACGCACCATTAGGCAAGATAAGGATTTGGCAAAAAAAATCTCAGATTATTTGTTTGCAAGACCCAATTGTCTCAGCAATAGAGGGTAAACGACCATCCCCTCCGTTATACCTTCTCAAGTTGGAACTTACAGGTGCTGAATTCGGACATCGGGTTTAGGCAAAAAGAAAAAAATCTATATACATATAAAAAAAAACAATAACTCGTTACCTGTCTGTTTGTGTGTCTTTTTCTTTGTGTTCGCATCATGTAAAAACTAATGGATGAATTTTAACAAAATTTTGTGAGAAGGTACCTTAGTATCCTGATTCAATTATCGTATACTTTTTTTCCCCAAAAATGTCTTATTTCCAAGACAAAGGGAAAGAAAAATCAATGGAAGTACGCCGATTGTTTTTACCGATTTAAATGTACTGCATACTTTAAGGCATCTTTTATTTTTAAAAGCAGTATATTTTAAGCAATGATGCGGAACAGATGGCGCTGTTTTAAAATAATGAGTAATTCATTTCCAGTCTGTTTTTTACAGAGCTTTACAATAATTTTTAATATTTTAGATTTTTATATAAATTTTAGAATTTTATGCAGGGATGGGCACCTTTATATAAATTAAATACGTAACAGTCTTAATATTTGTTTTAGATTATTTTCAAAGCAAAATCAAACAAACTATTGTCAGGGCGCTCAGGGCTGTGTGTGGACACAACTATATTTTCTGAAAATACAGAGTTCCATATCGACGTCTATTTTAACTAAAATAATTGACGAATACGCGGATAGAAAAACCTGTACGTCAGTGTTGGCTTGGTAATGCTACTACCTGATGCTGGTGTCGCGCTGCGTAGACTCTTGTTCTGTTTACACCAGCTACAATGATGTAAAGCATAATTTCTGGCGATCTTTTACTTCTTGTACTGACATGTCTCTTTATTTATTCTTTTTCTATTTCTTTCTTATTTACTTAGTTTTAAGCAAATTTGAGACTCAGAAAAAAAAAACAAAAAATTTATTTTAGAATGTTTAGCTTAAATTAAGAAACATAAAGCAATAGATAATTTTATTTAACTAAACAACAAAAAAATATTGAAAACACTTACAGGGAAATTACGGCTTAAAGCTTACAAAATTATTGTTTAATTGAAATTTAGTTGATAAGTTAAAATAACAAACATGAATTTATTTTTTATATATTTATTTTGAAAATTATAAAAAATAAAAACAAATATATTTAACTAACAAAATGATTATTAAATTTATAATCGAAAAATATATTAAAATAGTATGTACAATATAAAACTAATTTTGCTCTTTTTTCTTTCTTTTTTTCTTCTTCTTCTCTTTTTTTCATAAATATAAATTAAACAAAAAAAATTTTTTTTTGATTTTATTACAAAAAAAAATCACAAAATTTAAATTTTTAACTTTTATTGTTGAACAAAATTCATATTTTTATTTTCGTATTTGGTAAAATGTAAATTAATTTTGTAAAATTTATTTTTTGGAATATTTTTATTTTATTTTTAATTTTTTTTTTAATAATTGTGCTCGCATTTCGTAAATCTGTACATCCATAAAACAACAACAACTGCTACAACAACAATTACAACAAACAAACACACACCTAAAACTCAAACTCTCTTTCAAAATACCCAAACAACAAAATTTTTAATTTCTGTAATCTCTAGTTACTGGACACCCTCCCGGTGTGCCAAGATTTTAATAGATCTATGTGCAGTCGGTTAAATTGTAGATTCGTTCATTTAACTGAAGGTAAGTGCATGCTGCTATATTTGAATTTTTTTTTTAATTTTTTTGTTTTTTTATTTTTTTAATTTAATTTCTTCTAAGGCTTAGTTTGTTATTGACTTAGTGTATGATGGTAGCTTATTTATAATAAAAATTTTGTATTAAGTTGGCTTTTAAATTTCTTTTTAAATCATTTAAAATTTTTTTTTTTTTTTTTTTGGAATTTATCTTCAGTTGAATATTTTATTTGGTTTTACTAAAATCTTGTCAAAATTTAGGTATTAAATTTTGAAATCTTTCTAAAAGTTATAAAATTTTAAAAAGTTGTTTATAAATTTTGTTGCTTATAATTTATAAAAAAAAACTATTTTATTTATTTAAAAATAAATTGTTGTTAATTAGGCTTAAGTTCGTTATTCCCTCTAACCACTCAATAGGGTTGAAAAAATATTTTTTTTACAAATTAGCTTAGCAATTTTAAAGAAAATTTGGAAAAAATTGTATTTTAGAATGTAACGCAGTTGCTGGATCGCTACAGCCTTCTTCAGCATCCTTCGTATCTATGTACTTTGTTTAGTGTTTAGTACTAAACCTTATATATTTAACCAACCAAACTCAGATAATAGAATACGAGAAATTTTATTCCCAATAATGAAACTATACATGTAATAAGAAAGTAACTCATTTCCATCTGTCTGTCTGTCTGTCTGCTTTGCGTTTGCGTTTGCATCACGTTAAAACTACTGGATGGATTTTAACAAAATTTTGTGAGACGGTACCCTTATATCCTTATACCAATATAGGATACTTTTTTTCCGCAAAAATATCTTATTTCCAAGAGAAAGTAGAGAAAAAGCTGTGAAAAACGCATTTTCTGGTCTAAAGGTATTGACATTTTCGTTTTAAAACGGGGATATTTTCAACACGCTTATATCTTTAACACGGTTACATTTTCAACAGACCTTTTATTTTTCAAAGTGGGATATGTTAAAAACTATTACACGACAGATGGCGCCAGTTGAATTAAATTTGTATTTTTACTTTGTAGAATTACATTTTTATTAAAATATTTTAAACACCTCTTACAAAGGTTTACAATAATTTTTAGAATTTTAGAATTTTTTTTTTTAAATTTTAAATTTTTATCCACGGATGGGAATTTTAGAATTATTTCTAAATTTTAGAATTTTATCCAAGGATGGGTACCTTTATATTATTATAAAATAAAAATACCCTTATATTATTATAAAGTAAATACATAAACCATAATTGAAGCACTATAAAAGTGAAAGTCTTTTAATTGGTGTGGAATACTTTCAAAGCAAAATCGAGTAAAATATTGTCAGGACACCCACGTCGCGACATGGTGGACACAGCTAGTAATGAATATTTTTATAAAATTTTATTAGTCAAACTATTCATTAAAATACAAAAAGCATTTTTAAAGTCAGGCTTCCATTCGTTTTAATGTCTCTAAGATGAAAGCATATTTTCTTTTTTAATTATCTGATTAATTTTAAAAAATAAAAGGAAAACATTTATTTTAGACTCCAACAGAATGTAATGCCTTTTGTGGATCACTATATCACTCTTTAGAATTCTTCGTATCTAACTACTTTGGATAGTTCTTAGTAGTAAACATCATCATCTATTTAACCAACCAAACTCAGATAAGAGAATACGAGAAATTTTATTCCTATCATCCATCGTCAGTTGGTTAGAGCGTAATGTAACTATCGACCACTACATATGAGCTACATCTCTTGTTTATGAGAGTTTTTCCTTAATCTTTACCACCATATGTGTTTGTTGTTGTTTCAGTCAAATTTTGCTGAAGCCGTAGTGACACTCACTTCTTTCGTCGTTTTAAGTTTTACAGTGGTACTAATTGAAAAATGAAAAATAAAAACAATTATTAAGGAAACAATTTTTTGAGAAAATATGCATAAGTGTTTGTTTTTTTTTTTTTTTTTTGTAGATATGACATGTTGCATTTTGACAGAATGAGAGTTGGGTCTCTATGTACTCCATTTAAATCGAAACCTTTTAAAAAAATGTAATTTAAAAGCGAATATCGACTTCGATAACAGTTTTGGTAGTATTCAAATACAGTTTTGTTTTTTTTCTTATTATTTTTATTTTTTTATAAAGTGAAGTAAAACTCAGTTAATTATTGTCTGCCATTTATCTGTGTTGTTTTCTTTGGGAAAGGGATAGACTAAATATGCGACTGATGGTAAAATAAAGGAATGAGGCCTCACTTTTGGCAACTCTGTAATTTCACTTTATAATTATTTTTTAGAACTACTTTGCAGCGCCTCTGGTGTCAAGTAGGCATATTAATTT
Organism: Phasia obesa; assembly: GCA_949628195.1. NCBI lineage: Eukaryota > Metazoa > Arthropoda > Insecta > Diptera > Tachinidae > Phasia > Phasia obesa. The sequence continues at coordinate 14,525,496 of OX451219.1, forward strand.
TAAAGCTGATAGCCGTTTTATTAATATTTTACTTCGCGAATGATTTAGTGCTATAAACGGAAAATGGGGGCTCTGTAATATATAACAGGAAGATGAGCTGTTATATGGGATACGAACAGTGCACAGAGGGTGCAGAATCAAAATATTTTTTTATAAACGGCTGGTATAATGTAAAAATCAGAATAACACTAAAGAAATAGCAAGCTGTAAAAGAATTTTCGGGTGCGAGGTTCCCAACTTTGAGACCACATAGCGCCACTCCTGGAGATTGTATGGTATCCATCTTCCAAACTTAAGTTCAGATACTCCTCTGTTATGCTCATGTCAAATTTTGAATCATTAGTTCCTGCCGTTTATAAACGACTAGGTTATTTCCAAAATATTTTGATTCTGCCCCACTGTGCAGTGGCGACTTAAGCCAAAATGTATGATTGATAGCCGACGTGCTAGAGCATCCTCAACACCGTTTTATATCTAGTACAGCTTTTGATCCAATCCACCTCTTAATTAATTTTAGTTTAGTTGTAGTTCAAGTTTTGTTTGCTTCTGGATTACCTTTGTGCCCCCGGGAGTAGCAACTATGCCTGCAGTATTTCCAAAAGCATTACGAAGTGCTCCCGGCTAAAAATGGGGGCACCAGACGCCAGGGCTTTCTGAATCTGGAAGAATATGTCTATATTATTATGGGTCCTTTTCGAGAGCCGACCAGTGTCCAACGGGAACCAGTAGCCCGACATAGAGCCGCTCCTCTCTGTGTCTGGTTATTGGTGAGGTCCCCTTCGGGGGTACATGTGGTGGCTGTACTTTGGATCTAAAGATGCCGAAAATTATTTAAAATATTTTGAATAAACCTGGACCAGAGTAACAAAAAATACAAATTTTTAATTTTAAAATGCTTATAACCATCAATCATTTGTAAACATAATTTTCAGATTATAGCACCATTTTGTAGGTGAGTGCACGGTTGATCATGTGTTCTGTTGTAATCTCAACAGCAAAGACTTTGGGTAGCCTCCTAACCCCTAAACGAGAGGTTAGAACATGGGTCCAGGCTACACCCGAATGCGATTTTAGGTGTTTTTACACAAGTATCGTATGGTGTGCTGAACTACACAATGGGGATGTTAGTCTTTTCTTTCTTTTCACTCGGTGGTAAGACTACCATCGGATAGGAGCCAATACGGCTAGGTGCCGATATTAAATTTGATCACATCTGTGGGCCGATTCTAGCTTAGTTCTAGTTCACCTCTAATTAATTTTAGTCTAATTGTAGTTCAAGTTCTGTTTGGTTCTGGATTACCTTTACATAGTTCAACTTCTATTTATCTTGTAGTTCAGTTCTTTAGCTTGTTTAAGATAAAACTCAGCTTATTTTCCGTACAGACTAGACAAGATCAGTTTTATTTATGATCAGTTTATTTATTCAGATCTTATGTAGAGTTAAGAGTTGTGTAGGCCTAGATTTGATTTAAATTAAAGTTTTTTTTTTGGAATATATATTTCATCTGTATTGGTTATTTTTAATTCACTGACTTTTAATTGACAAATGAATTCAAAGAGGAAAAAATAGAGGTAAAAATTTAAAATTGAAAAAAAGTTATGATTGGTTGATTTATAAAAACAAGCAATTGAAAAGCGCTTTGTATTTAAAACATCAGCTGCACATTGGGGCTAGTATTAGAAATGGGTCAAAGACTGTAACTCTTTTTAAAACTACCCAAGAAAAGGGGTAAGGAAATATTGTAGAAACATTTTTTATAAGAAATTATTAAAGAAAAAATATTATTATTTTTAATTTAAATAAAATTAGTTTAGTTTTGTTTAAACACCAAAGAACAAGCAAGTTAATAAATAACATAACTTTAAGCAATTATTTTGAATAATTTTATATTAAGCAGGTATTTTTAGAACTAATTTTAGGTTTAAAAATTATTCACTTAGCTTTGTTTTAGCAACCATCTTTTTAAAATTTAACAAAGTTAAAAAAAAAAAACTATTAACCCTCAAACGTTATCTTTTCATTTTTCTGCTACAAAAAAATAAATAAAACAATGCAGACGATAAGGTTGAAGTATGTGATCAACGTGTGGCTGTGTGTCGTGATCATGCCAATGGTCAGTGCAGACGTAAACAATGTAAATATTATCACATACCAATTGTATTGCCGCCCGCTAATATAATGGCAGCATTAATTAATGGCAACAGCAATAATAACATCATTAGCAACAATAACATCAACAACAACAATAATAATATTAACACACACAATCAGCAGCAGCAACAACAAACGCAAACGACACTTCAACAACAACAACAACAGCAACAGCATGACTATGAACAACAACTAAAACTAGCAACAACATCAGCAGCAACATGTGGCATTGTAGTACCAGCAACAACGGCCACAATTGCAACTACAAATTATAATAATAATTTAATTATAATTGAACCACATCATCAGCAGCATTTTTATACACCGGCAACGATAAGTTATACAACAACACAACAAAATCAGCAGCAACAGCAGCAAACATGTTTACCAACAGCAAAAGCATTACCAACACAAACAAATCTGTTTCATCATCATCACCATCCCCATCATCAACAACAACAACAGCAACAACCAACACAACAAGCAACAACTCTTACACATATCTATCATACCTCACAACAACAACAACAGCAGTATCAACAGTTACAATATACAACGGCCAATACAGCTTACAATAGTCAACATCATCATCATCAACAACATTTACACTACCAACAACATCCGCATCTTTTCCATCAACAACAACAACATCACAGTCATCATCTTCATCATCCCCACCAGCATCATCACATCAACTCTCCCTATTCGCCCTCAGCCGCTTCAACATCATCATCAGCCTCTTCATCATTATCCTGCTCAAAGGCCTGCTCTCCCACTCTTTCAACGACTACCACCCACTCAACAACATCCACAGCCACAATACCCACACCAATGGCAGCTAATTATTTGCCTTTGGCTGCAGCTGCAGCTGCACCTCTACAACCAAATTCCACATCAATTACAGCAACAACAGCACCCAATTATCTTAAGGCCCCATCACATCCAGCGCCTAATGCTGCTGCAGCAGCGGCTTCAGCTATGACAATAGCCATAGCAACTCAAGCTCCGCCACTTGTTTTAGGCACCACACTCTCCAACAACACTTACAACACAAATTGCATTCCCATTCTGACGCAACCAACCGATGTTTCAACACTGACGGGTGCTGCTGCAGCGCTGACCCAACATCCAGGACATCCAACACATGCCTTCATTTATTCCGCTGCCACAGCCCAGCCGCAGCATTAAGGGGCTGTGGCTTTTAAGGAAGTATGTTTCAGGCAGGCGAAAAGTAAGTTTTCTTTTTTAATTTATTAAGAATATTTTAACAAGGAAATAGAAATTAATGTTACTTGCAATAAAAATGTGAATAAATGAATTTCTTTTGTTAAAATTTTAAACTGCTGTGAATATGGGATTTGAAAATAGGCAGCATTCGAAGCGACAGCTCTTATTTGACTTTTGGAAAATTTTAGAGCTGGATTGAAAAAAAAACTAGAGAACAAATGTCACAGTGAATTCGATAAATTTCACTTTCCATTTAACTTTAGTTCTGGTAATGTTCTAATTCAAGTTTAGTACAGTTCTGCTTTAGTTCTGGAACAGTTCTGTATCAGTTTTACTGCTGTTCTAGCTCAGGTGCAAAACAACTCTCGTTCAATTCTAGTGCTGTTTAAATTTAGTTCTAGGTCGATTCCAGTTCAGTTCCATATTAGGTTTAGTTTAGTTCAGTTCTAATTCAATTATAGTTCAGTTCTAAATTTAGTACAATTTTAGTACAGTTTTTGTTCGTTCTATTTTAGCTCACTTTAAATCTCGGTCAGTTCTAGTTCAGTTCTACTTAAGTTCTATTTCAGTTCTAGTTCAGTTCTAGTTTAGTTCTAGTTCAGTTCTAGTTCAGTTCTAGTTCAGTTCTAGTTCTGTTCTAGTTCAGTACTAGTTCAGTTCTAGTTCAGTTCTAGTTCAGTTCTAGTGCAGTTCTAGTTCAGTTCTAGTTCAGTTCTATTTTAGTTCTAGTTCAGTTCTAGTTCAGTTCTAGTTCAGTTCTAGTTCAGTTCTAGTTCAGTTCTAGTTCAGTTCTAGTTCAGTTCTAGTTCAGTTCTAGTTCAGTTCTAGTTCAATTATATGTAGTTCAGTTCTAGTTCAGTTTTAGTTCAGTTCAGGCTCAGTTCTAGGTGCGTTCTAGATCAGTTTTAGTTCTCAGTTTTAGTTCAGTTCTGAGTAAATTCTAGTTTTGTTCTATGACAATTTTAGAACGGTTCTGCTAAATGTTAAGTTCGTTCTGTTTGAGATCTATTTTAGTTCTAGATCTTTCAGTTATAGTTTTAGATAAGTTTTTGTTCATTTATAGTAAAATTTTACTTCAGCTGAGATACAGCTTAAGAACAGTTTTGGAACAGGGTTCTAAAGTAGTTTCAGTTAAGACCTAGTTCTGTTCTACAAAAGTTATACTTCAGTTCTGATACAGTTTTAGTTCATCCTGTTTGAGCACAAGGTCAGTACTAGTTCAGTTTTAACTCAGTTCTCGTTCAGTTGTAGTTCGGTTCTAAATAAGTTTTTGTCATTTATAGTACAGTTTTACTTCTACACGGCAGAGTTCTAATCCAGTTTCAGTTACGTCCTAGTACTGTTCTTTATTCTAATTCAGTTCTCGAACAGTTTTAGTTCTAAAATAAGTTTTACTTCAGTTCAAGTTCAGCTCTATTACGGCACTAGTTCATATATAGTTCAGTTTTAGTACAAGTATAGTTCAGTTGTATTTTAGTACACGAAAATCAATTTCTTTTAATATATAAAATATTTTTCCAAGTATAATAAAACTTCAGAATTCAACCATTCAAACAGTGCTGCCAGATTTTTGTGTCTTTTAACTTCCTTTTCGAAACCTGTATAAGGCATTATTTATTCACTGCGCAATAAAATCTTAGCATGAAAAAAGAAAAACTTTCTTACAAAGTTTGAGTAAAATACTTAACTAAATAAATAAAAATAAATAAATTTAACAAAACCATATTGTTCATACATATAAAACTATTAAATGTTTAAACCCAAAATTTCATTTATTTCATTAAAACAAAAAAATATATATTTACTAGAATTAATAAAATCAATCACCTTAAAAAAATTTATTCGTTTTGTTTTAGATTTTTGAAATAATTTTTTTCCTCACTACCAATTTCTACACCAAAACAACACATACACACCCATAAGAAAAGTATCTAGAACTATTTACTTATATTAGTATTAATGAATAAATAAATACACTTAAACAAATAGTTACATTTAAATTACACACTACAGTAACAAAGCTAAAAACATTTTTACATAAGAATTTTACTCTAAAAAATTAAAAAAAAAATAAATTAAAATAAATGAAAAAATATTTCCTTAAAAGTTTAACAAAAACATTTATGTAAGGAAAGTTTTGAAGTAATCAAAAAATAATAATAATATTAATAAAAATAAAACTAAAAGTAAAACTTTTTCGAATAAATATTAAAATAAAAAATAAAATGAAAAAAAAATGATTTAAAGAAAAGTAATTTTCAAAATTTATAACATTAAATTAAAACAAAAATCAATTTTATAGAAATTTCTAGAAAATCTAAAATAAAAAAAATCAGTGCTGTTGAACAATTAAATGTTTATAAACAAAAAAAAAATAAAAATTAAAAATAAACAAAAATGGAAATAAGGAAAAGATGTTTAAAAAAACAAGTAGAGTTTTATTTAGCACAACATAATTATGGAGATTTAAACAAAAATTGAATTCCGGCAAGTAAAAATTCAGAAATAAGAAAACGAGAGTTCGATTGAAAGCAAGTTTCTTCAATGATTCCAAATCGTTACTTTTTGTGCGTCTTCTTTAACTTTTCAAATTGTTATTACTTCTAAAGAAAAAACTGTATACGATAAACTAAATATTATCACATTTTTGAATTCTCGAGAATCTGTTCTAAAATTTCAAATATTTTGGTCGCTGCAGAAATACAACGAAATTAGTACAAACTCAATTCTTGTTCAATTCACGTTTAGTTTCTTTTTAGACCTAATTCAATTCTTTTTAAAATTTCGTGATGTTCCAGTTCAATTACAATTTTTTCTCTCTTATTTCTAATTCAGTCATACTTCAGTTGTAGTTCTGTTCAGTTTTAGTACGGTTGGAGTTTAATTCTCATATATTTCTAACTCAGTTCTATTTTGGTTCCAGTTTAATTATATTTCATTTCTAGTTCAGTTCCAGTTGTGTTCTATCTCAGTTCTAGTTTAGTTCTAGTTTAGTTCTAGTTTAGTCATAGTTCAATTCTAGTTCAGTTCTAGTTCAGTTCTAGTTCAGTTCTAGTTCAGTTCTAGTTCAGTTCTAGTTCAGTTCTAGTTCAGTTCTAGTTCAGTTCTAGTTCAGTTCTAGTTTTGTTCTAGTTCAGTTCTAGTTCAGTTCTAGTTCACTTATGGTTCAGTTCTAGTTCAGTTCTAGTTCAGTTCTAGTTCAGTTCTAGTTCAGTTCTAGTTCAGTTCTAGTTCAGTTCTAGTTCAGTTCTAGTTTAGTTCTAGTTCAGTTCTAGTTCAGTTCTAGTTCAGTTCTAGTTCAGTTCAGTTCTAGTTCAGTTCTAGGTTAGTTCTAGTTCAGTTCTAGTTCAGTTATAGTTCACTTCTGGTTCAGTTCTAGTTCAGTTCTAGTTGAGTTCTAGCTCAGTTCTAGTTGATATCTGAACTACTTCAGTGCCAGTTCAATTCTGACTGACTTCAGTTAAGGTTCATTTCTGCAATTAATAGCTGTTTTCAACGAGGGCAGATAGAAAAGTTTTTTTTATTAATTGAGTTGATTTGGAACAGTTCAAATAAAGCTTAGCGCAAGAAACCCAACTACTTTTTGAAAGTTGTTGCACGTTTGCCAGTATGGCACTCATCTTACTGAAAACTTTTTGAAACCCAAGTGATGGCTTTAAGTCAATTTCGTGGAAACAAATGAACTGCAGCAGTCTTTCACAATTTAATGCACCGATCCAACACCATATGGACTAAATTTCTGGGGACATAAGTGTTTTACGATCATAACGAAATTCAGTTAACCATTATTTAAAATTTCGACCCTGAAACTCTATAATATATTCAAAGATTTGTCTTGGGTTCGAAGATGTTTTTTTTTTTTTTCGTCATAATAAAATGCCACGTTTTCATTCAGGGTTAAATTCTATTGCAACTCAAGTTCAGTAATAGTTAAATTCTAGAACAAAAAAAAATTCTAAAATTCTCAATTAGTTTATTCAAACTTTTTAAAAGTTTTCGAACAAAAATGCCAGCTCAATTGACTCTCGTTTCAAACTTCTAAAAGAGAGAAAGAGAAAAAACAACAAATTTTGAAAAAACTGTTTTACATTTCCATTAACAATAATTAAAGAAAATTAAAGGTTGATGAATTATTTACAAAAAAAAAAAAAACAAAAAAAATTAAAAACATTAAACTAGAGTAGAAAAAAGAAAAAAATTTTAATTATTAATTAAAAATTTTTTTCTCCAAAACTTTAGCAAGACTTAAATATTAAAGATAAAAAAATAAAAGAAAATTAGATGAAATAAAAAAATATTAAAAGAAATAAAACACTAGTGTTCCATATTACTGATTCAAACTAAAAACAATATTACAAAAATACTAGAAAAACAAATTGATTTAAAAATTTTTTTAATTGATTTCATTTATTAGACACAATTATTACAAACAATAGATTTAGCAACTCTGCATCAAGTAAAAAATAATTTAAGAGATAATTTGTAAAAAAAATATTTCTAATTTGAAAGTTTTGCTGAAAAATAATACTTTCTTTCAACATTTATTATACGAGTAACAGTTTAAATAATTTTTTTTTTATTTTGTAAACACTGACGGCTCTTGGCATAACAAGAAAAACTAGCCGCCGTTTATCTTTCCGTCGGTATCGACTCTGAATTATAGTTCACAGTGATTTTAAGCCTTAAGTACTCTATAGTAAGATGTTTATTGTATGTTACAAGAATGTCTATGAGTGCCTGTATAGACTGACTGGTAGCACAGTAACATATTCTCTGCATGTTTTCTGCAGATAAGCCAGATGTTTCGCAGATAATTTTGTCTTAAAAAAAAACAAAAATAAAATTTTTTAATTTTATTACACATAAAACCGCTGATATACCCGTTTAAGATTTTAGTTAGTTTTAAAGACTAACGTCATTCAATTTCTAATTGTCTTATTATTTTGTGATTTCTTAATTCTTTTTATTTAATTGAAACAATTAAAAAATTAATTAAGGCTGTATCTGAAACTAACGAAAAAATTTAATTGGGTCAACATTTTTTTTTTTTTTTTTTTTTTTTGTATAAGAGAAGATTTCACAAGTCTTTTGAAAGGAGGAGACTGAGTGGATATCTTAGGAATAATAATACGTTTTGGCTTCATAGAATCAAGAAAAAATACTTAAGACCAAAAGCCTACGTGTTAATCGCACAGTGGGGAATGAAAAAATCGGTAGTGGGTAATAAATTAACTACACGATTTATAACAAAGGATAGTGTTAACTAGAGGAGCTAGGATATCGAGAGGCTTTGTTAGAATTTGGAAGAGTTCCAATTACTAATAATTTCTTATTTGTCCTTCAAGGATACAAGGCGAGGAATACTTTAGCAAAAACTTATTAACTTTCTTGCCAAGTTAGAAAAAACAAAAAATATAAATTAATATTTCATTATGATAATAGAACCGCTTATAATATATTTTTATTTATTTTTTAATTTTTCATTTTGATAATTAATTAATCAATTTAATTTTATTTTTTTTTTAATTCTTCAAAAAAATATTTTTAAATTGAGTTACTATTTGCAGAGTTGTAACTACTTTATAAAAAAATTAAGAAAAAAGGGGAATAAACAATAAATATTTTTAGCAAATAATAAACAAAAAACTAATCAAAATATTAAAAATTATACAAAAAAAAAAATAAAATAAAACAAAAAGTAAAGTCACGTCCTATTTTTGCAACAACGATTTATAACCAGAAAAAAAAATTAAACAAAAAAATAATGTTTTTAAAAGAAAATAAGAAAAAAAAACAACAATAGCAAATTAATTATGGAAAAACAAAAACAACAAAAATACTCAAGAAATATTTTCATTTTTAAACACAAACAAAAAACTTTAAACTTTTTTTTACAAAATAACTTACAACAAAAAAAAATAAACTACACTGAAAAAAAAATTAAAATAAAAACAAACAAATATTTTTTATAAAAATCCATAAAAAATCAACAAAAAAGTTTAACAGAAATATTATAAAAATAAATCAAACAAACAATATTTTACATATATAATAATAATACATCAAAAAAAATACTAAAATATAAAAATATTAATAATTTAATAACTTTAAAACAACAACAACTTCCTAATTTTATTAAGAACAAATATTTAAAATAATTAAATAAAAACATAAATATTTTAAAAACAAAAAAGTTACTAATTATTTATTTTTAGTTTTATTTTTATTTAATTACATACAAAATAAAAACTTATACTTAACTTATAAGTATAATTAAATTTTACATTCGTTTAAAACAAAAACAAAAAAATATAAAGAAATAATTAAACAAAAAAAAAATTTTTTAAATTTAAGTTTATGAAGAAAGAAGAAAAACCAAATAAATTATATACTAAACGAGGAAAAAAAGAATTGAAATGTGATCTTTTTTAATACATACATACATACATATAAATAAATTGATAAAAACTAAACGATAAAAAAAAAATAATAATAAATTTATTTAAATTTATTTTTTTTTTTAAGTCTTTTCCTTTTTATTTTTTTAGTTGTTCTTTAACCAAACTTTGGCATAAATTGTATTTTTCTTTAAGGACTGGTTATAATTAACGGAAATTATATACATTTATTTTCCATATTAAATATAAATTTAAAAACAAATTTAGTTGGAGGTAAAAAAAAATTAGTTAATATTTAATTAAAAATAAAAAAACAATAAATAAATAATATAATATAAATAAATTTTACAAAACACACCACAAATACCCAATTCACAACCTATTGTTGATTGTAAGTTCTATGCCATACTACCACGTTTGTTGTGAAAAGTTTAAAATCGTCAAACTTCTTAACATAAAAATACTACTAAATGAAAAATAAAATTTAAATAAGAATTACGGAAATATAATTACTCAATTCACAACCCATTGCTTATTGTAAGTTGTATATAAAATAAGGTACGACCTTGCGACTTTTCCATTTCTAATACTAATCTTTGACATGCGATAAACATATGAATAAGTGTTGTACGTGTTGTATCAAAAATATAACTAAAACAAAAACATTTATTCAACTGTTGTTATATACCACGACTTACCACACCTACAATAGCTTGTGAATTGAACAATTGTATGTAACAAGATGGACATTTTTTTAAGGAAAATATAAGAAATTAAATAAAAATTTTAATTATAAATAACAGAGAATTTTTTTATATTTTTCTTGACTAATATATAAATAAAATATTATTTAAACATAATAATAAAAAAAGTACGAACGTATCCACATTTCCATTCCTGACATTCAATGACCATATGGAAAAATATTGTAAATGTAGTAGCAACGTTTTACATGAAAAAACAAACAATATTTGTTAAACTAGCATCCTACGACTTATCACACTTACAATAGGTTGTGAATGGCATAAATATTTTCTAATTTTTTAATATTTTTAAATTGAACGCTACAACTCAAATTACTAATTATTACTACTGCCAAGAGCGTACCACAAAACTACAATTCATATAAATAATTCTGCTCAAAAAACTATACCACAAAACTACACATAAATAGAAAGAGATGAAAAAGAGAGTAAGTAGTAAGCAGCAGGAATGGGCAATCACTTACTATAGCTTTTGCCATGACAACTAAGAGAATCTGACAGATGCAAAGCAATAAACTTTTAAATATTATTGTCTGCAAATAAGGTTAAAATTGAATTATAATTTATTATAAAACATATCTGTCAGTGCATACTGCTTAAAGCGATGTATTTTGGCGGAATTAAGTTATCATAAAGATTTTACTTACGACATGAACAATGAGCCTGTTTTAAAGTTTAGAGCATGGAAATGCTATAAAAATTATTAAATATTTTTTTCTCTGTGTATTAGCTACTTTTCAGAATTGATTTTTTTTTATATGAAAACCTTCTCGTATCACCAGTCCTATTTCGTCCTATTTATTTTAAAGGTTTTTAATCAGAAATTAACATTTAAATTTGCAAAACACAGAAAAAATTGTTTGCACCAATTAAAGGTTTTAATTGGTTTTCAATTAAAGTTTAGACAATTTTTTTAATTGATTCAAATAGTATATATTTGTTTATAATAGAACAAAAAAAAATTCCTTATTATAAAAAAATAATTGAATCAATTAATTGTTTAATTCAATTTTAATTTGAATCTAATTAAAAGCTATAATTGGTGCAAAGATTGTTTTTCCTGTGAAAACCTAAACAATCCACTATAAAAAATTTACCTAACCAATGTCAAGAATAAAATTACCTTAAAAGTAATGAAATCAATCGTAAACTAAAGTTTAATTATTATGGTGCAACATTTTAGACAAAAAAAAATTTTTTTTTTAACTTTGTAGTTGCAGGACGGACGTATTAAGTTAAATAGAAATTGAATTTATACACGAAAGTTAAGGCAGGCAGTCTCAGCTAAATTAAAGCCCATAAAATCGAGCACTTAGTGGTACCTGCAAAGAAATAAGAAAAAGGAAATAGAAAATAGAGTAAACACAGTGAGAAAATATAAAAAAGGAGTCAATCGTATTAGAAGTTTAACTAGAGGTTATGCTTAATCCACCACCATAGCAATGAGTGCGAAAATCAAACAGTAATTCTAATTAAGCAACTGATTTCTTTTGATTTCATTAAATACAAAAAAAATATTAGTCAGGGTTTGGATGCTCCCGGAATTAAAGAAACAAAAGTCTTTAACTCTTAAGCAAAACAAAAGATTGGTAAAAAAGATATATAGTCTCTTCTTCTCGTCTCAATCCTGACAGCTGCTACTGATATGGCCTGCGAATTTGCAGTGGCCGGAGATTTAAACCTGATTTAAGCTATTTTATTCTTAACCAAGCAAGCCCCTATAGTGATTACGGTCATACAAATCGAACAGTGAGTCCATCCTACCGTTTACGCAACGTAAGTAACATCACTGCTGTGCTGTTGGCTCTCTGAGAATGAAAGCATTGAATTGCATATAGCGTACATCCGATACTCCTATATCCGGCCAGAAATGGAACTCAACTCTCAAGTAGAGGTATCAAACTCTCATGTATTTGAAGTATAGTTTGGAGCTACTTAACAGGGTGTACAGGCAAGGGCCAAGAGGGTATTATAACTCTGGAGCATCGAAGCAATGTAGGTTATATTTCACAATTTTTTCATAACTACAAAAGTTTCCTAAATAAATTAGGAAACTTGTTTCCGATACTCGCACCTTTGTAGCCCATCTTTTGACCGTTGAATCGCACTATGCATTACAGAAAAATTTGTTTTTTAACCAAACACTTTATTTGTGGAATTATCTCCTAGCAGAGGTCTTTCCTGATACTTTTAATGAGGGGAAAATTCAAATCAGATGTGTACACCCTCTATATATCCTTTCCATAACCAAATTGTTAACATACGGTACAATGCATTACATGAGTAGGGGTCATCTCCTGAGTACTGGATCGAGAAAAAAAACAAGCCATCAAACGCTTTTGGCTTTGCGGCATGTGTATTATGAACCCTTGAGGTTTTTATTATCAATGACCAACTTACTCACCTAGCAGCCTTACTAGGAGGCTGATTCCGGTCTCCACAAGTAGAATATAGATGTAACCCTTCTGACAGTTCTAAATGCCACTATGACTAACTTTTCTCTTGGTACTTAAGATAGTAACTTAGAATTTCCTCGAGTTTAGTTTGGATTGCTTTAGATGGGTATATTTTCAATTTATAATTTGAAGTATTTGAATGCCCCTGGTAGTAGTCATTACTTCTTGTATACAGTAAGCTTCCTAAAATATAATGTTTTTGCTTCATTTAAAAAATCCTGTAGAGCGGACATAGGATGGCATTCACCACACAAGACTAAGAGGACCTCAAAAATTTCCTAGTATTTTTTTTTTTTTTATAAAATGTTGCAGCATATTTACTACACTTAAAGAAACATTTAAAATAAGTTTACATAAATATTTTAAATAAAATCCTAAAACTTTTAAACAAAACCAAAACACTTGAGATTAAACCACAAAAAAAAAAACTATGCCTAAATATGTTTCCGTCCATTATAAACAGACCTTAAATAAATATATAAAAACAGTAAAACTATGCTCATACTCTCCTTATACTCACTAACCTTTTTCTTTAATGATTATAATTTTTTAACAAAAAATAATAAAAATAAAACGATAAAAAACTTACCAAAAACTGAAATCCAAAAACTCCTAATACTATACTTTAAAAATAATCTTAAATAAACCCCCAACACCGTTTTATTGCAAATGTTTTTTCTAAATTATACAACAACAACAAGTAAACTATAAAAATAACAAATTAAAAAATTATACACACTTTAAAAAATTAATAAAAAATTAAATTAAATTAAATTAAATTAAAACAAAATAAAAATAAAGTTACTATTAATTTTTTTTAAAAGAAATGAATTTTTAAAAAATTCTTCAACAATAATAAATACGAAATATCAAATTTAAGCTAAAACAAAACGAATTATTATAAATAAAAATAAATAAATTTAATAAAATTAAAATTAATTAAATATAAAAAATAAAATTAAAACAAATCAACCATGTTCTAAACTTAGTGAAGTAAGTTAATTTAATATATAAATAGAAATATAAGAAAAAAGTAAGGTTATATGAAAAAAAAAATAATGATAACAAAATTAAGGCAAGACAGTGGGTAGAAAGACACAAAAAAGTATGTGGGTGTGTGGGTGATAGTTTGATAGATTTGGTAACTTTTGTTTTTCTTAAAATGGAGAAAAAAATTTAATTTGATTTTTCAAGTGTAGCTTATTTGCTGTTACCCACTGTGTTGTTTTTTTTATTTTTTCTCAAAGATATTTAAATAATTAAATATTGATAATTCAAAATACACTTTAACAGACAATTACAATATTTAAAAAGTAAAAACACTCACAAACATTTTTCAAAATTTTATTTTAAGGTAATTATCAAAATAGTAGGTCACTAAATAAGAGTATTAAAGGCCATGTTATACTATCATACTTAGTCATTCAATTAAATCTGTTAAAAATGTTTTGAAAAAGTATGGTATTGCAGAACAGGAATGTTAAAAAAATTTTTTTTTCATGGAGATAAATGATAATCTCAGATTTACAATAAATTTGCGACCAATTGGTTCAAGATCTTTTTTTCCCATAGTGTATCTCTAGCTCAAACTCAAATCAAAACGCCTGATTGATAGTCAGAAAGCTGTGCATCTACAAATGATCAGGGCGTCCGGCCTTCAAAAGAACTTTACTTTATGGCCTTCAGATCTTAAAAAAAACCCCCTCTTATTAGTGACTTAGTCATTTTGGCGTTTACCTTGCTAAAACACTTACACAACCACACCACATTTACTAAAATTTTATTAAGTATTAAATAAAGAAAACAAAAATATTATTAAAATTCAAGAAAAATAATTATTAATTTTATCCTAAATTAAAATAATAAAAAAAAAATTAATAATTATTTTTTGTATATAAAAATAATAATTTTTTTAAGAAATATTTTTTTAAAATATTTTTTTTTTAAATAGTTTTTTAATAAAACAAGTTATAATTAAATAAATCAAGAAACAACTTTTTATGAAATGGTTTAAAAATTAAATGAGGAAAGGAGAAATAATTATTAATTATTTATTATTGACATAAATAAATGAAAACAAAAAATTAAAAAAAAATATATTAACAGAAAACACAATATAATTAATTATAATTATTAGGATTTGTAAACTAGATGGAAACTTTTATTTGCCTTAAAGTTTAATTATTAAATAAAACTTAAAATTTAATAATAATAATAAAAACGAAATTAAAAACAACACAGAAACAACACTACAACAAAACTAAAAAATATACATTAAATTTAAATTTTAAGAAACAAATCGTCTATATAATTTTTAATTATTTATATTTAATATATAATAACATAAAAATAAATAAAAATTATACTTAACTAAAGATTATGATTTAAAATTTTAATTTTTTTGGATAATTAAAACTAGTTTAATTAAAAATAATAATAATAAAAAAACAATAAATAAAATTTATTACAAATAACAACAAAAAAATATAATAAAATAAAAATACAATTTTAAGTATTCACTGTTTAGAATAGTTCATTCGAAAGCAACAACTAGTGATTGTTATAAAATTTTTTGTTATATTTTGAATTTAAAAAAAATATTATTTTTTAAAATGTTTTTTTTTTTTATTTTTATTTAAAAATAAATTTTTAAAGTTTTTATATTATTTTTATTGTTTTTAAAATATTAACGATTTCAACTTGAAAAATAAGCAACAAATTTTACCGAATTACCGGCTTTTGCAAATTCAAGGAAAGTTGTGTTACACTGTTTCCCAGCAATCAAGTGTGTGTGCACTACTCCACTTGAGGCTATTTTAATCGCTAGAAACGGAAACCTTATAAAACCCTTAGATTAGGATTAAATAGTAATATTAAACTTTTTGAGAGATCACCACATAAGGCGATTGAGTAAAAAAAAACTTAAAATGCTGCACACAACAAGTTCCTTCTATAAATATTTTCAAATTTTTATCGTATCGTGACTATCAAGCGATTGTTATTTTTCACCCATGATTATGAAGTTTTATAATAAATTAAAATAAATAATTAAATTCAAAAACTATTTAATAAAACATTTCATAATAAAATTGACTTGTTAGCCAGTTTTGTTTAGCAATTGTAATAATGTAAGTTTTTTATTGTAAAACAAATCTTCATCTAAACTTTAAGGTTAAAACCCAATTTTCGAACATAATAAAAATTCAAAATTTTAATTTTAAATTTAAAATTTTTGTTTATAAAAAATAACTTTAGTAAAACTTTGGTTTTAAATATTAATTTTTTACATAAATACAAAACAAACAAACAAATACAAAAAAATTTTTATATATTATAAAATTGGTTTAAAATATTATTATAATTATATTATATAATAAACTTATGTCTATTCTCGAATTTAAGTTCGAATTGAGATTATGAATCATAAAATAGACTTGTATCTAAAATTTCGAATTAAAACTGATTAAGTTTTTTGTCTTAGCGATATTCGGATTATAATTTACTTCTAAAAACGTTTTTTTAGCCTAATTGAAATATTCGAAATTATGTTCGAAATTTAAATCATACTTAAAACTGTATATTTCTCAATTATTTTACATAAATTCCTGTTATATCACTATATATAAAGCAAAAATAAAGTTCTAGCTAATTTCGAAATAAAGTTCGAATTTTCGAAATTACAAAACTTTATAATTTTGAACTTTTTCCATAAGAAATATGTTTTTAATACGTTTTAAATATATTTTTATCTACTTTAGTTCAAAGTAAAATTAAAAAAAAAATTAAGGACCAATAACAGCTTTTACTATCCACCAATTAAATAAAAAATATAAGTCTATTTTAACACTTTTTCTATACAGAAATTTTTTATTAAATGTTTATGCCCCTATGCAAAAGAAATAACGTCTACTTGAAGTGTTGTTTTAGGAAAAATTTTTATATAAAATTTATCATAAAGTAGACTTAAAGTAGACTTTATTTTTTATTTTGTTGTTTTTTTTTTTTTGTTTTGCATAAGAAAAGATATTTAAAATATTTTCTTAATTATTTTTCAAGCTGAAATCTTATTCAATTCACTTCAATGTACATTTAATATACCAAGTGATAAAATCAACGAATTTTTTATTTTGATTTATATTAATTTATAATCTTGTATATTTTTTGTTAATTGTTAATTTTATTTAATAATCTTTAATCTCATATTATGTTGTACTTAAAAGTATTATTTTTGATATTAAAAATATACTTAACATTTTTTTTTTTGTTTGTTTTTAATAATTATAAAATATAATTTTTTAAAAATATATTTTTTAATTGTTTTGTTTTTTTTTTATTTGTTATTTTATTCAAACTATTATTTTTTTTAATAATTATAAAAAGATATTTGTTTTTTTTTTAATAAATTAAATTGTTTATTAAATTCTTAAGCATGTGTATTTTTACGTAAAACGTTTAATAAATCCTACACCAAATTTAAAAGAAATATAAAATACAACTAAATAAAATAAAATAAAAGTTGAGCAAATAAAACTATAAACAAAACGAAAAATTGTAAACTTAAATATTATGGGGAAAAAATTAAAAATAAAAAAAAACAAAACAAGAATCATCACTATATATATATTATTATCCTTATATTATTATATTTATAAAATGAAAATTTAGTTATTATACATCATGAAACAAAAACAACAACAACAAAAATTATTAAAATAAATTTAAGATTATGAAAATAAAAAAAATTAAAAAAAAATAAAAATTAAAATTATGTAAAAGATAATGATTAATAGTTATTTGAAAGGAAAACAACAACAACAACAACAAGTGAAATAAAAAAATAAAATTTAAAAAAAATTAAAAAAAAATAAAATGTTTTCATGTTGGAAAGAAGATAATTTAGGCTGGGTGAAAAGGTAAGAAACAACATAAATGTTGATAATGCACTGAAGACGTTTCTAGGAGAACGCAGCCCTGGTTGTCACCTGAATGGAACTATGTGTTGGCAGCCGAACAGAGTTGCTGTCAGTTTGAAATCGTATCGATAAATGGGTCTACTGGTTTTAAAAGATATTGTTGTGGAATATTTTAAACACGGTTGCTCAACAGATGGCGCTGTTTTACAGTAATGACGAAATATAAAGTGAAAGCGGTATATTTTAAACACGGCTGCTAATTTAAAAATAATCACAAAATATGAATTCATAGTGGGATATTTTAAACACGGTTGCACAACAGATGGCGCTGTTTAAAAATGATGCCAAAATATGAATTACTTACTGCCAAATAGCCAATTGAATAAAATTTGTATTTGATTTGTAGTTTTACTTTGTGGAATTACATTTTTATTAAAATATGTTAATCACCTTTTACAGAGCTTTAAAAATATTTTTATAATTATCTATAAATTTCAGAATTTTATCCAGGGGCGGTTACCTTTATATTAAGTAAATACGTAGGAGTCCTAAAATTTGGATTGGATTACTTTCATAGCAAAACACACTGGTGTAATTTTTTAAGTCATGGCAAAATAACCATATACGGACACCACTACGTCGTGATAAAAGACCAAAAACAAAAAGACCCCTGTCTCCCAGTTTTGCCCAAAGTTCTCCAGGTTTTTTTTTATGGGCCCTCAAAGATGTGGGGCCTCGATTTCATTTTTGCAAAAAAAAATGATAATTTCCTCAAGCTCATATTTTGCAAACCATTTAAAATTTTGATATACTCTCTGAGGCATTGTGAACAAATAAAATCAAAAAAAACTTAATCTTCAAGGTCAAAATCGCAAAAAACTTTAAAAAATTCAATTTTTTATCTTTTTTCCCCTGTTCAGGTCCATAGGTAGCAAACCGTTCAAAATTCAAGGGAACAATCAACTACAAAAATGAACCTAAGATCTCAATAAACAACTCTCTAGAACATATGAACTTCCTAGGAATGATTCTTAACACCGTTTAGGTAGCGCTTAGGTATTTTTCACTTTTGCGGCTACCTATTCTTAACACCGTTTAGGCAGCGCTTAGGTATTTTTCACTTTTGCGGCAACCTAAGCGCTACCTAAACGGTGTTAAGAATAGGTAGCGCTTAGGTAGCCGCAAAAGTGAAAAATTCCTAGGAATGATTCTTAACACCGTTTAGGTAGCGCTTAGGTAGCCGCAAAAGTGAAAAATACCTAAGCGCTACCTAAACGGTGTTAAGAATCATATAATTCAATCATAAAAAAATCTTAGATTATGTTTGTTTTGCGTGTACATAGGAGAAACCTTTCTTTCTTATCAGCCTGGCAAATCGACAATAACCGCTGTTCATGAGCTAACGAATGAAATGCTCTTGTTATAAACCAAATTGCGCTGTTAGCTTTAATGGACATTCTGGGGAAAAAAATGGGCAATGAGTGATAAAGGTCATCCCACAATAAATAAGAATTAAACGATAGATATGCTAAAATCTAAGTATGTGAAGATGGACTTGTGTGGCACTGAGAATCATATGCGCAATCAAGGTGGCGAGCTACCATCTCTGCTGTAGACCTTGATCATTGACGATCTACTTGTACAACCTAACAAAGTCGATATAGCATGCAGTAAGCCTTAGTTCTAAATTTCATGTGCTGCAAATCCAGAGGGTTTTTCATTACCCCCCACAAAAACTATTCTGGTACTTTTTACAAGGCATAGAAATCTGAGACTTACTAGAAGGACTTTAAATGGTGTGGCTACTACATTCTGCATTGATGTCATATATCTCGCAGTAATTTTTGAGCAAATACTCAACTGGAGCAAAAAAAAGTCAAAAGGTTAATTTATGCCTGCCAGAGGCTCTTTATTGAAAAGTAGGGTGGCTTAAAACCAATTTACAATTCAACGTGGACAAGGTATACCGCCTAACTTTTGTCTGTATGCCCCACTATTATTCAACATAGTGTCGCCACTGCAAAAGCAAAATTCGTCTACCAGATATTTTCTTCTTAAAGATAAGATAAGATGAGTTCCTCGATAGACTGATTGGTAGCGCGCTAGTCTCTCAGTCTGGTGGCTGCGGGTTGGATGCCTGCCAAATACCCTGGGTGTTTTTTGCAGACAAGCTAAAAGCTTCGCAGGTTGTGTTGTCTTAAAAAAAAACACCATCTGCAAAGTTTTTGGCTTGTCTGAAGGAAACACTCAGATTTTTAATCGGAGAGATAAGTAGTTTTTCGTTATAATAACGGAAGGGTAAGGCTCGTTACTATAACGTAAAGTACGTGATAGTTAAAGGTTATTTTTCTGCGATAAAATCCTAACTTTAACTATTGGCAAGTTATAATAATGAGCCTAAGGCTCATAGACTAGCGCGTTACCAATTAGTTTTTGGAGACACTCCTCACTTGTTGGTGAAACCAACCCGGGTTTTGTTATACTTTTAAGCATAACATCATTCCACAGTGCTGTGGGGATCAAGGTTGCCTCCAAGTTTTTTTAAGCTCGATTTTAATGGCCTAGAAATTTTTCGCATTGAGCCAATTTACAGTTAGAAGTTTTTAAGCTTTATTTAGCAGACTATTTATTTATTTATTTTGTTGTTCGTTCATTATCACTCAACGCCTGATATCCTGGCATGTAAGAGAATTTTGAAACGGTCCTGCATTTGAATATATCGCATATTATTGTCTCAACTCTCCGCATATTGACGATCTGGCAACACAAACACTTTAATCCTTCCGGTATATAAAAACTTAACTCGATTTGTATTTTGTTAATTCCTTTTAATGTCGAGTGCATGTACAACAACTATTTATCATTATGTTAAAAAACACATCATGTTAGCAAACACATGATACACAGCTCTGTATTATTTCTTTCTTATAATCCCTTTACTTGTTTTTATTTCTCCTACACTCTGTTACTGTTGCTTTGTTATTTTTTGTAACAATTGTAGATGTTGCAATTTACATGGGATGAAAGATGTTTATTTTGGTTACAGAAAATGTGATTTTAATTGACAAAAAATACATTAAAATGTTTGTACGTACACGTACGAATATATTTTCGGGCACTGTGTGGGTATAAAAAGTAAATGTATCTAAAGTCTATACATAACGAGTGATTTTTTAAGAGCTTGAGAACTTTTTTTTAAAAAAAAACACAAAAAATTTGCAAAATCTCATCGGTTCTTTATTTGATTGGTTAGATTGGTCCATGACATTTACTTTTTGAAGATAATTTCATTTAAATGTTGACCGCGGCTGCGTCTTAGGTGGTCCATTCGGAAAGTCCAATTTTGGGCAACTTTTTCGAGCATTTCGGCCGGAATAGCCCGAATTTCTTCGGAAATGTTGTCTTCCAAAGCTGGAATAGTTGCTGGCTTATTTCTGTAGACTTTAGACTTGACGTAGCCCCACAAAAAATAGTCTAAAGGCGTCAAATCGCATGATCTTGGTGGCCAACTTACCGGTCTATTTCTTGAGATGAATTGTTCTCCGAAGTTTTCCCTCAAAATGGCCATAGAATCGCGAGCTGTGTGGCATGTAGCGCCATCTTGTTGAAACCACATGTCAACCAAGTTCAGTTGTTCCATTTTTGGCAACAAAAAGTTTGTTAGCATCGAACGATAGCGATCGCCATTCACCGTAACGTTGCGTCCAACAGCATCTTTGAAAAAATACGGTCCAATGATTCCACCAGCGTACAAACCACACCAAACAGTGCATTTTTCGGGATGCATGGGCAGTTCTTGAACGGCTTCTGGTTGCTCTTCACTCCAAATGCGGCAATTTTGCTTATTTACGTAGCCATTCAACCAGAAATGAGCCTCATCGCTGAACAAAATTTGTCGATAAAAACACATTTCGAACCGAACACTGATTTTGGTAATAAAATTCAATGATTTGCAAGCGTTGCTCGTTAGTAAGTCTATTCATGATGAAATGTCAAAGCATACTGAGCATCTTTCTCTTTGGCACCATGTCTGAAATCTCACGTGATCTGTCAAATACTAATGCATGAAAATCCTAACCTCAAAAAAATCACCCATTATAATAAAACACAAAATTATTTCCTGTCTGTTTGTGTTCGCATCACGTAACATTTTCTGCAAGGATTTTAACAAAATTTTGTGAGGATGTACCTTAGTATCCTGGCTCAAATATAGGATACTTTTATTAAGCAAAAATATCTTATTTCCAAGAGAAAGTGAAGAAAAAGCTGTGAAAGTATGCCGATTTTTTATCGATTAAAAGGTACTGCATACTTTAAGGCATCTTTTATTTTTGAAAGCGCAATATTTTTAACGTGGTTTCTCAAGAGATAGCGCTGTTTAAAAATAATGACAAATTATGAATTGAAAGCAGGATATTTTAAACACAGTTGGGCAACAGATGGCGCTGTTTTAAAATAATGACAAAATATGAATTACTTACTGCCAAATAGACAATTGAATAAAATTTGTATTTGTTGTGTATTTTTACTTTTTGGAATTACATTGTTATTAAAATATTTTCAGCACCGTTTACAGAGCTTTACAATAAATTTTTGGAATTTTGAAATTTTATTTAATATATATCCAGTGATGGGTACCTTTATATAAAGTAAACACGTAAGAGTCTTGAAATTTGGTGTGAATTACTTTTAAAGCAATATCGAACAAAATATTATAAGCACACTGGCGAAGTGGCGGGCACAGCTAGTATACAATATATGTGACGTAAGTAACACATACATATGTAGGTGTGTGTGTGCATGGGTACTGTGTATTTGTATGTTTTTAAGCTTAATGTTAAAGTGTTGTGTAAATATTGTTTATAACACCATTTTATTTTGTAACAAAACTTCTTTTTTTTATTCAGTTAAAATTACACATTTGTAAAAGCACAAATGATGACGGACAGACACACTTACAAATCACAACACAATTACATTAAGTGGCATGTATGCACATGCACATGTACATATTTAACACGCACCTATACAAAGGCATATGTACATACATTTGTCATCTGCTACATAGACATGTTTTACACTGTCATAAACAGAATTAATGCTAGTGCCGTCGTAAAGCTAAAGTTTGTTTCTTGTGCCTATTTAACATTTTACTGGTAATTACTACTACAGCCTCATTAACATACACACACAAATCCATACATACATCACATCAATTTTATATATATTTTGCTAATCAAATGCCATACAAAAAGGTATTGCCAGATCTGGAAAGATTATTTGGTGTTCCAATGAAGTCGTTCATTATAATAAATAAAGTATATTTTAAAGGGGTGTCCTGGTAAGCTTTTTAAAGGCGAGCTATGTCCAAGATTGTGGGCAGAACATAAGTGAAACAATTTCTCTATTACCGAAGCTAAGTATAGGATACCACACTAATGCAGCTAATGTAAGTCATGGCCGTATTATATTCTGTTCTGATCTGAGTATGAAAATAAAAACAACGAAACGTTTGCTTTCGTTTTGTTCTTTACAGGGAGAAAAAAGGAATAATGAGAACGATTGTGTTATTTAGTTTTGTATTGTTTTTGGTCACAAACACAAACTGTACATTCGTTTAAACGTACTTAGATGGAAAAGAAAACAACGGTAACAAAACAAAAATATTTAGAGAAAAACTTTTTGCAAACGTTTGCTAAATGATTTGCTCATAAGGGTGGAAAATTAATAAATATCGTATTTTATTTTCGTTTAAACGTACTTAGATCGAAAAGAAAACAACGGAAACAAAACAAAAATGTTTTGAAAAAAAACTTTTTGCAAACGTTTGCTAAATGATTTGCTCATTAGGGTGGAAAATTAATAAATATCGTATTTTATTTTCGTTTAAACGTACTTAGATGGAAAAGAAAACAACGGGAAAAAAACAAAAATATTTTGAGAAAAACTTTTCGCAAACGTTTGCAAAATGTTTTGCTCACTATGGTGGAAAATGTATCAATGCCGAATTTTATTTTTGAGAAATATTAAGAGACAGCTTGTAAATATGTTTGTTTTCATTATTAGAAGATAATAGTATAAGAAAAAAAAACAAAATAAAAAGGAATTAATGAAAACAGAATCAGCACTCGAAAATCAAAGTAATCACTCAAAAAAATACATTTCTGCTTTTGTTTTTTTTTTTTTTGCAATGGTACGTTTGTAATTGTATGTCAAGGTAAGCAGATGAGTGAAAAGGCAATTTTGTTTTTTTTTTTTTTGCGCTCTTTATCGTTCAAAAGGTAGTTGTTTTTGGTTTTGCTCATTTATAGCTTTGCATGAAACATTTGCGAAAATATTTGTTTATTTTAACACGCTTATTCATAGTGTACGAAATATTCATTTTTACAGTAGCTACAAGTTTCCCATATATTGTTAGTAAAAATCTAAGAATCCCTGTAATTTATGCTGAAAAAAGTAAAAAAAAGAATATTTTTTAATTCAGGAATAATATTTTTTTGGCATAAAATGATATAAGAATTTTTGCAATGCCTCCTTAGCTATATTATTGCCCCACAAAGTTAAGTGCTATCAGCTAGTTTGAAAGAGATATTAGATAAAATCTAAAAGCACCTATTTTGAAGGGCCCACTGATTTTTGGAATCTTTAGAGGCGCATCAGTAAAAATTGGTCATCAATTTTACCAAACTCAGTATAGGGGTTTACTACGAGAATCGATCCTATACTTGGACTTCCTTGTATTTTTTCACACTTGCATTGTGTAATAAATGCTATGATAAAAAGAAAAAAGTTAAGTTACCCTATATAAACTTCTTAAATTGCTGCTAAATATTTAGAGTGTACCATTTTCATAAAACAAAACAAACAACAATCAGTGATGCAAAATGTGACACGATTGGGCCATTTGTGACCCGTTCGAAAGATTTGAAATGTCCTAAAAACCTACAGATGTGTTCTAGATTAACGTGGGCTCCTGCCACGGTGGCTTTATCCCACGGTGCTCCAAACACCGAGTGAAATAAAGACGTAGACTAGCGCCCCCATTGTGTAGTATAACAACACTTTACGATTGCCACCAATCGCTTTTTGTGTATGATACAGTCACAATGAGTAGCAATTTATACAATATGGCAAGACTTTCCAAGGCAAGTCTAGATCCACATTATAACCTCTTGCTTATGGGTTTGGATACTATCCAAACTCCGTCTGTTGAGAGTGCAACAGCACACTTGATCGACCTTTCACCACATCTACATAAATCGATCTTAAACCACAACCACCTCGTGTACCCCCGAAGGGGACCTCACCAATAACCGGTCACAGAGAGGATAGGCTCTCTGTGGGGCCACCGATTCCCGTGGTACCAGTCCTATGGGCACTGGTCGGGCCTCGAAGAGGACCCGCAATTTTTATCGCAGACCCTTTAATGCATTCAGTACAATTTTATTTTTTTAAAGGCCATAATTCACTATCCATCTCAGTCATTCGATCTGTCAAACGCCATGTTTTTGAGCACACAAACCATTGCGTGTGATAGTGTTGATTAGAATTGCATTTGTGTGTCAGACTTTTTGACAGGTGTGAGCAATTTAATAGTCTTTTGAAAAAATTCATAAAATATTTTTTCCATGCGATCAGATTTGCAAAATCTATTTTTTCTTTAAATAGTGTATCACGTACAATGCCATTTTGAAACGATTTTTAAATTGTCAGATTTTTTTTGAGATTGAATCGTCCGACTGTGTAAGATAGTCAATCCTGGCTTTATTTTATTCCAAATAAAAAAAAAACCCAAATGCACTATATTACTATTACTATTACTTTTGCTTTTATTTAAATGAAAATCTTATAATCAAATATTAAAAAAAAAATTTGGCCCTATCAAAGATTGTTTGGCCCATTTACAGTTTCGAATTGACCCTTAATTAAAAAAACTCAAAATGCATCACTGAGCTCAACCTTCTTTCTTGAAAGCTGGCATGCTACAGATTGAAAATTATTATGTTTCATTCTCTTTATGAGAGTCTTGTTGAGATCGTGTGTGTGTGCTCACAGACACTCAGGGGTTTTCGTAGGTGTCTTTACTCTAAAAGGAATATGTACCTTATTAACTTAACATAAGTTGATTTTACAAAGTTTATCAAAATACACCAGTCGCCCTAGTTCTTAAAGTGATTCACCAATTACTCAAAAAAAAATAAATTTCTATAAAATTGATCTGGCCACACTGTTTCGCCCTCTGAACAGTACAATACGAGTATGATTCGGAGTTTTTTTTTTTTTTTTTGTTTTTTTGTAACATTCTCTTGTAAAACGTATGTGAGTCTAGCTGTAGGTGTAAATGTTTCTCCATCTACTTGTACATATGCAAACGTATTTACATGTTTGTATTTTTGTAATAGTGTAAGTTGTATAGTTGTTATTTTTAAACACGTTGGTTGTATCATCATAAAATTTTACAATTTTAAATCGACGCATTCAATTACTTTAATGCGTACAGAAATTACAATACATTTTAATCACACTTTAAGTGACAATTAAAAAATGCATAAACACTCATACATACATGCATACATATGTATGTAAATTTTTAAATATTAAAAAAGGGAATTGCAGGGAAATATGTTTTTTTCTTATTTTTTTCTCTTTTTTTAAATCAACATTATTATCTTTACATATTTATGTTCGTATATATATGTGTGTTTATGTAAATGTTTCCACATACTCGTATGTGTGTAGCTGTGTAACTGTACAGGAGTTAATGTGTACAAGCGTTTGCTTGATGAGTATAATTTAATTAAATTGCGATACTGGTAATAAACAAGCGGAAAAGCCAGCCAACAAAAATGATATCGAAGTTATGCGCACAAGGTAGGAAGAGTGTACAAACGATAATGGTTGATTAACCTTTTGGGGGGTGGGGGTTGGTGGGTGTAATATTATAGTCGATTAACAGGTAGAAATTTTTTAAACAAAAACCACTTTATTTAAGCTTAAAGAAACGTGCTTAAAACTTAAAACTATGGAAATTAAAGAGGATAAGTCTTTTAATATTGTTGCTGATAGATAGGCAAATAGGGTTGCTGATCTTTTGACTAAGCAGCTGTCAAAAATTAAATTTGTTAAATGTTTAGAACCTTTGGAGCTTGCAAAAAGAACATAAATAGCCCAAAAGCAAAAAATTATTTTTTTTTTTATTTAAAAATGAAAAATATCCCAGGAATTTCTCACACAAAATTGGGTAATATTTTATATAAAAAGTAACCCATCTTGGTTGCATTTTCGTTGTTTTTGTATATATGACCGCGCAAATAGGAAAGAACTAAGGGTAAATTTTACAGGAGAGCCATTTAAAGTTTACCCTTTTTTAAACGTTTTTTTAACAAGAGCAAATGCTGTAATATACCTGTTCTGACTCCGCAATGACCGATTATTACAGAAAATGTGGAACGTGAGTTCTTGTGAGGTTCCCTGAGGAGGCGCAATAAGGGTCTGGCTTTGATTCCTTTCTCTGTGCGCGGTAATAAATTTTTGGCATTGATTCATTGGAAGATTACCGATTTTTGGCGTTTTGATATTCTTCAATAAAAGTGTAAGAATAATGGGGTCTTAATTAATATATCAAACCCCGGATTTAATGCCTGTAAAACTTAACGTTGTATGCTTACGGATAGACTTATGTTCAAAAATAATACTTTATCTTTAATTGTGGTCGATATAAATATTACGGAATTGAGAGCTCTTAATGTTCTTGGTGTGACAATCTAGAGCGATGGACTCAACAAGTCTCGGTTTGTTGAAACGATTCTGCTTACTAATTATACCACTTATATCCGGCCAAAAATTAAATACAACACCCATGTATGGGCAGGCGCCCAATGTACCTCGATAAACTGATTGGTAGAGCGCTAGTCTCTCAGTCTAGAAGTTGCGGGTTCTATTCCCACCAAAGATTCTGGGTGTTTTCTGCAGACAAGCAAATGAAGTTTCGCAGATAGAGTTGTCTTAAAAAAAATTTAGAGCTACTCGACTGTGTATAAAACAGGGTCAAGAAGTTAATTTATGAGACAAGGATATACAACTCTATAGACTCACTGAAGCATCGACGAAATGTGGGTTGTGTTACCCTGTTTTATCGATACTACAATGGTAAGTGCTCCAATGAAATTTTCAAAATTTGCACAGGTTATTCCTGTCATTTTCAATGTAGGAAAATTTCAAATCGAATGCCCACAAACACTACTCTCTATTTCCTCTTTTCCATAACCTAATATCCTAGTTTCGGCACAGTGAGTTATATGAGTAGGGATTATCTCCTGAGTACTGATCCAAATCTATACATATAATAAAATAGTAACTTATATCCGTCTGACTGTCTGTCTGCTTTTCGTTCGTGTGCGCATTACTAGATGTATTTTAACAAAATTTTGTGAGGAGGTACCCTAGTATCCTGATTCAAAAACAGTATTATTTTGTCCGCAAAAATATCTTATTTCCAAGAGAAAGTGGGAAAAGAGCACTGAAAGTATGCCGATATTTTTCCGATTTAAAGGTAGTGCATACTTTAAGGCATCATTTATTTTTGAAGGCGCTGTATTAAAATAATGAGTCGATTACATATATTGCTGAAGGAAAGATATACAGACTGAGAACTACAAGATAATCCGCATAATTGGCCACAACAAGTTTAATCAAGGGCAAAAAAATTCCAATTCAAGCCTTTAAAGACTCCTGGAAAGAGATTTCTTTTGAGTACTTTAAGTCAGTTGAATAAATATCTAAAGTTAAGTTTTAAATAAGGCTGAGAGTTAGCACTTTTTATTAAAATGTCTTTAATATCTATACATATAGTAAAACAGTAACTCATTTCCTGTCTGTCTTTCTCTCTGTTTGTTTTCGCATCACGTAAGAACTACTGGATCAATTTTAACAAAATTTTGTGAGCAGTTACTTTGGTATCCTGATTCCAATATAGCATACTTTTTATTCCGCAGAAATATTTTATTTCCAAGAGAAAGTGGAGAAAAAGCTGTGGAAGTATGCCGATTTCTTTTACCAATTTAAAAGTACTGCATATCTTCAGGCTTCATTTATTTTTGAAAGCAGGATATTTTACAAGGTTACGCAACAGATAGCGCTGTTTTAAAATAATGAGTAATACATTTCATGTCTGTCTTTTTTAGAATTTTAGAATTTTATATAAATTTTAAAAATTTAATCAGGGATGGGTACCTTTATATAAAATAAAAATGTAAAAGTCTTAAAATTTCGTGTGGATTACTTTCAAAGCAAAATCGAACAAAATATTGTCAGGATGCACTCAACATGTGCGGGCACAGCTAGTTAATAATAAGATAAGAACTTACGCTAGTTCCAAAATAGTCTAACATCGAAAAAAGAGAAAAATCGTTTTTCGATTTCGCAGACGGAAAGATTTAGAGATTTCTTTATTACATAATAATTTTTTTTGTTGTTATTTTATAGAAAATAAAACACTACCTGCGTAGCTTTTTACTTGTCTGTAGTTATCACACAGAGTCTTTGGCCGGAAAGCGAACCCGAAACCCCCTAACTGATAGACTCTCAAACAGTATATCGAGGCATGTTTTTTTAGTTAATGTCTTTTTAAGACAATAGTCAGCATCAAGCCATACCTGTAATACTTTTTCGTACCTTACAGGCACCTATGCAACGTTTGTTTCAAAAATTCTAAAAGACTTAGCCGGCACAAAAATAAAAAAGAAGGCATATAAAAAAATTTCCTCCTCCATATTATAGTTAAATTCTCTGCAAAAATCTTCTCTTCTCACTTTCAATGCGTATGAATTTAATAAAATCTCCAAGGGTTTAAACTAATCACAAAATGTTAAAATGAAATAAATATTTTTCTCATTTAAATTAAAAGATTTTAACTAGTTTTATATCAAAGATCAATTAAGTTTTTAATTGATACAAATATATATTTGTTTATTAAAATAATTTCCCAAATAAATAATTGAATCAATGAACTATTTAATTAAATTGTAATCAGAAACTAATTAAAACATTTAATTGGTAAAAATATTTTTTTCTGTGTATGAATTTGAGAAAAGAAATTTTCAAAATAATATTCTTAGGCAAAAAATTCAATATTCTTAGGCAAAATTAATACTGAATTTCATATAACATTTTCGCTGCCATAATACCCAATTTTTTATAACTAAATTACGCAATTCATTGTACCACCTTTCAAATGCCTTTACTAACTAATTAATTAAGCTTAATGTTCCTGGTAGGATTTTTCTTTTTTCTTTTTTTTTCGTTGATAAAACTTGAAAACTTTTTAACCAAAAAAGCAACTGCATTTAAAAGAAAAAAAGAGAATATAAAATAAACAAAATTGAAACTCAAAACTTTGCATATAAATTTTGTCAAACTTAATTTGATGTTGAAGATGAAAAGTGTTGCAATGCCATCATACACCAATACCTCCAGCTACTAAGCAGCAAAAAAGCATAAGTATCTCAAGACTACCACAAGTTGTTGGTGGGTTAAAAGAAAAAAAATAAATAAAATGTACCACAAAGCATCTTACGATGGCAGACCAGAAGTAGCAACAATATAAGAGCAGACCTTAAAAGAAATCAAGTTTCTGTTTTTTTTACTTTCTAGTGCGTATTCCTAGTCTAACTAACAAAAAGTCTTTTTGTAGAAATAGCAAAAATAAGTATCGTAAACTTTAGTTTTATTGCCTATAAAATGGCATTAAAATAAATACAAAAAAGCGAAATCTACCTTCTTGGTTTTGCAGCCAGTGTAAGCAACACAACGGTTATTTTTATAAAATTTGTTCATGCACCCAGTCATCCATGCCCAGTCAGAGTGTTCAGAAGTATTTAAAGCTATTCAACCAAGTTCAAATGCTGGTACAAAATAACGAGGGTTGTACGCAGAATTTTACGCTGTATTTACTAGGGTTTGAGAATCTTTGGTAGGCAGTCGCGGTTAGCATTAAAGGCTAACCAAATATTTTATCGAAAATTTTTAGTAAAACTTTATAGAAATTATTTTATAAAAATTTTACCGAATTTTTTTGGAAAAATTTTATAGAAAAATTTTTGTATAAATTTCATAAAAAAAATTTGTGTTCAAATTTTATAAAAAATTTTGTGTTCAAATTTTATCAAAAAATTTTTGTTAAAATTTGTTTGCTAAAATTTTATCGAAAATTTTTGCTAAAATTTTATAGCAAAATTTTTGCTAAAATTTTATAGAAAAATTTTTGATAAAATTTTATAGAAAAATTTTTGATAAAATTTTATAGAAAAATTTTTGATAAAATTTTATAGAAAAATTTTTGATAAAATTTTATAGAAAAATTTTTGATAAAATTTTATAGAAAAATTTTTGATAAAATTTTATAGAAAAATTTTTGATAAAATTCAAAAATTTTTGATAAAATTTTATAGAAAAATTTTTAATAAAATTTTATAGAAAAATTTTTAATAAAATTTTATAGAAAAATTTTTGATAAAATTTTATAGAAAAATTTTTGATAAAATTTTATAGAAAAATTTTTGATAAAATTTTATAGAAAAATTTTTGATAAAATTTTATAGAAAAATTTTTGCTAAAATTTTATAGAAAAACTTTTGCTAAAATTTTATAGAAAAATGTTTGTAAAAATTTTATAGAAAAATGTTTGTAAAAATTTTATAGAAAAATTTTTGTAAAAATTTTATAGAAAAATTTTTGTAAAAATTTTATAGAAAAATTTTTGTAAAAATTTTATAGAAAAATTTTTGCTAAAATTTTATAGAAAAATTTTTGCTAAAATTTTATAGAAAAATTTTTGCTAAAATTTTATAGAAAAATTTTTGCTAAAATTTTATAGAAAAACTTTTGCTAAAATTTTATAGAAAAATGTTTGTAAAAATTTTATAGAAAAATGTTTGTAAAAATTTTATAGAAAAATGTTTGTAAAAATTTTATAGAAAAATGTTTGTAAAAATTTTATAGAAAAATTTTTGTAAAAATTTTATAGAAAAATTTTTGTAAAAATTTTATAGAAAAATTTTTGTAAAAATTTTATAGAAAAATTTTTGTAAAAATTTTATAGAAAAA
Organism: Phasia obesa; assembly: GCA_949628195.1. Classification (NCBI taxonomy): domain Eukaryota; kingdom Metazoa; phylum Arthropoda; class Insecta; order Diptera; family Tachinidae; genus Phasia; species Phasia obesa. Next base: position 14,557,509 of record OX451219.1, read on the forward strand.
TTTTTGTAAAAATTTTATAGAAAAATTTTTGTAAAAATTTTATAGAAAAATTTTTGTAAAAATTTTATAGAAAAATTTTTGTAAAAATTTTATAGAAAAATTTTTGTAAAAATTTTATAGAAAAATTTTTGTAAAAATTTTATAGAAAAATTTTTGTAAAAATTTTATAGAAAAATTTTTGTAAAAATTTTATAGAAAAATTTTTGTAAAAATTTTATAGAAAAATTTTTGTAAAAATTTTATAGAAAAATTTTTGTAAAAATTTTATAGAAAAATTTTTGTAAAAATTTTATAGAAAAATTTTTGTAAAAATTTTATAGAAAAATTTTTGTAAAAATTTTATAGAAAAATTTTTGTAAAAATTTTATAGAAAAATTTTTGTAAAAATTTTATAGAAAAATTTTTGTAAAAATTTTATAGAAAAATTTTTGTAAAAATTTTATAGAAAAATTTTTGTAAAAATTTTATAGAAAAATTTTTGTAAAAATTTTATAGAAAAATTTTTGTAAAAATTTTATAGAAAAATTTTTGTAAAAATTTTATAGAAATTTTTTTGCCAAATTTTATAGAAAAATTTTTGTAAAAATTTTATAGAAATTTTTTTGCCAAATTTTATCAAAATTTTTTTGCCAAATTTTATCAAAATTTTTTTGCAAAATTTTATTAAAATTTTTTTGCAAAATTTTATCAAAATTTTTTTGCAAAATTTTTTTTTGTAAAATTTGTATCGAAAATTTTTTGTAAAAATCCTATCGAAATTTCTTTGTAAAAATTTTTACAAAAATTTTTCTATAAATTTTTACAAAAATTTTTCTATTTTTTGTAAAATTTTATTTCTATTTTTGGAAAAATTTATAGAAATTTTTTTAAATGTAATCGAAAAATTATTTGCAAAATTTTATCGAAAATTTTAGAGAAAATTTTATAGAAAATTTTTTGCAAACATTTTGAACGAAAATTTTTGTAAAAATTTTATCGAAAGTTTTCGTAAAAATTTTATCAAAATTGCTTAAAAAGATATTACCAATTTTTTTTTTAAATTTTATTAAAAATCTTTTGTTATAATTTTATCAAACATTTTTTGTAAATATTTTTTGAAATTTTTTTTGTAAATATTTTGACGAAAGTTGTGAAAGTTAGGACCTTCCTGCAATCTATATTGCGTTGAATGATCAGGGGGGTCATATGGACCCCCAATGTACCTATTGACTACTTCTGGTTCGCAGTGGGCACCCTATGGGTCTATCGGCTACCTTTATGTGTATTGCTTTCTATAAAGGCCTTTAATACAAATCAAAGCTGAAAAACGCTACCAAACTAAAAACAAATAAAAATCGCCCCTTGCAGGGGGCTATTGATCCCTCGAGATCTCGAGCACTCCATGCGATCTACTGGTCGCCGTCTAATATTTATTTACCAAAAAAAAAAGCAAAAGAGAATCATTACAACGGAAAAAATTAAGAACAACGTAAAAAACAATAGTGATGGTTTGGCCGTAGCATGGAATGAAATCGTCCGATGATGCTGAATTGCGTTAGCTAAATTTTTGACGCTATGCCTGGCAGATTGGAGGGCTTTAATTTTCAGTATTTTTCCTGGTGCTTTTGCAAAGTTGATTTTTATCCGAATTATATTTTTTCTTTTAGCTAAATTTTTCTAATCGTTTATTTTTAGCCATAATTTTTCGAACGATCCCCTCTTATAACAAAAAAAAAAAACTACCACACAAGAAATTGTTGTAGTATGTTTAACTGTCTGTCTTTAGGAAGCGGAATTGTACGTGAATGCTTCTTTTCTCCCGCTGAAGAGCGGAGGTGGAAAAAAATACAAGAAAAGAAAGCATAATATACAGCCAAGACCATAAGGTCCGTTTTATTTAGGTAAGCGCGGGTGCGGGTGTGTGTGTGTATATGTGAATGTATAACATTGCTTCTGTTGTTATTCTTTTACAAGTGGTTAAACAGTAATGCGTATAAAAATTAAATGAATGTCCTTTTTAGTTGATTATATTACATTGAAAGGTAGGTAGCCAGCCAACCATTCAGCCAACGAAACCCACTTCTATATAATTTTAATAATAGTCCAGGGATATTAAGTGTATTATATACAGTTATACATATCAGGTAAGTATACATGTATAAATGTGTGTCGGTGTATTTAACTTGAGCCACTACCAGCATCACGAAAAATTGCTGAAACACAGTTTAAGTTTTAAAAGTATTTGCACGCACATGTTGGGATTTATTAAGCAACGAAAAACTTGTAGTTTTTAGACACAAAAAAGAGACTTAATTTAAAAAAAATAAGAATTATATTTATAAATTAAACTTATTTAGTGGCTTTTATTGGTATTGCAGTCGTGTTAGTAGAATATGAACTTTTTGGATTATTGGTTTCAATAGAGAATAAAAATATTTTATTTTGTTTGTTTTTTCGTTCGTTTTAAACATTTATAGAAAAAAAACAAATCCACTTTTTGTTTTTTTTTTTTTAATTTAAAGTTGTCATCAGCAAAATTCTAGTAATTTAACATTAAGTAATTTTAACTTTGTCTTTTAAAATACTATGAAAGCACGGTAGACTTGCTTGAGTTCGTACACCGACATCTTTGTGTTATGTCTACAGTAAGTTGAAGAAAAATATAGGACTGCCTCTGTTTGGATAGAATTTAGTTATAACCCTTGATAAGAAAGTTCATTTCGTTTGTTATTAGTTTAAAGAGTATTCCATTTTTTGTTTATTAAAAATGTAAAACAAAATCTACAATTTTTCTTAAATAAATAATTGAATCAATAAAAAATTTAATTAAATTTCCATCTGAAACTAAATAAAACATTTGATTGGCGCACAAATTTTTTCTGTTAATGTGTTTTCGTTATACAGTTGGAATAAAGCATCTACGCTTAGCAAGACTATAGCTAACAAATTATATAAAATATCAGGCATTCCAGACGTAGTTTGAATTATATGCGTATGAGCAATATTATTAAATGAAACACATTACTTATACGCAGCTAGCCAGCGGAGTTATAAACTACCTGCTATTGCTCTAACCAAGCAATCAACTTTTGTTTCACATCTATAAAGCCCACTATGTCTCTCAGTAGCAATACTATTCCCACTATAACTTAACCTTAACTCACCAAAATGGGTTTTTCTTATCTCAATTTTCCTTTCAATCAGACACACACAAAATCGTATTTAAAATAATTTTTTGTTTTTACAATTTTTATTTTTACTAAAGAAAGCTGTTATTAATCCACTCACATTCCAAATATAGAGTGGGGAACCCCCATCTTTACATCTTTTTTTAGCAAAAAAAAAAAAAATGCCATCATTTTTTACTTCAATTTTAACAGTTTTTTGAAAGCTTTTTGTATGTGCATGTGTGTGGGTTAATTAACTTAAAATTACCCATTTGTTTTAATATGTAAAATAAATAACTTTTTCATAGAAAATACTTATATTTTCGCTACGTTTTTTACACATTTTTAAAGCACTCATTTATACATGGATGAATATAATAAACCATAATGTCACAGTGTTCACATAATAGAAATTAGGGTTCAGACAAAATAAAGTTTGAAAATTTGTTTTATAAATTTTAGGATTTTTTTTTTTTTTTTGTGTTTACATTTTGGTGAAAACAAACATGGGATCTTTAGCTTTTTAGTAAAAATGGAATTAAACAAGAGTGCTATATTCGGCCATGCTCAATCTTATATACTCTTCACAACAGTAGTATTAAATATTCCCTTACTCTGTTCTGTTTCCCAGTTTCTCAATAATATATCTTTTAAAAAGATATAAATTTTATCAAAAATTTTTTGTAAAATTTTATCGAAAATTTTTTGTACAAATTTTATCGAAAATGTTTTGTACAAATTTTATCGAAAGTATTTTGTAAAAATTTTATCCACATTTCTTTTGTAAAAAATTTATTAACTATTTTTTTTAAATTTTATCGAAAATTTTTCGCAAAAACTTTCTTTAAAATTTTTTGTAGAATATAAATTTATCGAAAATTTTTGCGAAAAATTTTGTCGTAATTTTTTTGTAAAAAATTTTACGAAATTTATTTTTTTGTGTAAGTTTACAGAAAATTTTATAGAAAATTTTTTGCAAAAATTTTTTGTAAACATTTTATCATATTTTTGTAAAAATTTTATCGAAAACTTTTTGTAAAAATTTTATCCAAAAATTTTTGGTAAACATTTTATCGAAAATTTTTTGTAACAATTTTATCGAAAATTTTTTGTAATATTTTTATTGAAAAATTTATGTAAAAATTTTATCGCAATTTTTATATAAAAATTTTATCGAAAATTTTTTATAAAAATTTTATCGAAAATTTTTTATAAAAATTTTATCGAAAATTTTTTGTAAAAATTTTATCGGAATTTTTTTTTTTAAATTTTATCGAAAATTTTTTGTAAAAATTATATGAAAAATTTTTTGTAAAAGCTAGGACCATCCTGCAAGCTATATTGCGTTAGAATGGTCAGACTAAAGTACATTTTGACCCCTTTAATACAAATCAGAGCAGAAAAACGCTGCCACACTAAAACCAAACAAAATTCGCCTCTAGGAGGATGTTATTGATACCGTCCATGACATCTGGTAGCGGTCTAGTAGTTATTTTACAAAAAAGAGAATCATTACAACCGAAAAAAATAAAATCAACGTGAAATAATTCTTGCAAAAAAAAACCAACTTCAAAACAGACAAACTTAAAATCATGTTTCTTTAAGACGGTAATTATACAATGATTATATTATATTCGAGGAAGATTGTAGCGGGATTTTTTAAATATCATTGCACAAACTGTCAATTCAGATAAAAAAAAACTAATTTTTGAATTCAATAATCTAAAACAAATATCAGTCGATTTTCTACCTGGGGAGCAGTACTTCCGGAGTATATAGGGGCACAAGACCCCAGGGTTCTGTGCTTTTTCAGGTCAAACCAATTCCAAACGACTGTCTGTATACAGCGGATAAAAAGTTTGGCTATATACATAAAATTACACTAACTATTGCGACACCCTGTAATTTCCGAGTTCAAATTTTATACTTGTTATAGCGGTCGTAGCAATACAGGTTCATTGTAAATTTCAACCGTCTGTCTGTAACGGCTTAAAAGTTTGGTCATATACATCAAATTACATAAACTATTGCGACACCCTGTAATTGATAATTTTAAATATTTATACTTATTTTAACACACATAGTAATGGACATTCTGTCTAATTGTTAAGAGTTTGTCAATAACTATTTAAAAGATAGGGTCATATATATCAAATGACGTCACCTATTGGGACACCCTTTAAATTCAAATTTTAATATAAATACTTGTTAAAGAGAACTTTGTCATGCAGATTCTTTGTAAAATTTAACTTTGTGTCCATATACATCAAATTACATCAACTATTGGGACACCCTTTAATTTCCAATTTTAAATATTTATACTTGTTGTTATACCAGACATAGTAGTGAACACTCTGTCTATTTTTCAAGTGTTTGTCTATAACGGTTCCAAAGATGAGGACATAATGGTCAAATTACATCAATAATTGGGACACCCTTTAATTTATCCAAATTTTATACTTGTTGTAATAGCGGACTAAGCAATATAGGTTCTTTGTAAATTTCAACTGTCTATCTATAACAGTTGAAAAGTTTGGCCATATATATCACTTTTACATTAACTATTGGGACACCCTTTAATTTCCAAATTCATATTTTACACTTGTTATTTTAGCGGACTTAGCAATACAAGTTCTTTGTAAATTTCAACTGTCTGTCTATAACGGTTCAAAAGTTTGGCCATATATATATCAAAATAAACCAACTAATGGGACACCCTTTAATTTTTAATTTTAAATATTTATACTTATTATAACAGACATAGTAACGAACATTCTGTGCAACTTTCAAGTGTTTGTCTATAAGGGTTCAAAAGATAGGACCATAAAGGTGAAATTACGTCACCTATGGGGTCACCCTTTAATTTTTAATTTTTTTTTTAATTACTTTTTGTTATTGGGAGCTATAGTGATACGCACTTTTTTCTAATTTTAAATGGGTGACCTACAAATTTCATAATACACGTAAAAAACATGTATGTTGTATGGGGACACCCTTTAATTTTTAAACTTTTAAACTGTTTTTAAAATGGGACCAATCTGTAGCCATAACCTTTCTAATGGCGCAAAAATTTTTAAAATCGGTTCAGAAATGACCGAGTTCTGAAGGCACAAACATAAAAAAAAAAAAGCAACATTCAGACGAATTGATAACCTCCTTCTTTTTTTGAAGTCGGTTAAAAATATAGGTGGGCGTGGTTTTCTTCCAGCAGCCTCGAATGGAATGGTTTGATGATGCTACATTGCATTAGCGAAATTTTCGAAACTATGCCTGGCAGATTGGTGGGCTTAAATTTTCTGCATCTCTTCTGGTGCCTTGGCAAAGTTGATTTCAACCCGAACACAGAAGGAAAGGATATCGTTTAGTCAACTTCTCTATGATAAGGATCCAGAATATATACACTTTATGGGGTCTGACATGAATATTGTAGAAATTACATATGGAATGAAAGCTTACGTACTTTCCACCTGTGAAGGGTGGAAAGTACACTTTGTTATTTTTATTTTATTGCTTATTAATGTTTATATACTTTAAGCAGGCAGCCGCCTTTTTCTGATTAACCCTTTGATATTAGGTCCAAAACAAGGCAAGAATTATTAATGTAACACAAAAATTACAGATTTTACTTGAACCGCCTACATCATCTCATCACACAACCATAACAACCAAAAAAAGGTCCCATTACAAAATGAAAAGCACAGAAATCTTTATTATAATGCGCGTATCATTGTGTAAAAATCACAAAAAAGGGAAGATAAACGAAAAACAAAAGAACAAAACCCGAAGCAAAAAACTAGTGAAATTCATTTCTATAAAAGCGAAAAATTCACACCGATCTCCCGCTGTTGTACCCACAGTCAGTAACATGAGCAGCAAAACGAAAACAAAATACATAATAATTTTGTTATAAAGGTAACACAGTGCATTAAGTAACAATATTGTTTAACTCAACCGAAAAATAGTAAAAACATTACATAGAAATAAAAGCCACACACCATACAATGAACAATGAATATATGTATGTTTAATAAAGTTATTTAGCGCAGTGTATTAAATATAATAAAAGGTTATGAATAGTAAATGTTTTAATAAAGGTGGGTTTAAATAGTTATTTTAATTTTTTTGTAATGATTTGTTAAAATTTGAGTGCAATAATTTTGCAGTTAAAGTCCATAAGAATACTCCAGGACCTTAAGATAAAATATTTCTTCAATTGCACTGTAATTTTTTTCAACGTATGAGTAATATTTTTATACATGACCTTTATATCAATCATACGTCCCGATATTTAAGTTTGTGGAGTTAATAAGTTAATAGGGTTAGTAGACAATGTTTAGGACGAAATTTCAACCCCAAAAAGAGCAAGACAGTAGTTGAGGTACCACTGAATATATAAAAAAAATCCGGTTTAGAACCGACAGCAAAGCAGCGATAACCTTCAGACATACCTAAATGCAATGGCGAGACTTTTAAACCTTAGATGTGCCCGGATAATTGTTCATGAACTCTCTACATCTGGAAACAGCCTTAGGGATCAGGAGATATATGAACTAGTCGAAGTCCTGCTAAGTTGCTGTAAAGCCAACTTTCAGCAAGAACTACTGAGGGCCGCTTAGACCTGATGGTCTAACGAGGTCACTTGCACGTTCTCGAGGTTCCTTTGTCCTCAGTATGATTGCAAGAAGGCTACAAGTCTGCTAAAAACCCCTCGGGGATAGACAGACAAACTAGTGGTTGTGTTGGCAGAGATGCAGACGACAGGATGAGGAGGAGTAAGAGATTGTAAAACATCTTTTTTGTCATTGTCCAGCCTTCCCTACTAACAGAGTAACGTTCCTGGGTAGTCCGAGGCTGCAAGATCTTGAAGACATATCGGGCCATGATATTAATAGGATAAATTCGTTTATCCGGGCTTCGAGAATATTTAGTATTAGACCAAGTGTAGATCTGCAGGAACCTTAAAGATTCTTTTGCACATACCTCTTTCAGGCGTTACAAAGGAACTAGAAGGTCCCATGAGAGTCGGTTTTAAACACGAAATGTCCTTTCTGCAATTTAGATGCCAATCCAAAGATTTAGGGAAATCCACGTGAGACTATGTCGTGATACCAGTTATATGGACATTATACAGACCTGGGAAGTATTTATCATCTACCCCTTACAGGTTAATCATTGTGGAGAACAAATTTCCAGCAAAAAGGTTTATGATTTAACCAAATTATACCTGAAAGTATGGACAGTAAAAAGAAAACAAAAAAATCCAAAACGCTCATTGTTACATTCGACTAAGGAAGAGTGATATAGCCTTTTTGGCCGAACACCAGCGAGATGAGTTAGAAATTCATTGAATTTTGTTACCCAGCACTGGCTAGACTTAATCTATACATCTATACATTTAATAAAACAGTAAATTATTTCCTGTCTGTTTGTCTATCTTTCTTTTTGTGGTCGCATCACATAAAAACTACTGGATTGATTTTAATAAAATTTTGTAAAGAGGTACCTTAATATCCTAATTCCAATATAGGATACTCTTTTTCCGCCAAAATATTTTATTTCCAAGAGAAAGTATTTAAAAGTATTACATACTTTAAGGCATCTTTTATTGTTGAAAGCGGGATATTTTAAACACGGTTGCGTAACAGATGGCGCTGTTTTTGAAATAATGACAAATTATAAATTAAACTTACTGCCAAATAGCCAATTGAAGAAAATTTGTATTTGATTTTGTATTTTTACTTTGTGGAATTACAATGTTTTTAAAATATTTTAATCGCCTTTTACAGAGCTTAAAATAATTTTTAGAATTTTAGAATTTTATATAAATTTTAGAATTTTATCCAGGGATGGATATCTTTATATAAAGTCTTAAAATTTGTTGTAGATTACTTTCAATGCCAAATCGAACAACATATATCCAGGACGCACAAAACGTGTGTGGGCATAGTTAATCAAGTATAGTTTTGTAGGTTTAAAATTTAAACACTTTTCTTTAGCTCCACTTTGTAAAGTGAAAATATTATTGCTTAAAAGAAGTAACCATTTTATAAAATATTGATCCCACCTTAAGTTTAAGCGAGCTTTCGAAAATCCTTTATCATAAAATTTGTTAAATTCAAGCAAAGCAAACTGCAAATTTAAAGTGCATCGTGGAGCGATCGTTAATCAATTAGGATGATCGCAAGTTACGGCTGGAATTGTCGATAGAAAAACTGTGTAAAAAGTCCAATTTCAAGAAAGTTGATGTTACTACAGATACGCTCCGCTCGGTTGATTATTGTGCAGCCCTATTGATCACAAGTAATTTCACTATTCAATTCGAAAAAAATTCAGTAATAAAGCTGAAATCTTTAGTTAAAAACTGAGTATTTTTTAGCTTTTTAAATAATATTTTTAAATCTTGTGAAGCCCAAGTCATAAATTATTCACTTAGTTAATCCTTCCTTGTTTTTCCTTATATAAAAATATTTAATATTTCAACATGCTTTTAAACAATATTTTTCTCTGCTTCTTTTAGCCTCTTAAATCACACAAAACAAATTTGTTTGCAAAATGGTACAAACAGAAAATATGGGATTTTTTTTTTATTAAAATAAATAATCGTCATATAAATAAAAAGAACATACTTGTTAAAATACCTTGACATAAATTATCGTTAGTAAATCTTGTCTAGAAAAATAAGCAAAAATATTTTCTTTAACACTTCAAACAAACAAACGAACAAACAAACAAATAGCAGCAGCAGCAGCAGAAACAGAAACAGAAGCTGCCATTATCGAGTCAAATAGAGAGTCAGGCAGGCAACCTTATTATCCACATCTTTAAACTGATTGCAATAACAACAATAACATCATTATTATGAAAGCAAGAGCACAAACAAAATCACAAGGGCACAATATAAACGTCAACATAATCATCATAATCACTATGGGTTTCAAAATACCCCCTGCATTTGCTAAATATTTTTTAATGTTTTTTTATTTTTATTTTTCTTTTTATTATTATTTTCGTTTTCACTGAAGGTAACGTCATGTGAGTTTTACGACATCAATAGCAACAGCAGCAGCAGCAACAGCACAAACAAGCTCTTGTAACCCCATTTTATTATTTTCCCTGTTTTTTTTGGCACCTAAAAGTATGCACCTTTAAGCTTCACTTTCTTTCTTACCAAAAATAAATAAAAAAAAAGCAAAAAACTTGTCTACTCACATTTATGGACGAGTGTGTGTGTGTGTGTATTGGTTGGGCATGTGTGTGCCAAACTACTCCATGAAGTTGAGCAAAGAGAAGGCTGGAATATTTGTTTTGATTTGCTTCTTTTGTTGAACAACAAAAACAACAACACCCTACGATTAGTTCGAACACATGTTAATGTGGACTATAAATTCAAAACTGAGCCGCACTCCATACCATTCGTTATGTTTTCTAAAGGTTTATGGCTTTTTAAGGCAAGACACAGAAGAATTCGTTAGAGGAAAAAAATAATATGGTTTTAAACGAATATTTTCCACACTACCTTATTGCCCTGCGTATATCGGAAAGCTGCATGGGAAGCTTAGATAAACTGTGACGCCTGCAAATATCGCAGAATGAATATGATTGCTAGTTGGCCGAAGTATTAAACAATTAATTCGTTGAAAATTATCTAGTTAAACAATTCGAACATTATTGTTAAGCCATGTACTAGCAACGTCTTTTGGTTTTTAATATTGTAGGGGGGGTTTTCGAAGCCCTTCGTTCCTCGAAGATTTCTGGCATCCGACTAGTATTTCTCGAATACCTTACTTTGATTGAGTGTCGTGCTGTCACTAGCATTTTGCTCTCGACTGTAGTGATTTAAAACTAGCGACTGATGCATGTCGAAATTCTTCCCCATCACAGAGTTTATGGTAATTGCTAACATTTGCTTAAGGCTAAAGTCTCCACAGCATGTCCATATAATATGTGTCTGCCCGTGTGTTAGCCTTTTTCCTTCTGCAAGTATCGTCTTTCGGCGATTTTGAACTTGGCCAGATAATACTTGATAGTTCGTGACCTGTCGCTAATGCACTTAACCATTTGTAGGCGCCCAGATTATATCTAAGCTCCTTTTTGGTCTTCCTGCCAACTTATATATTTTTAACTAAAATTTCTTCGCCAATGACTTCCATTCAATTTGGTGGCTTTAGAATATTTTTTTTTTTTTTTTGATTTTTTAATTGAGTTTTCTTTAAGTGTTAACTTCAGTAAACGTAATATAATATTCGTTTTAAATACTTAATTTTAAATGTAATTTTTGTATAATGTAATGTAATTTAATGTATAGGTATATGTTTTGTAAGAAACCGTAAAAACAGTCAGTAAGGTTTTTTCCAAAGACAGTAAATAAATAATAAATAAATAAAAATTTTATATTTAAAAAATACAAAACTAGTGTAAGTGCAAAACCTTTAATATCTTCATATAATATTTTATTTAACATAATTTATTTTCACCAACAACACAAAGAAAACGGCTCATATGTGGCTGGCTGACTTAAGCATACTTTGGTTAAAAATAAACACTGTAAACAGTAGATTCGTATTTTATCGATGTACAATTAGGCATCCAGAATTTTTCCACAAATATCTTGACTCTATTAGATTCCCTATTTTTAAATAATATTGTCGGGTGTAGGGTGCACATAACGTGTTTGCTTACAAGACATAGACATGAAGAAAAATTTGAAATGCATGAGCTTTATAGCTCCTGAAGATGTAATATATGTAAGTGTGTATTACACATAATATGTGTGTATCGTTTTGTAGATAAATCACAAATACATGTACAAACTCTATAATATACATATACTCAACTGTGAACACAGACAACAACAACTATTACAACAGTGCAAATGGTAGTAGCAGTAGAAGAAGTAGTAGTAGTAATAGCTGTAGTAGTATTGGTAGTAGTAGCACCTAAACAAATTCTACAATATGTAGCAATCTATGCACATAATCACAAACACAAACTCATACACAAAAATTCGAAATAAAGAAATGTTTCATTGTTTAAGGCATTGCCACAGGGTATGAAATTTTCATACATTCGTAAACGAGTGCACACATACATACTTACAAAAGAGTAAACGATAGTGTGCTTATATTAACACACACTCTGGATGTGAGTATGAGTTTTTATTTTCTATGAGTATGTGTATGTGTGTGTGTGTGTGCAAATATATTAGAAGCTTATAAAATCATGGGAACCTACATTGCAAAAAACACAAACATAAGTATTCATACTTGTGCATTTCACACAAACACACACACACACACACATACGGTTGTCCATGTACTTGAAATTGCACTTCTTGTTATTTTGAGCATGACAAATTTAAATGTCATTCGTATATTGACAAAAATTAGTTTAACATTTTTGGTAGAGGAAATGAAATAATTTGTGGTTTTGCCATTTCGGCTGCGGGATATTTAAACATATATTTCGTTTCTCAGTGATAAATAGGAAGATGCACAGATAGCCTGTGGCTCTTAGCCACAGTATAGTTTTAACGTTCGCTGCTATCCCGACCACGATTTTGATTTTGATTATTTGATATTGCTGTATCCTCGTATCAGCCCAGTTATGCAGCCTAGGCTGCTGCCATTTTTCAAGTCAGTTCTCCAGTCTAGGGTGCTGGTGCCGTCAATCGTGCTTTGTTTCGCGAATATTCGCTTCCAAAAGCTCGGTAGGGGGTACCTGGGTGGGCTAGTAGGTAGTGTGCTATTCTATCAGTCCGGGGTTGTGGATTCGATTCGTACCCAAAACTTTGGAATTTTTCACTTAAAATTGGCAGAAAGACCAAGAAAGAGCTTGGATGTAATCTGAGTGCCTACAAATGGTTAACTGCGTTACTGACAGTTGACGGACTCTCAAGTATTATCTTGCGGACTGTGCCCAGAACAAAACTAACATAAAAATGCTTTGGACCACCACGGGCAGACACATATTAAATGTAGATGCTGTAGAGACTTCAGCCTTAAGCAAGTGTTAGCAATTACCATAGACTCTGTGATGAGGAAGAATTTCGACATGCATCAGTCGCCAGTCTGAAATCACTACAGTCGAGAGTAAAAGGCTAGTGATAGTACGGCACTCAATGAAAGTAAGGTATTCGTAAATTTTCAGTCGGATACCAAAAATCATTGAGGAACGAAGGGGTTCGAATAGGCACCCATGAAGTTAGTGGTCTGCCTCGGTATTCCCCTACAAAAAAAGGACTCGATTGCTTCCTTATTCCCAGAGATAATAATCAAATCTCTCAAATCACGTGATCGAGGTGACCAGTCTATTTCTTGAATTTGTTCCTTCGCCAAATGTTTCTCTCACTAAGCTGTTTGTATTTCACGATATGTGACTTCTCACAGCATCTTCTTGAAACCATATTCTAATGCCTTCTAATTGAGACTCAAAGATATTACTAAGGAGGTATTTATACTACTCAGCGATGTTAGTCAACGTTCTGCCCATTGTTATCTGTGAAGACATATTCAATGCTCTGTATGCCATTTAGGTAGCCTTTCGGGTAGCGTATTATCGTTAAGAGTAAAAAATACCAAATCATCTCCCAAAGAACTCGGACCAAATTTTTTTATATCTCTTTTACTCTAAATTAAAAATATAAAATACATAACTTCTATGCCGCTTTTCAAAGCTCTTCTGAAGGCAATTGAGAATATGCATCGATCCTTTAATTGACAGTATAGAGGCATTCTGAAAGGACATCCTAAATAGGCAGCGAATAATGATTATCAAATCTAATAGAAGCTCCTAGTAGGGCTTTCACTGAATAAAAATTTTAGCACCAATTAAAGGTTTTAATTGCTTTCAAATACAAAAATTAAATTAATGTTTTATTGATTCAAAAAAGCTTCAGGTAGTGTTGTTTTTATTTTAAAAAAATATTATTTATTTAATTAGAATTTTTTATGTTTAGCTTTTAATTAAATATATAATTGTATCAATTAATTAATTACTTAAAATAGTATTTAAAACTAATTAAAACCTTTAATTGTGGCAAAAAAATTTTTTCTGTGTTCAGAAGGACTCTATAGCGAATGCCTTTTTTACAGCTGGTTGTAAACTACACTGATAGAAACATTCATTGTCAAATTAGTGACACTGTTTCATTAGAACTATGACATCAATAATAAGACAAATGTCATCAATTAGGGTAAAACTGATATTTTACGGCTGATTATAAACTATAGTGCAAGAAGCATTAATCGTTAGATTAATGAAGGGCGTTTAAGCGGAAGTATGATATCGTTGTCATGTCCAATATGTCCCGTTCCACATTTGCAATTTTTGTTTCTGCAACACATGCTTTTGTTGTTGGGAGATTAAATAAAATGTTTATGAAACTCTACTGTGACTCTCTATTGTTGTTGTTGTTTGTTCTCTTCGACATGAAAATGACTGTATAAAAGTATACAGTCGTCAGAAGCACAATTTTAAAGGAATGAACAAAATGTTTCAGAAACAAAAATTGCAAGTGTGAAACGAGACTGTTATCAATAAGTTTAAAACTGACATCAATTTAATGACATATAATTTTTATCATAGAATTTTGTCATATCTCAGATGTCATTAAGTCGATGTCATATTCTGCATTAGATTAATATATAAAAAACTATATGAGCAAACGAGATCATAGCACCTCGCCTTTTAATGATGTCATTTAATCATCATAACTTATAACAGTAAAATGCCAAATAAATAAGGGCGCTGCAGCTTAGCTAATTAGCATGATGACTACTAATCATGTTAGTATTGATCATCATCGGGGTCAACATGATTACATATTCCAGCAGAAGCCAATTAACAATATAAAAATTTCTTTTGTTACATATCATTATTTAAGCTTGTAACGCAGCGCACTCCTTCGTCGATATCTACCTAAAACAATAAATTTTTGGCGAAGTAATATAATTAATCAAATATAATAGCTATATCAGCTTCAAATTAATTCTTCTACTTGATGCCAGAGGCGCTGGCATCATTCCATTCTAAATATAAACAATTGTTGTAAAATGCTAAGCTTATCTTACCTTCTAAATACCTGTCTTCTGTGCTCCATACCTTTCCAAAGAATGTAACGCAATTGATTAGTATGCAGTAATTTCGGGAGTGTAACTTCTCCTAAAAGAAATAAACCAAAGTCTTCTATTAAATATTTATTATAAACATTTATTATATTAATGACAACTTGTCATTAAATTGATCTTTACTTGTCATTTTTCATGTCTGTGTGTCATTGCATTAATGACTGAATTTTTATCGTTACCCTTGATGACAAAATGACCGTCTGATGTAAAGGGTTACACCACAAGGATGTCAAGTGTAAACGAATAAAAATTGTCATGGTATTGCAGTCAAACTACATCATCAGCGTTATGATGGTTTTTCTAGCAGTGTATTTTTTTAATACTCATAGGTAATTATGTGTGTGTATGTATGTGTTAGTGTATTTGCCATTGAATTAAAAACTATTTCAAGAACAAAACATAAGTGGGTGATGCCTTAACATAAATACTTGTTTTCAGTAAGAGACCCCTTAAGCAAGGTCCCTTTTATTGGCTGCATAATACACATACATACCTACATACTTGCCAGGGTATTTCTATACAAAAACAAAAGCACTAACACATACTTATACGTATACATATACGTATACGTATACATACATATTTATATTGTATTTTCTACTCGTATATGTAGTTCAGAAAATTCTTTTCATATATTGGGTATTAACTATAATTTCATTTTAGATTTTGAAAAGGGTAAAGAACTAAAGAATTTTATGGGAATATTTTCAGACTTTAGAATTAATAAACATATGTATGTTTAATGTGTAAATGTACAACAATATAGGGCAGGAAATCTGCAGTAAAATTAAAAAAATTCATAAATTTTTTAAAGTTTTTTTTTTAGCAACTTCTAGAAAAATTTCTGTTTCTGGAGGCGCTTTAATGAAGCAGTTTTATAAAATCAATAAATCTTTGCTCTATTGAAAAAACACAATAAAGTGAAAGTGTAATTGCTTAATAAAATTTTATAAAACTTCTAAGCAGGCTGTAGTAATTTCACTAAAGATTCAATTACAATTTTACGAGATGAACAGATTAATATCAAATACAAGGGAAAGCCAACAAAACCTTCAAAATCTATATTTTATTTTTTTTTTTATTTTACTGTTTTATTTTTTTTTTCAGCATTCTCTGATAGAAAAATACATCTTCAGATTAATGACAACGTATCACCAGAATTATGACATCACTGTTATGACAAACGACATCAATAAAGTGAAAACTCGAATCAATCTAATGACAAAAATCGTCATAGAATTTTGTCATATTTTAGGCATAATTTATGTAATGACTTCCTTATGTCATCAAATCGATGACATATTTTTTTTTTTTTTTCATAAATTGTTTATTGTATCTTCAATATTTTTGAACTAACAATAATTACTCATATCTTAAGTCTAAAATAAAAAATATACTTTTTAAGTCCAGCCAGTGCTAGACAAAAATCATGTTTTTTTTCACGGATTTTGCAATCATTTGCGGGTCAGCCCTCTAATGTACGGCCAAGTCGAATGTAACCAGGTTCACGTAACCAGGTTACGCGCCAAAGGGTTTGGATGAGATTCAAGCCTCTTTAGATATGTGACTGCATGTTTCGCTATTTCTGCTTTAACTGATGACATGTTTAGATCTTTATGGATTTTCGATATTTTTATATACCAGGGAGCAGATGTAATCATACGTAGTATCTTATTTTGGCGCCTTTGAATTTTTTCTACATTGCTAGCTGAGGCAGTGCCCCATAACTGAATCCCATAACACCAAATTGGTTTGAGGATCGACTTGTACAGTAGAAGTTTACAATCTAAGCTCTGGGTAGAGTTTCTGCCAATAAGCCAATTTAGTTGTACTGCTTTTAGTTTCATTTGTGTTAACTTGAAGTCAATGTGGCTTTTCCAAGTAAGGCGACGGTCAAGATGTATACCCAGATATTTAACGTCTGAAAGCTGTGGTATCATTTGGTTATTTATGCGAACAGGAGGGCATGAGTCCCTACGCAGTGTGAAAGTTATGTGAGTACATTTTTGCTCATTTACTTTTATTCTCCATTTTTCTAGCCATTTTTCCAAATTGAGTATGTGGTCTTGTAAAAGTTTTGATGCTTCTTGGGCACTTTCATGAATACTTAAAAAAGCTGTGTCATCTGCAAAATATGATGTATGCACTAGGGTGCTAATTGGCATATCTGATGTGTACAGTAAATATAAAATTGGTCCCAAAATACTATCTTGGGGAACTCCGGCTTCAATGAGCTGTGGCGAGCTTAGAAAGTCACCTTCTTTTAGTAAAAACTTGCGATTCGTTAAATAATCTTTTAAGAGCTTATACAAGTTTTCGGGCAAATTCAGCTTTAGCTTAAATATTAGGCCTTCGTGCCAAACCTTATCGAATGCTTGAGAAACGTCTAAAAAAAAGAAGTACAATTTTAAATTTGATTTGTTTTATTTGTAACTAACTGTGCCCACACACTTTACGTGCGTACTGACAATATTTTGTTCGATTTGAATTTGATTGCTTTGAAAATAATCCACACCAAATTTTACGTATTTACTTTTTATAAATATCCAATCCCTCGATAAAATTCTGTTGATTTTATAAAATTTTAAAATTCTAACAATTATTGTAAAGCTCTGTTGAAGGTGTAAAAATATTTTAATAACAATGTAATTCCACAAAGTAAAAAATACAAATCAAATACAAAATTTATTCAATTTATTAAATTTTTTGCGCAATTTTTTGTGCAACCGTGTTTAAAATATCCTTCTTTTAAAAATAAAATATGCCTTAAAGTATAAAGTATATATATTGAGTATATCCCATATTGGAATCAGGGTACTAATGTACCTCCTCACAAAATTTTGTTAAAATCCATCCAGTAGTTTTTACGTGATGTGAACACAGACAGAATGAAAGACAGACAGGAATCGTTGTTTTTGAGAAAATTTTATAAAATTTTACATATGAAATCGCACTCATGTAAACTCGATATTATTATTATGACAAAATTCTAAATGAATGAACTCTCTTCTGCTTTATGTAATTAAATCTACTCGCCTTTTCAAATGAAAAGTCAGAAAAGTTTACATGAATATATAATATACAAAACACACGAGAATATGACAACATGCATTTTTAATGATGACACTTAGTCATTGACGCCATGTCAATGTAAAAAAAATATGAAAGTAGAATGCCTAATAACTGAGGGTACGTTAGCACATTGGCTTTTAGGCATGTAATTGATTTGAAGGACACGGGTTCGTATCCCAGCCACTCCCAATTAAAAATTATTATATTATCTTATTGACTTCTACCATTTGGATGCCAACGCTCCCAGGGTGTAGGGGGTCACTAGTCCCTGAGGCTAGCAGTGGCCTGAAATTGGAAGATACGAACCTTCGAGGCCTGAGCATTGCCTGAACGACTGGTAACCACGACAACCGGTAACCAGACCGGGATTTCTCCAAAACTCTCTGCGAAGCTTTTTTGATTATCTGCACAAAAACCCAGAGTCTTTGGCGAGAATCGAACCGGCAACCTCTAGACTGATAGACAAGCGCACTACCAATCGGTCTATCGAGGCGCTTTTGATTGATAACTGTTGTAACGCTATACCTAACACGAGCGTTGGAAGACGCATTATTTTCAACCAATGGAAAGACCACCGTGCAACATGACTGGAGTAAATCCGTATAACATCGCATAACATGCCGATACAGAATTGTTATAAAAACTGAAACTTACTTAACCTTATCACCCTAATTAACACCCGTCACCAACCACTTCAAAGAAGGTTGCACTATTGATAAGTAGGCAAAAAAATTAACCTAATTGAAGTATTTATTACATCGATGACACATGCCATTAAATTGATCTCTATTTGTTATTTATTTTAGGTTGGTGTGTCATTGCATTAATGACAGAATTTTTTTTTTCGTTGCCCTTGATGACAAAATGAAGATCTAATATAAAGATCGTGATCACAAGCATGACAACTATATCGGCCTCAAAATAGAATACACTTGTCATTGTATTAATGCCGTATTACATCAAAGTTATGATGATTTTGCTACATACTCGAACTAGCAATTAAAAATGTTGTCACTCTGTAAATTAGTATTTTTTTTCTTTTTTTTGTAATTAAAAAACTTCGTAGAATTTTACGAAAAATATACTCTTGTTCAAAACGTTCGGTATTAACGGCTGACAAAATTCAAGTATCCAGTTTGTCCAGCAAGTCTTCTTCCCATGCCTTATAAACAAGGCCTGAAAATAGTTTCTTCCACTTTCGCTGTAAAACAATCTTTCGAACGTTAACATTCTCTTATTTTATAGTTGATAGTTTGGCTTTTAGTATGGAGTGTATGAAAAAAAATATATGGAGTTTAAATCCAAGAAATATCACGGCTATTATTATGAAGAAATGGGGCTGGGAACGTATTCTTTTAGAAAACGTTATGTTTAATTTGTTTTATGGGATAGTAATTTGAATATGTTCTCGGCTACAAAGCAACGTTTAAAACCTTTTTCCACTCTATTAATGAGCGTCCTGCACATGCTTCGCAGAGTAACTCCCTGGTATAATTATCTTTTTATTTGCGCACTCCTTTCATACTCGATCGTCTTTTTTTCCTTTACATATCGCTGAATATTAATAATTTGTTGTAGACAATTTTAAATTTTCAAGCTCGTCACCAAGGAACAATTGCTTAAATACATTTCCTATTGCTAAGCACACTGTCTGATAATTTAAGCTGATGTTTGAAATTTCTATTTTATGTCATTGACAGAGCTTCATTGAAATTTTTCGTCCAGCAAACTAAGGCTTTGACCTGGCTTACGTAGAACTCTGGCTTTAACTCTTGGAATCATTGCTGGCGATAATGTTTTTTTTATGCTACCAGTAACATTGTAACAATCACTTGTTTATAAACTTTGTTTATATACACTTGTTAATCAACAATTAAAATATATATAGTGGCAAAAAATACTATTGTGGCCTAATAAAACTCTTATAAAGGGCTGTTAACCTCATTACTTCTTTTTTATATGTAACAAAATATTCGCATAAAATTCATAAAATCTTGTTGAAACAGAAAAATACTTTATTAGTTCCATTTAAATTTAATACTTTGCAATCATATTCACACTTAACATTCAATTATGAGTTGTACCATAAATCCTTCAAAGTCCTTACTCTTTTGTGAATTAGTTTTATTATAATTTTATTTCCTTTTTTTTCTATTTTACTACTTTAACGTGTATAAAAATAAAATCGTTATGGATTGTATAGGTAACGATTATTACACACTTAATAATGTTTTTTCTATCAGCTATATAAATGTAATCAGGTAGTACTGGCGCACACACATAAATTCATATACATACACACATACACATCTGAAGTTAACCTTATAAAAAGGTAATTTATTTAATTTGAGTATAATGGATTTTATTATAGTTAGAAAAAAGAAAAACTTATGTTCAACTTCTACTTACTTAGCAATTGGTCAAGGTTCACAAATTTGCTAAAATGAAGAAAAGATTCATTTGAACAGGTAAAACAAGAATTAAAATCGAAAATAGAAAGGAGTAGAAAGTAATATGTTTAAGGGAAAAAGTTGAAAGAAAAGTTAAAAAAATATCTTTAATACAACAATAAGAGAATGAACATATTTTCTAAGCTAGCTTAAATCTGATTAAAGTATATATACTTTATATATACTTTTATAAATGGCCTACATATAATCAGCATTATTTTATTGGTTAATTTAAAAAGAGTGAACTAAATATTTAATTTTATTTTATAATTAAGTTTTTACGCTCTAGGTCTTTCTTATAAAAATATTGTAATTTATTTTTTTATTCGATATTTCGCTACACCATTAAAACTATTTTTATTTCCTGACGATGCTACCCAATGGTGTAGCGAAATATCGAATATAAAAATAAATTACAATATTTTTATAAAAAAAAGACCTAGAGCGTAAAAACTTAATTATAAAATTATTCAAAAGGTCAAAAATTACAATAATTGTTTATTTAATTTTATATTAAACTAGTTGCGCTCACACACTTTGTTTGCGTCCTGACAATATTTTCTTCAATTTTGCTTTGAAAGTAATTCATATTAAGACTCTTAAGTATTTACTTTATATAAAGGTACCCTTCCCTGAATAAAATTCTAAAATTTATATAAAATTAAAAGGTGTTTAAAATATTTTAATAACAACGTAATTCCACAAAGTAAAAATACAAATCAAATACAAATTTTATTCAATTGAATATTTGGCAGTAAGTGATTTATATTTTGTCATTATTTTAAAACAGCGCCATCTGTTGTGCAACCGTGTTTAAAACATCCCGCTTTCAAAACTAAACATTTACCCCATAAATTTACTTTAACAAATTTTATTGCCGATATATTCCCTATAGAAAAAATATTTTATTAAAATTTTTAATCTCCAAATAAATTTCTATAAAAGGTTTTCGAAGAACTATATACTCGTAAGCGTTTTTTTTTTGGCAATAAATTTTAATGTCGTATTTTATAGTCGAAAATGTCTCTACACAAATTTTTATTATCGATAAATTTTCTTTCTGACTTTTTTTTTTTGTTTTATATATAAATTTCTTGTTAAAATTTCTTTTGGTAAATTTTATTTTGAACCTTTTTTTGTCGTTGAAGTTTCTATAGAAATTTGTAGTCGAGAAAAATTCTATACATATATTTTTTTCGACAATAGTTTTGTTCGTAAGTTTTCTATAGAAAATTTATTTTGCGATAGATTTTAATATAAAATTTATTTGTCGTAAAATATATATGTCCAGAAATTCTATATACTATATATGTATATATTTTACGATAAATTTTCCATGAAGTTATTTTTGTTGGTAAGTTTTCCATAAAACAATTTATTTAGCTATAAATTTTAATATAAAATTTAACATAAAATTTATTTGTCGTAAAATATAATATATAAAAAAATATAAATAAAAATATAAATATAAAATATAAATATATACATTCTTTGTAGTTTTTGGTCAATAAATTTTCTATGAATGCTTTTGGTGATAAATTTTCTATAGAATTACTTTTTGCTAATAAGTTTCCAAAAAACTTGTTTGTCGTTAAATTTTTTATAGAAATTTTTGTTATCGATAAAAATTTTTCATTAATTTTTATTGACTATAAATTCTCAATAGAAATGTTTTTTTCTCGATAAATTTTCTATAGAAATTTTTTATAGATAAGTTTTTTAATACTTATTTATCGACGAAAAAATTAAATACAAAATCTATTAATCAATAATAACTTTTGTATTAATTTTTTTTTTCTATTTTAACCTTTTTTGATTTTTTTTTTTGTCTATTAATTTTCAAAGAAATTATTTTTTTTTGAAAATTTTATTTAGAAATCTTTTTGGTAGATACATTTTCTATAGAAATATTTTATCAGTAAAATTTTGTATAGAAATTCTTTTTGTTGTTAAATTTTCTATAGAAATTTTTTTCGATATTTTTCTATGGAAATTCTTTATGAATAAGTTTTCTATAAAAAATATTTTAGTAGTTGACAAATTTTAATACATAATTTATTTGCCGAAAAAAAATTAAATAAAAAATTTATTGCTAATAAATTTTCGGTTTTAACCTTTTCGAATTTTATTTTTGTGTATTAATTTTCTAAAGAAATTATTTTGTTCCATAAATTTTATATAGAAATCTGGTTGGTCTAAAAATTTTCTACAGAAATATTTTTATTAGATAAATTTTCTATGGAAATTAATTTTGTTCGATTATTTTTCTATAGAAAATTTTTTGGTCGATTAATATGCTATAGAAATTTGTTGGTCCATAAATCTTCTACAGAAATTACTTGGTAGATATAGTAGTATTCTTGTTTTTTTTTTTTTTTTTGATCGATAAGTTTTTATAGAAACATTTTTGGTCGATATATTTTGAATAGAAATTTATATGGTCCATAATTTTTTTAAATTCAATATGCCGATTAATTTTCTATAGAAATTATATTTGCTGGAATTTTACATATAAAATAAAATTAAAAATATTACAATAGAAAAATAGAAATTTCCTTTGTTGATATAATTTCTATAGAAATTTTTTTGCTTGATAAAATTTCTGTTCGATAAATTTTCTATCGAAAACTCAATAAATTCTATATAAATATATATCAATTTTCTATAGTAAATATTATTCTTTTAAAATTCCTATAAAAATAGCTTTTTGCCGATTAAGTTTCTATAAAAATTATTATAAATTTTCTGTAGAAGCTTTCTTTTTCGATAGATTATTTATAGTATTTTTTCCGTCGATAAATTTTCTATATAATTGTTTTGTCGATAAAGATTTTCTAGAAGTTTTGTTTTTCAATAATATAGATATGTTTACATCGATAAATATTCTGTAGATTTTTATGTCGATAAATTTTCGATAGATTTTTTTCGATAATTTTTCTAGAGAATATTTTTATCGATAAATTCTATGTTTTGCACAAAAAAGTTTTTTCTGATTTATTTTCCATAGAAATTATTTATTTGGAAATTTTCTATACAAATTTTCTTAACAGATAAATATTTTATAGAAATTTTCTGTGTCGATAAATTTTCTATGGAACTTTTTTTACCAATAAATTTTCTTTTTAGATAAAATTTCTATAGTAATCGTTATTGTCGATAAATATTTTATATAACATATATAGAATATTATCGATATATTTTTTTTTGTCGGTTAATTTTCTATAGAAATTTTTTTGATGGATAACTTATATACAGAAATTGTTTTCGTTGATAAATTTTCCATGGAAATTATTTTGTCGATAAAATTTCCATACGTTTTTACTTTACCATACCAGGTATAAGGTAAAGTATAGTAATCGTGAAAAAAATCGAGTTCGGGATTTCGACGGATTTGTACGTTTTGAGGTCTCCTGAATCCATTTTGGCTATTTTCGCAATGATGTCTGTGGGTGGGTGGATGGGTGTTTATGCAACTATTTTTGTGGAGTTTGTACAGGTCATACCGTTTGACATTTCAGACATGAAGAGCTGTATAGTTTTTGGGCTTAATTGGGAGGGGACAACGGGTAGTTTCCCTACCCGCAAATTTTGTGAACTTGCCGCGTATGACATATTAAAATTAAATTCGGTATGTGCCTTTGGTATATGGAGATAAAGAGCTGTATAAATTTTGGGCATAATCGGGAGGGAGTAAGGGGTAGTTTACTTAACACCCCAAACCGAATATAACTAGTTTTTCGATTCGAATATACTTTGAACTTATATTCTTTATGTAACATGTATTTGCATAAAAATGTTTCCATTGGGTATGGTAAAGTTGAGTGTAGGCCACTCCAGATCTTTTACAATAAATTTGCAATCGATTTTTTGTCGACACATTACCTATAGAAAATTTTAAATTTTGTAAAATAAATTAGTTTTTCTAAATTTTATATTTTTGATAAAGTTATTACACAAAATTTTTTTTCCATAACTTTTCTGATGATTAGTTTTTATACGAAGTTTTTTCGCCGATAAATTAGCTGTTGATAAGAAATTTTTTATTAACGACGTTTTGCATAGAAAGTTATTAAACTTAACTTTTATTGTAAAATGTTAACTAGAAAATATTTTCTATTATATGAAATCCCTATTTTTGCTTTCGTTATTGGCTATTTGTTCCTCACAACTTAATATACCCTGACAAAAATAACATAAAATTTATGAAATAATATATTTGCAAAAACACTTAAACTGTGCAAAAAAAAGAAACAAACTGAGTGTAAAAATATTTATTCAGTTTAATATCATAAGTTTGATTAGTTTTTAATTGAATCAAATATATAACTACTATCTTTATAGTAAATCAATGAGTGTGCTTATGAACAAAATTATATGAACACATAAATTTATATAAACATGTTTGTGTGATTATAGATTTACTTTCCTGTTCATTTCATTGATTAAGTTATAGTTGTAAAACTAACAAAACTCTACCTTTTATCCTTAAGCAGCTTGATATGTGAGTAAATAAAATTCTGTTCGATATGAAGAGTTACATGTATGAACGAACATAATAAATAAATAAATGTAATATTTGTTGGTACATATTTTGGTTGCAAAGTTTATTTAGTAGTTAGTAAAATAGTTTCAATTTCTGTTTTGTTTTACTTTTCCCTTATACTTTTATATTTTTTATTTTTTCATTGCTTAAGTAAATAAATTATACGAGTATAACTATATGAAAAACAAATAAATAAAAATATTTGGTTTAATACAAAAGAAAACTTATATTTGAATTTAAAACTTTTTACAAAATATCAGATTAAATGACACCTTTCATTAGAACACACACACAGTCATTGAAACTTGTCACAGGAAAAATAATTTTTACAAAATGTAAAGAATTTCCTTAACAATTTTTATTCAAAAGTAACCAAAATATTTTTTCCTAATAGCTAAACAGCCCTTAATAGCCCCAAAAATCTCAGGATTTTTTCTAGCTTCTAAAATAGGCTTTGTGACCAAGGGTGACCAATTTAAAAAAAAAATGTTTTATTTCAGCAAGTAATTAACCTTATTTCAAAATCAAGCTAATAAAAATACTTACTATAGAAAAGTGTTTATTGCTGATAAATTTTTAATATACAAAATTTTTTATCTTCGATAAATTTTTAATATCGAAAAATATTTTATATATTATATGAAAATTTAACGATAACCAAAAATTTTCTTTATTTATAACATATTCTTAACTTAAATTTAAAAAATTTTTCGTTATCGTTAAGTTTTAAATGTAGAAAATTTTTTGTTATCGATAAATTTGTAATATAAAAATTTTATTTTTATCGATTTTGTTATCGATAAATTTTTTGACTAGAATTTTAAGTATTCGACAAACTATAGATAAATTATGTTGTTGACAAAATATCTATAGAACATTTTTTGTTATCGACAACCTTTAGATATATAAAATTTAAATAATGTTGTTATCGATTACTTTTCAATATAAAATGATAGCAAATTAGTTTTGTTATTTAAAAAAAAAATTAGAGAGTCATTGTTATCGATAAAATTTATAATTATTTATAAATACTCAACATAACATACCACAACATAAGGATCATTATTACAAAAAACCAAAAAATGTCCTTTACATTTTCAATAGCAAATATTTTAAATCGATAAATTTAGTATAGAATTATTTTTGCTGTCAATATATTTCTATAGAAAATATTTTTTTGCTAGATATTGTTTTTCATCGATAATTTTTTATAAGAAATTTGTTTACTATCGCAAAATATTCTGAAGGCTTTTTTTCTATTATGCCAAGGAAAATTTTTTGTTATTTTAAATAAATTTTCTACAGAAAATATATATGTCTATAAATTAAATTATAAATTCCTGGAAATTGTTTTGCTATCGATAAATGTTTATAGAAAAATGTCTTGGTATTACAGAATTTTCAAAAGAAAATTTTTTGTTTTCGAAAAATTTATTTATCGATAAACTTTCTAAGATACATTTTTTGTTTTCTTGAATAAGTTTTCAATAGAAAATATTTTTTTAAATTGCTTAATTTATTATAGAAAATTTTTTGCTATCGGCTTTTTTCTATAAACTAAATTATAAATCCCTGGAAATTATTTTGCTATCGATAAATTTTTAAAGAAAAAATTTTTAGGATTGATAAATTTTGAAAAGAAAATTTGTTTTTGCAAAATTTTCTAAAGATTTTTTTATTGTTAAATTTTCTAAGGAACATTTTTTGTTGTTGTGATTAAATTTTCAATAAAAAATATTTCAAGTCAGTTAATTTACTATAGAAAATTTTTTTTTGTCGGTATATTTCTGTAAGTTAAATAATAAATCGCTGATATCTGTTTTACTATCGATAAATTTTCTAAAGAAAAGTTTTTTCTATCGATAAATTTTGCTATAGCTATAGCTAAATTTTCTAAAAATAATTATCTGCTACCGGATTTTTCTAAAATTTTCTAAAGATTTTTTTATCGATAAATTTCTAAGGAAAATATTTTTGCCATCTAAAGGGTGATCCATTTCGAGACACAATTTTTGGCAGATCACGTGTAAGTCGTGTCATGCTGTCATTATTTTTGTTTAGTATTGTTTGGCATTTCGTAATGAAAAGACTTACGCCTTAATTGCTTCGATCTGACGTTTTCAAGGCAAATTTTGTTTATCGATGAGGCCCAATGGGTATTTAGACAAACGAAATTGCTGCATTTGGGACGAAAAGCAACCTGAGGAGATTCAAGAGCTGCCACTTCATCCAGAAAAAACGACGGTTTGGTGTGGTTTGTGGGCCAGTGGCATCATCGGTCCATATTTCTTTAAAAATAATGCCGGTGCGAACGTAACCGTTAATGGCGACCGTTATCGTGCCATGATAACCGACAATTTGATGCCTGAAATTGAAGCTCGTGATCTCGGCGACATTTGGTTTCAGCAAGACGGCGCCACTTCCCACACATCGCATCAATCAATGGATTTATTGAGAGATCATTTCGGTGAGCACATAATTTCACGTTTTAGCCCGGTCGATTAGCCACCAAGATCGTGTGATATCACACCGTTAGTCTTTTTCCTGTGGGGATATGTAAAGTCTAAAGTTTATGCGGACAAACCCGCTTCGATTCAGGCCTTGGAGGAAAACATCACGCGTTTCATTAGCCAGTTACCAGTCAAAATGCTCGAACGAGTCATAGAAATTTGGACTTCAAAAATTATTTGCAAAGAATGTTCTTTCAAATGATAATAAACATTCCCGATTAAATTTATATTTTCAGTGTTCTTTTCTTTAAAAAAAAAGTAGGGAACCTCGAAATGGATCACCCCTTATAAACATTTCAATGATTTTTTTTATCGAATTATTTGCTATAGAAATTTATATTTTTCATAGAAATATAATTTGTTATCGATATTTTTTTAGATTTCTTTGTTACCGACATGCAAAAAAATACTTTGCTGTTTGTTAATTTTGTTAACCTATAGAAATTTTTTGTCTTCGAAGGATTCAATTTAAAAAGTAATCTTATTTATCGATAGTTTTTTTATGAAAAATGTTGATTTCTCTAAAAAAAAAACTTCTTAAGCAAACCACAATTAATATTTAATTTTAAAAATTTCAAATTGGAACTTTTTTCTTAATCAGTCTTGTTGTGTGTCACTGTGCGTATCTATACATATAATAAAATATTAACTCATTTCCTGTCTGTCTTTCTGTATGTGTTCGCATCACGTAAAAACTACTGGTTGGATTTCAACAAAATTTTGTGAGGAGATACCTTAATATCCTGATTCCAATATAGGATACCTTTTTTCTGCTAAAATATAGTATTTTCAAGAGAAAGTGGAGAAAAAGCAGTGAACGTACGCCGATTTTTTTACCGATTTAAAGGTACTGCATACTTTAAGGCATATTTTATTTTTGAAAGCGAGATATTTTAACCCTGCATAGATAAGTTACGTCTAGAGAAAATTTATATGCTCAGTATTCTCAGTTGATCTCAGTAGCTTGCTAATGGTGGTTGTTTTCGTGCGGTAAGTTGATTATATTTCTGAAAAATTACACAACATGCGTCTCGGAGACGTATCGTTATCTTTTGTGTAATGTTTTGAGCAATTGTTTTGATGTACTCTTTTCTTATTAATTTTAATATTTAGGATATTTTTACACTTTTTTTCTGCAAAATTCTATTTTAATAATGGCATGTAGGCGTAATTTGGATGATGAAGAAATTGCTGCTTTGCTAAAGAGTATTTCAGACGACTCCATTTCTTCTGAAACTGTAAGTGAAGTAGAAAATGAAGAACTGGAGGATGATGTTCAAAGTGATTTAGAAGATGAGGATATACAAACTGAAAACTTTCAACCTATTGAAGCTACTACTACAGTTGATCAAACAGAAACTGACGATTTCAGTATGTCTGTCCAAGATGCAACAAATTTTGAGAGAATAATACAGTTCCCTCAGGCTACTTTGAGAAGCAAAAATAGACAATGCTGGAGTACGTCAAAAGGTGTAAATGCTGGTAGGACTTCGGCTACTAATATAGTCCGAACAGCAAGAGGTCCAACTCGAAAGTGTAAGTCACTGTATGACCCAGTTTTATGTTTTGAAGCGTTTTTCACTGAAGAAATAGTTTTGGAGATTGTTCAGTGGACCAATGTGGAAATCTCTATAAATCGCCGAAATGATCAGACATCTGCAACATTTAGGGACACAAACTTTTTTGAAATTCGTGCCTTAATGGGAATACTCACTTTAACCGCGGCACTAAAGGATAATCATTTATCTACCGATGAGCTGTTTAACACTTCATATTGTGGAACGCGATATACAGCAACCATGAGTCGCGAGAGGTTTGACTTTCTGATTCGACACATAAGAATGGATGACAAAGCTTTACGGCCTGTACTTCGACCCAATGATGCATTTACTCCAGTAAGGAAAATATGGAATTTATTTATAAAGCAATGTCAGGAAAACTACGTTCCAGGATCACATACCACAATCGACGAACAGCTTTTAGGATTTCGGGGCCGCTGTCCATTCAAAATGTATATCCCCAACAAGCCCAACAAATACGGGATCAAAATACCAATGATATGTGATAGTACTTCAAAATATATGCTAAATGCTATACCATATCTTGGCAAAAGCACAGATACTTCTGGTATTCAATTAGGAGAATATTATGTTAAAGAGCTATCGCGACCAATTCATGGAACTTGTCGAAACATCACCTGTGATAATTGGTTTACATCCGTTCCCTTAGCAAAGAGTTTGCTTAAGGAGCCATATTTGACTCTTGTGGGAACAATTAGATCAACAAACGGGAAATCCCAGAGGAAATAAAAAATTCACGGGTACGGCGAGTTGGAACTACCACGTTTTGTTACGATGGACCTTTGACATTGTTGTCGTATAAACCGAAGCCTTCTAAAGTGGTATATCTGCTGTCTTCCTGCAATGAAAAAGGCGCTATTGATGAAAAAACAGGAAAGCCAGATATAATTTTATATTACAACCAAACCAAAGGCGGAGTCGATACGTTCGACCAAATGTGCTCGCTGATGTCATGTTCAAGAAAAACCTGCAGACGGCCAATGGCAATATTTTATTGAATGATGAACATGGCATTTATAAACTCGTATGTGATTTATTCTCACAACATTATATCTGCTAATCAAAAGCCTTTAAGTCGCAGAGAATATATGAAAAAACTTTCTTCGTCACTAACAATACCTTGGATGCAAATGAGGCTCGAAACCTCTACTTTGTCGAAATCGTTGCGCGAAAGCATTCAAAGTTTAGTTCCTACTACAACCGAAATTGATTCTAATCAGAGCGAAGATCAACCTGTTCCTAAAAAAAAAAGATATTGTGGATTTTGTCCTTCGAAAATTCGACGAATGTCCAAAATGTCATGTGTGAAATGCGAAACACCTGTGTGTGGGGAGCATAAAAAACTAGTCTGCACCACTTGCATATAATGGCATAAAAGAAAGATTTTTTTTATTCACAAAGCTTTTATTATATACAAATAATTAAATGAATTAAAAAAAATATTTTTTAATCCTTTTATTACAGTTTTTGAGTCCTTTGCGAAAGGCTGTGTATAAAATGTTAATTTTTTATCTCTATTGAATTTGTTGTTTTTTTTTGTTTCTATTATTATATTTATTTACCACATTTTTTTTACCAATGAGAAAATTCAATTAATAAATGATATCAATAACTCCTATGCCAATATTTATTTTTTTAAGTCCTTAAAAGGATGTTAGAAACAATACGTCTTTCAGACGTAACGTTATATTTACCGTACGAAAAAATAAAGTTATCTTTCTAGGGTTAAACACGCTTACGTAACAGATGGCGCTGTTTTAGAATAATGACATAATTTGAATTGAAAGTGGGATTTTTTAAACACGGTTGCGCGACAGATGGCGCTGTTTTAAAATAATAACAAAATATGAATTACTTACTGCCAAATAGAAAATTGAATAAAATTTTGTATTTAATTTTTATTTTTTACTTTTGGAAGTACATTATTGTTAAAATATTTTAAACACCTTTTAAAGAATTTTACAATAAATTTTAGAATTTTATTCAGAGATTCAGGGTACCCTTATATGAAGTAAATACATAAGAGTCTTAAAATTTGGTGTTGATTACTTTCAAAGCAAAATCGAACAAAATATTGTCAGGACGCACACAACGTGGGTGGGCACAGCCAGTAATAAATAAAAATATAAATAAAAATTTAATAAATAAATATTGAGCAGAAATACAAACCAGTAGCTTGAACTTCACTTTGATTATGTTCTTAATATTTTTTCTTTTTTCTTTACATTGCCAAGTCCCATAGAAATCGATAAACTTTTTCAATACCAACTACTTGTCATCCCGTCCATCAACTAGATTATGTTAAAATTTTGTAGTCTTGTTTTTCTTCCAACCAACTTGTAAACTTTTGAATAAAAATGTCATTATTATGAGAGCAATAAAAACAAAATGTATATTTACACTAACACCAACAACAACTAAGTTTTATATTTGTAATAAAAAAGTTTGAATGAGAGAATAAAAGTCCACAATCCTTAAAAAAGATTGATCAACATTCAAGCCATCATCTTCAGCATGAGTAGGGCACCATAAAGACCAATATGATTGTGGTTTTTGCATATACGTTTGTGTATGTGCACTTACATATACATACATATATCAATATATTTCTTTTAGTCAAAACTTGACAACTCAAACACTAGTAAAGTCTAATGTTTATAAAAAATACATGTAAAAATCAATAAAGAAATTTAAAGACCTGAAAGTCCCTGTGATAGATAAACAAAAGAAAGAAAGTTTAACTTGATTTTTAACATCGTTTTCTTCTGGCATCAAGACATTATCGAACTTTTTGAAGTGGTCAATAATACTTAATAAAAAAAGAATTTGTTGCAAATAAACTTTCTGCTCAAAACATCAATCTCTCCCTTCTTCATTCTACAGACGGTCGCATAAGCCACAACAAAAACAAGTCATCAGTTGTAAGTAAAGTAGTACAAACCCAGAAAACCAAATTAAAGTTAAGATTAGATTTCATAGATGTTTGCAAGTTAAAGGTAAGGAAACCTCAATCAGGCTCTTTAAATAACTACTTAAAATTGGACACAACGGCAAACATAAATAAATAAAGAAATGTTTGTTTGGAAAAGTTAAGTAAATAATAACTTTGCAATAGAAACATAAAATATCGATAACTGTATTATATAAAAAAATATATCGATTATTACTTTATAGGAGAGTGCAGTTAACGACAACTTTTTTATAGAAAAGTAAAGCTATTGGTTTATAATTTATATACTAGTGACGCTATCAATCACTTCGTTATATAATAAAAAATTATAACTTTTTATAACTTTTTTATAGAGCTATCGATTATTTCTCTAGAGAATAGTAAAGCTATCGATATAAGCAACTTTTACTTTTCCAGAGGAAAGTTTAGCCACCGAAAGACTTCTTTTCTATAGAAAAGTACATTAGAAGAGTATTAATTTTCTAGTAAAAAAATAATCATTGAGATCTTTTCTTTATAAAAGCTGTCGATAACTTTTTATAAATGTTATCAATCAGATTTTAACAGCAAAGTAAAGTTTTCCATAATATTTTTTATAGAAAGGTCAAGATAACGTTTTTATTCTATTGAAAAGCGAAGTTATCGACGACTTTTTCAATAAAAAGTAGAGTTGATGGAGATAAAAAATAGCCAAGATTAATTTGTAGATGATCGACAGCAATATTTTTTTTTAATAAAATTTTTAAGTATTAATAACTTTTCTATAGAAAAACAAAAAAAAAACTTTATAAAATATTCGTGAGAAAATTAACTTTAGGTTATCGATAAATGCGATCCTTCGATCAGTTTTCTATAGTAACATAAAGTTATCGATAACATTTCCAATCATAATTATTCTTCTGAAAAGAAGTCATATGCTTAACTTTTCTTTCCGAAATTTATTCCATCGATAATTTTCTTTAGAAAAGTAAAGTTATCGTAAATATTTTTTTTAGAAAAGTGATGTTATCGTTAAATTTACTTTAAAAAATAAATGTCCAAAGGAAAAAATCTTTGCTATTGAAAAATTTAATTGTCAATAAATTATCTATTGAAGAATATACAGGGTGGCGCAAAAATAACCTTCCGATGTTTTTTGGCTGTAATTTAAAAAAAAAATAGTCAAATAAATAGTCACCAATATTCCCCGTTCTGGAGCAGTGTAGCGTAACATTGTTTATTAAAGTTTGAAAATTAAAATTATCGATGAAATATCCAATAAAAATTGAAGTTATCTATTATTATTCAACTGTAAAGTAAATTTCTTCTTTACTTTGCATTTCAAAGTTTATGCTGTCGATAATTAAAAAAAAAGTAAAGTTATCGATAACCTTTTAATAGAAACGTGATATTATACAAACTTTTGTTTTAGCAAAATATTTTATAATTATCGATTATAGCCCAAATAAAAAGTGAAGTTAATTTTTGTAGAAAATTGTTTTTTTTTTAACACAATGAAAATTGATAACTTTTCTTAAAGAACTTTTTTCGATAACTTTTCTTTTTTTGTAAAGTAAAGTTATTCATAACTTTTCTATATAAAAATAAAGTTTCTATAGAAATTAAAAGTAATCAATATATTTCCAATAGAAAAGTAAAATTATCGATAACTTTTCTATAGACAAGAAAATTATCGATAACTTTTCAATAGAAAAGTAAAATTATCGATAACTTATCTATAGAAAAGTAAAATTATCGATAATTTTTCTATAGAAAAGTAAAATTATCGATAATTTTTCTATAGAAAAGTAAAATTATCGATAATTTTTCTATAGAAAAGTAAAATTATCGATAATTTTTCTATAGAAAAGTAAAATTATCGAAAATTTTTCTATAGAAAAGTAAAATTATCCATAACTTTTCTATAGAAAGGTAAAGTTATTGATTACATTTCTACGAAAATGTAAAGTTAACCATAACTTTTCTATAGAAAAGATAGAAAACCATATATTATTTTATAGCATCAAAATACTCATATTTTTTGAAAAGAGAGAAAAAAATGGATAACTGTTCTAAAGAAAATTGTAGTTACTTTTCTATAAAAATGTATTGTTATCGAAAACTTTTCTATGGAAAAGTAAAAAATATGTTATCGATAAACATTTTATAACTTTTCTATAGAAAAATGAAGTTATTGGTAAATTTTCAATAGAAAACATAAGTTAATGATGACTTTTCATAAAAATGTAAAGTTATCAATAACTTTTCTATAGAAAAGTTACAAAAAGTTATCGATAACTATTTTATAAAGCATCAAAATTACTGATATTTTTTTTCAAAGATTAAGAAAAATATCCATATATTTTCTATAGAAAACTGAAGTTATTGACAACTTTTCATTAAAACTTTATTTTCTCAAGAAAATGTTGGTTATCGAATAACTTTACTTTTCTAGAGCAAAATTACAGAAAATTATTAATCGAACGGTGAACAAGAACTAACTTATAAACAATTTTTACAAAGTATTGATAATTGTAATTTTTAATATATAACTTGTCGATCACTTTACATTTGAAATGACTAGTAAACATAAAAATTAAGATTACAAATTTTCTACAAAATTTCTACTGAAATTTAAGCTAAATTTAAAGCAAAGTATTGGATAACTTTTATACGTTTCTATAGAAAAGAAAATTGATCGATTATATGTATACTAAAAAGTTAAGTTATTGATCATTTTTTTCAAAAAAAACTAAAATTGTCTATATTTTTCTCGCTAAAAATTAAAACTATTGCTAACTACACTCTTAAAAATTAAAGTTATCGATAAATTTTTTTTTAAATAAAAATTAGAGTTATCGATAAAAAATTTTAAGAATATAAAGTTATCGATTATATTTCATTCAACGTTTATTCCTTATCGAAAACGTTTCTATAGAAAAGAAAATTTATCGATTATTTTTTTTTTCAATAAAAACTAAAATTGTCTATATTTTTCCCTATAAAAATTAAAGCTATTGCTAACTACTTTCTTAAAAATTAAAGTTATCGATACATTTTTTTAAGAAAATAAAGTTATCGATTACATTTCGGTAGGAAATGTATGTTATTTATTATAAAAAATAAAACTAATGCTAGCTTTTTATAAAAACTCTCATGCCCTTACAAAAACTTTCATTCCTTATCGAAAACGTTTCTATAGAAAAGAAAATTTATCGATTATATGTATACTAAAAAGTTAAGTTATCGATCATTTTTTTCAATAGAAACTAAAATTATCTATATTTTTCTCTATAAAAATTAAAGCTATTGCTAATTACTTTCTTATAAATTAAAGTTATTGATACATTTTTTTAAGAAAATAAAGTTATCGATTACATTTCGGTAGGAAATGAATGTTATTTATTATAAAAAATAAAACTAATGCTAGCTTTTTATAAAAACTTGCATGCCCTTACAAAAACTTTCATTCCTTATCGAAAACGTTTCTATAGAAAAGAAAATTTATCGATTATATGTATACGAAAAAATTAAGTTATCGATCATTTTTTTCAATAAAAACTAAAATTGTCTATATTTTTTTCTATAAAAATTAAAGCTATTGCTAACTACTTTCTTAAAAATTAAAGTTATCGATAAGAAAAATTTGTTAAGAAAATACAGCTATCGATTACATTTCGGTAGGAAATGTTATCGCTTAACTTTTTTTTACAAAACTATTAAACTATTAAACTATTTTATTACAAAGTAAAGTTATCGAGATATTTCCTAGAGAAACCATAGTTATCGATTACATTTCTATAGAAAGTTTATGTTATGATTTACTTTTTTATAAGAAAAGAAAGAAAAACTACTATGCTAATAAATTATTTTTTTTTAAGTAAAGTTATCAAGAAATTTCTTAAGGAAAATAAAGTTATCGTTTTTAATTCTGTAAAAAAAAATGAAAGCCTTTTTTTCAGAAAACTATTTTCTTTCCTCTTAAATATTATTGAAAAATTCTTGCAGTACCTATAGCCAGCCTTTGTATCTGTTAACTTATCTGTATATGTATCTGTATTCATATAAACAATTACGATAACGGGAATATATAAAAGTTTATAAACTAGATGGGATCAAATGGAGTAAATTTTTTAAACTTCTGCCAACAAAGTCAGAGATGTGATACAATAATTTTGAAAGTTTCATCCAACAGCACATTAAACGACAGTCTATTTAAACCAAAATCACACTGAAATCCAAGAAAGTGATAAAAAAAATTAAATCAGCTGAAATTGTCATTTAAAAAAGTTAGTTGAAAATGATAAAATAGAAAGGTCTTGTAGGTATTTTACAATGATAACTCCCACGAAGCTATGACTGGCACACTAAATGATATTGAATGATTTTATATGCAAATATGCAATCGTTTATATGTTGTACGATTTTTTTTTCTCATTTTTATCTTTTGTCTTTTTTAAAGAGAAATGAAATTTAAATGAGAAAAAAGAACTGTTTGTTTTACTTTGAAAGAGCATCGGTGTAGAGAGAAGATTATCCTTGTGATTTTGCATAAAATATTGAAATTCCATGTTAAGTGGCACTTAATGCAAATAAGTAAAAATCATAGGAATCTAGAGACAGAGGTGTAGGCGTAGGCTAAAATGAAGAGGCGTTGGCTAAAATGAAAGTGTAAAAAATTATGTGACTTTTACATTATTTCTTTCTTCTGGTTTTGCTACAAATAAAAATCTTTTTTTTTTTTCTTCTTTATAAAAATAAAACCATCCACGCCTCTGAATTTATTTAAGTCGATAGTTAAACAAAGTACATTTTGATAAAGCAGTGACAAGGGTTAAGTTGTCTGGAGTATAGGAAATGCAAAAATATTTAAAATACCCAATGCCTTCTAAAAGCAACTACAACTACGGCAGCAGTATCAGAAAACACCACCCACATTAACAATAATAACAATAAAGAAGATGTATTACCTTACTAAAGCCATTCGTTTTAAACCATGAACCATGATAGATTTTAAACTTTATTTGATCATCCTTCCCTTCCCTTCCCACTCACTCCTCCTACTGCCTTGAGAAGCAAAGAGAGAGAGAGAGCTTAAACTTACCACTTCTAGATAAAAATCTGTATTTATAGTCGTTTGATAAATCTTCAAAATGGTTTAAAGTTTATTTTGATGATAAAGTTGAAGTGGTAAATGTGTATAAGAGTGTAAGAGTGTGAGTGAGTGTCAGTTGCGTATATTTGAATGAAATTTGTGTGGTGTAGCAGTATGTCTTTTGCTATCAATTCAGTTTTTTTTTAGAAGGGGGTTTTGTGTGTTTAACAGTGATTTGATGTCTGTAAAAGCGATTGAGTTGTAATGAAATCTGATGTGGCATAAAATACCAGCATCAATATTGGCAACTTTTAAATACACTCAAACGCACACACACTCAAACATACATATACTTTCAGAGAAATATTTTTGCTACACACTTTAATATATTTTCTTTTTATATTTTAACGCAATTGTTTAGAAAAATTGAAAACAAAGTCTGCTGGTTTTGGTGTTGCTACTTCTGCAGTCGTTTAGGTTTAGGGTTTTTCTGTCACTGCTTTGTATTTGATTTCACATAATGTTCAATAAGCGTTATATGGATCCAACTAATATTGTTGCATTAATTTTTTTTTTCTTTTTCCTTTTCTTTTGGCGGTTTAAGTTGGTATTTCCGGTTTAGTGGCGGAAGTGTAAAGTTTTGTTTAGCTTTATCATCATCATCTTTAAGTGTTTGTAACAAAAGTGTAAGTAGATTTAGAGGTTTTGTTGCTTCTATTTATATTCATATGAAACATATGTTTCATTTACTTATAATTTAAAAATTCTTTAAATCGACTGTATAGAGAAATCCATTTTTTGCCTTTATTTTATAGAAAATTTATAGACAGCTTGAGAAATATAATGAAAGTGATCTTGCTATAAACCCTTGTTCCATTATCATCCACAAAAAGGCTTATTTTTCTATAGAAAAATTAACGATAGCTTTAACTCGATTAAAAAAAAGTTATCGATTATTTT
This sequence comes from Phasia obesa, assembly GCA_949628195.1. Taxonomy (NCBI): domain Eukaryota; kingdom Metazoa; phylum Arthropoda; class Insecta; order Diptera; family Tachinidae; genus Phasia; species Phasia obesa. Next base: position 14,595,919 of record OX451219.1, read on the forward strand.
TTTATTTTAAACATTTATTTTCCGTAAAAAACTTTATTTAAAAATCCCAAAAAAAAAAATATCGATTAGTATATTTCTCTATTATTATGTATTCGATACTCTTTTGTATATCGATGATTTTATATGAAAACTCTAAGTTATTAATTTTAGTGCTTTAGCTGGCTTAACTTACTATCATCGTCGTTATATCTTAAGGATGGTCATGCCTATTGTTGCCTTTAAAATTTTTTTAGTTAATAGCTGCTATTTGTGTCAGAAGAAATTGGTAAGATGTTTGCGACAAAAACTCCAAGTCAAAAAAATAATTTCTTACACAAAATCAGATCGAACGGCGGGTGAACAGGTCCCTCTGTGCACCCTTCACAAGAAGGTAGTGAAAAATCCATATCTTTTGATTGGAATGGAGTTTGTCCGGTGTTTTTTTTTTATTTTTTTGTTTAGTAACTGGAACTTAAATTTTTGCTATAAAGAGTAAAAATCGATTGATAAGAAAAAAAATAATAACAAAGTATTATTATTTATTTCCATTTTTAGCTACATGTTATGTGCCTAAGATTAACGTCGGCATCTAACCATGTTGGCTCTTATCCGACGACGGTCTTACCACCGAGTGAAATAAAAGCGTAGACTAGCGCTGCCATTGTGTAGTACAGCACACTTTACGATAACATGCCGGGTGTAAAAGAAAGGCACCCTTACCCCACTAGATGTACTGCAATTTATAGAACATAGAAGCCTGGACCCATGTCCTAACCTCTTGCTTAGGGGTTGGAGACCATGCAACTACTTCTGGGGAGAGTGCAATAGCACAGCTTGATACACAATGCACCATCTCTGCATACATCGATCTAAACCACAACCACCACATGAATCCCCGAAGGGGACCTCAACAACAAGCGGCCAAAGAGATGAGAGGGTCTCTGTGGGCCACCTGTTCTCGTGGTACCAGTCCAATCATAAACCTTTTCTTCCAGATTCAGGTTCCAGGAACCCTGACGTCTGGTGCCCCCATTTTTCCCAAGTGACAAAGTGTCAAAGCTTTTACAAATCCTTCAGTTAGAGTTAGTAAACCCGGGGGTAGATAGCTAAATTTTATAATCAAAACGCATTAAAAAAAATTCGTGCGCTTTCAATTTGTAGTGCAATCTCTCCCCTATATGCCTATACTCCATTATATATCCGCCAGCTTTCCCCCCGCGTGCACCAGAACAATTTTTCTTACCCAAGGTCAGGTATTTTTTTTTCAAAATTTTTGAATACAAAAATTCTAGAAAAAAATATTTCTCCATATTTTTTCCATACAGAAAAACACAAATCTAAAGACAAAAAGTTTAAGTTATCTTCTTAGGGGTTGGCTCCCGCTAATTTTGGCGGACCCCTGCTCTTTAAAATCATTATGGCACTCAATATTAGAGTAATTAACATAAAGATCATAAAAAAAAATATTTTTCCTAATAAGAACATCTGTAAATATATAACGAGTTTCTCATTGAAACATCCTCAGATACTATGTGAACTTTTGCTGGAATTTTATTACCTTGATTATACCTTAAAAAATATCAATAATTTTACTTTAGGCCACCTAAAAACAACAACTAAACAATATTAATTATTTAATAAAATAATTTATTTTATTTTTATTTATTAAATGTTACAATATGTACAATTACATATTATATTTGAACTTAAATTATAGAGCATAGTAACGACCACCTTAACTCGTTGTAGTGAAATACCCAGGGAGGGAATTGAACCCACAATCCCCAGACTGATAGACCAGCACACTACTTACTAGCCTAGCCCGGGGCACCCAAACAAATGTTTAATCAACAATTTGTTTAAATAATGAAGAAAAATTGTTTATTATAATTCTTGCAAAAAAAAACCGACTACAAAACAAATATATGTGCACCAATTCTAAACTAAAAATTTAAAAGGAAGTATCTGTAAGAACTAGTACCCAAATCAAAAACTTTTATACTTGTTGCTCTGACGGACATAATTGTATACGTTCTGTACATTCAAATGTCTATCCATAACGGTTCAGCAGATAAAACCATATACGACAAATTACATCAGATATGAGGACACCCTTTATTTTTTTACACTTATTATTACTGACACAGTAATAAAAAGTAAAGGTTCCAAAGATATGGCCATATAGGTTAAACAATATCACCTAGGGGACACCCTTTAATGTACAATTTTAAATTAAACATTTATTTTAAAGAACAGATTCTTTGTCAATTTCAAATGTCTGTCTAAAACGGTTCAAAAGTTTGGCCATATGCATCAATTTACATCAACTATTGAGACACCCTTTATAACTTTAAATATTTATAAATGTTATTATACGGGACATAGTAGTGGAGATTCTGTCTAATTTTCAAGTGTTTGTCTATAACGGTTCAAAAGATAGGGCTAGATAGGTAAAATTTTATCAATTAAGGGGACACCCTTTAGTTTTCAAATTTAAATTATATACTTGATGTTATAAAGGAATAAGATATACAGGTTCTTTGTAAATTTCAACCGTCTTTCTGTTACGGTTCAAAAATTTTGCAATATATGTCTAATTACATCAACAATTGGGACACCCTTTAACTTTTAATAATAAATATTTAATTTCTGACTATAAATATTGGACATTCTTTCCAATTTTCAAGTGATTGTCTATAATGGTTCAAATGGTTCATATATTTAAATTGAAGTCATATATGGGGACACCCCTTAATTTTTAAGTTTATTTTTTTTATTAATTTCTGTTATTGGCAGCTATAGTGATATGCAGTTTTTTTTTAAATTTTAAAAGGGTGTCCTTTACGGTTCATAATACACGTAAAAAACACGTATGTTGTATGGGGACACCCTTTAATTTTCAAAATTTTGAACTTCTTTTAAAATGGGACCAATCTGTAAGCATTTCCTTTCTAATAAAGAATTTTTAAAATCGGTTCAGAAATGACTAAGTTCTGCGGGCACAAACATAAAAAAGCAACATTCAGACGAATTGATAACCTCGTTCTTTTTTTGAAGTCGGTTAAAAAGATTATTAAATCTTAAAAATTGTTATGTACAATCCCTTGTAAAAACCCCCTTATTAACCTTAACAAACCATTATCATCAAAACATTGATTTGCAACATATGAAAGCAAGAAAAAGCTCAAAATAAACTTCACTATAAAATACTGCTGCATAACTAAAGACAATCACGGGTAAAGAAAAACTAAAAATCTTAAAAAATTAAAATAAATACGAGTTTCCATTAAAGAGAAGCGGAGAAAAAAATGTATAAAAGAAAAATTTCATTTGCACACAGCTGTTGTAGAATGAAATTAATTACATTCCTTAACCTTAAGCTCAATGGACTAAATAAGCTGTATTTAAGAGGACGTAAATGAAAAATCGAAAATACTGCAAGTGCATAAAAATGGGAAAATCCACAGCACCAGCCAAATAGATAAGCACAAGATGGCAAAGAGAAAGAGTAGAAGACGATCTAATGAAAAATAAAAATTGCTTAACATTTAAGAAAATTAAGTCGCCACCATACTGTGCAAGATAAAAAAAAAATTTATGTTAGGCCAGGCCACGCCAGACCAGGCCACGCCAGCCCAGCCCAGTAAAACAACAAAATTACAAGCGACTACCTAGAGGTAGACTAAGCACCAACCTCATTTTTTTCCTTTATTGTACTTCCAAATTTAGCAATCCTCTCTTACTCCTCCTTCCGTTTTTAATTTGCTTCATTTCTTTTACGTTCATTTCATTTCTTATTTGTTGGTAAATACGAAACAATAACAACGTTAATAACCCCAAATACCAACTAAATACAAAAAATAAAAATAAAATTATCAAGAGCCATGGTCACTGGTTGGTTGGTAATGGTGGTGTATGAGGTACCAGTATAAACAGGAACCCCTCTAGGAAATATTGTTATGTTTTCATAAGGTTAAATATAAGCTAATAACCAGATAGATAGTTTTGCTTTAGAACAATTTTCTAAGAAATATATATTTTGTTAATGTACTCGTATGAGTGTAAATATGATTGCTGAAAATTTCCTATTGGTTATTTTGCTTTCTATGCTCAAACTTACACACTTTGAAAATGAATAATATATAACTTTTGCAGAGATTTTCTTTTTGTATCTACGTAATAAAATACGAATTAAATTACCTGGCCGGCAGACTGACGGCTTATTAACAGATTTAAGCTGATAAGGACACTGGCGCCAGATTTCAGTTAAAACATTTAATTAAAAACCAAAAGTTATATTTAAATTATATTTTCATTCTTGAAAAATAAATAAACAAAAATAAAGGACATAAATAAAATACAATAAAAAAACCTTTTTCCATTATTGGACATTGCAAATATTATGGCCATTTTAGGTCAAATTCTTATACTGAACTCAATTTTATAATAGATCAATCTTAAGTCTGGATCAACATCTTATGTCTACTAAAACCAAGAGATTGCAGTAATATTATGTATTAAGCGCTCCATCATATCAAAACAACTCATATTATACATAGACTTGTACTTACACCACCGAACTCTCAAAAAAAAACTGGAGTGGCCTACACTCAACTTCACCATACCCAATGGAAACAGATATTTTTATATATATACTACATGAAGAATATAAGTTCAAAGTATATTCGAATTGAAAAATTAATTATTTTCGGTTTGGGGTGTTAAATAAACTACCCCTTGCCCCTTTGCCCCGATTATGCCCAAAATTTACACAACTCTTCATCACCATGTATACCAAGGGCACATATTTAATTGCATTTCGATATGTCATACGGTATTACCTGTAGAGCGTTTACAAAATTTGGGAGTAAGTAAACTACCCTTTGCTCCCTCCCGATTATGCCCATAATTTATACAGCAATTTATCTTCATATACCAAATGAATACATACTGAATTTCATTTTAATATGTCATACGGTATGACCTTTAGAGCGTTCACAAAATTTGGGGATAAGTAACCGACCCCTTGCCCCTTCCTAATTATTCCCAAAAACTATACAGCTCTTCATTGCCATATACCAAAGGCACATACTAAATTTCATTTTGATATGTCAAACAGTATGACCTGTATAAACTCCCCAAAAATAGGGCATACACAACCGCCCACCCACAGGCATCATCGCCAAAATAGCCAAAATGGATTCAGGAGACCTCAAAACGTCGAAATCCGTTAAAATCCCGACCTCGATTTTCTTCACGATTACTATACTTTACCTTATACTACATATGGTAAAGTAATACGTCTAGAGAAAAGTTGCTAATGATCGACAAAACAGAGCATAAGCTAATCCTGAGGTGGTTTAAGGAATACTGTGGTCTTACTTCCTTGTAGGAAACTGGAATAACAAACAATATTGGTTTTGATTGATTTTGATGCATGTGCTACATAAAAGCCCATCTCTGGGGTTTTATTGACCAAATTCACATAAAAGACTACAGAGGATGAAATCTGTCTTTTCCTGAAGACTACCATTTTAGCTTGAAATGCTGCTCAACAAATCCTATGGACCGTAAATCATAACAGTTTTATTTTGAAGACCACAGCCTTAGACTATAGCCTTATACTAAGCCCACCACAGTCATATAATAATACTTATACCGCCTCTTATACTGTCTCTTATACAGTATCTTATAAACATGATACACTAAAACTGCCATCTATTTAAAATAGTCAACATAATCTTAGTATAAAGTCACGTGATCGTATTATAAAGCGGTAGTCTCAGTTAAGTTATTAGTATGTTTGTAGTATTATAATAAGTCTTATACTTTGACCAGTAACAGGTAATAATAAGACTTTTATTAGCTTATAATAAGGTTACTTCTTGCAACGATTTTTGCTGTGATTAATAGCATTTCGTATTACTAATCATCCTAAGACTAAGATTACAACAGTATTTTACAAAGACTTAACAATCTTTTGCTAAGATTTAACTGTCTTATACTCAGAACAGTAATGTTTTTTTTAAAAGATGACCATTGTCTTATACAAAGACTACCTTTGTTTTATACTCAGATTTCCATTGTCTTATACTAAGACAACTACAGTCATATAATAATACTCATACCACATCTTACACTGTCGATTATATAGTCTCTTATACAGTATCTTATACATATGGTGTTACACTAAAACTACCATCCCAAATCTCCCAGTTTGTTCAGATTAGTCAGACTACCACTGCCCTAAACTAAGAATAATTCGGTTTACTGAGACTACCGCCCTAAACTAAGACTACCTGTACAAATAACTATAAGACTATAGGACTAACTACTGTTTTATGCTATATGGTAGGAGAGTAATGTAATATGGTAGTAGGTTAGATATAAATCCGTAATCTTTTGTGAAAGGTGAAGTGGTCTTGTTATAAAATGGTAGTCTCCGTATGTTGATAGTATTATACTAAATCTTATACTTTTACCACTGCCATATTCAGTGTTTTACTGTCTTATACTAAGGGTACTTTTTTATAATAAATTTATAACCATTTTTGCTTTGACTAATATCATCTTATAATACGGATTTTACACTGTCTTTTTAAACTACGAGCACAACTTTCCTAAGACTTATAATACCACTGTCTTATACACAGACTTACTGTTTTATACTAAATTTAATTGTATTATACTTAGAATACTCTTGTCTTTTGCAAAGATGACCACCGACTTATATAAAGAGTCTTATAGTAAGGCCGCAAGTATATTTTACTAGGAATAAATCGGTCCTGAACCAAGATCAACACTAAATTTAACTGTCTTATACTCTGAATTATGTTGTCTTTTATAAAGATGACCACCGTCTTATACATAGACTATCATTGCTCTATACTTAGATTTCCACTGTCCACTACAACTATATTGTACGAGTTCTACACGGTCCAAAACTAAGATTAACACTGCCTTATTTTACTAATCTATTTTATTTAACTAACCTACCACCGTCCTTTACTATAATTATCACTATCATATATTAAGATTCATAATTTCTTATACCAGGACTTCTACTGTCCTCCACTACCACTGACTAGTACTAAAACCAAACTGGTAGTTCCAGTGTAGTATCAATATAAAATAATATCGCTTGATCTTTAGCGCAGATAACAACATTAATTAAATTCTCATACTTATTAAACTGCTCTAAGTCTACTAATAAATAACTAACATCACCTTCACACATTAATGGACAAGACTTGTTCATCAATAGCTCCATTAACGAGACCTCTAAACTCCCTATTAGCTTAAATAAATGCAAACCTAATATTTGGAAATAATGTCACATTTGTCTTGATTCAACTGATGATTATAATGACAAATTAAAAATGTAACTCAAAAGTGTTTATTGAAATCATTTTTACATTTAAATGATGAAGCTTTTATTTAATCCAAAAAAGGAAAAACAAAATAAATCTACAAATATCAAGGACACTTAATATGAAACAACACTTTAAGTAAAGGAACTAACTCAACTCATTAATCTTCCAACTTTGATACCTCTACACCTTTAAGATTTTTGCCACTTTCTCTTAAAGCAACAGAAACAAGAAGATTTGACAGACTCACACAGAGACAACCACACACATACACACACATAAAAACCGGCAAGGCAAGTAACAAACTGACAGGCAGAGAGACAGCCAGCCAGCCAGCCATACATACACAAATGTCAAACAAAAAAAAAACAAAAATCTAAAGTGAAGGAACAGATAAACAAAAACAGCATCAAATAGCAGGAAGCAAAAGCTTTAAATAGCAATAATAACAACAACAACAATAACCACAAGTAACAGCAGTGGCAACAGTAGATGTGTTGGTAGCAGCAACAACAGATTTAGTGTTAGAATATCATCCAGAGACATTGTGCTCCATGTATAGAGTAACTAAGTCTAAAGTCAAAAAGCTTTAACAACAACTGACTAATGTTTCAGGTATAATTAATCTTGTTTAGTTTCTTCATACACTTACTCCTTCCTTCCTCACTCTCGATATTAAAGATACATTTGAAAATTGTTTATACATTTACATTAATACCTTTAACACATACAGCAGATACAGCAGTATTATTCAATATGTTTAATTTTGGCTGAAATGTAATAAATTTTGTAATTGTAATTGTAATATTTGAAAAGACTTGAAGGCATCACTTAAACAGGCATAAGATGGTTAAAATATAGGTCAACAGGAAGTTGAGGGTTAAATTAAATGAAGTGAGGAACTTCACAATATAGAAAAGCGATTTTGCATCAATTAAAGGTTTTAATTAAATTCAGATACAAATTTAATAAAACAATTAATTGATTTAATTAAAAACGTAATTAAGAAAAACAAAATATTATTTTTTTAATTGTATCAGTATAATTACAAATTATATTTGAACTTTATTATCGAGCATAATAACTAAGAGTTTTAATCGTTGTAGTGAAACACCCAGAGTCTTTGACGGGAATCAAACCTACAACTCTCATACTGATAGGCTAGTACATAAAAATATATAATCTATGCATATAATAAAACTATGATTTACTGCCTGTCTGTTTGTGTTCGCATCAGGTATAAACTACTGGATGAATTTTAAAAAAACTTTTATGAAGAGGTACCTTAGTATTCTAGTTCAAATATAGGATATTTTTTCCCGTAAAAATATCTCATTACCTTAAAAGAGAGAGAGAGAGAACAAGTAGTGGAAGTACGCAATTTTACCGAATCAATGGTACGGAAAACTTGACAGCAACTTTTTTTTTGTCAGCGGGAAACTTAAAAAAATTAAAAAAAAGCTTAAAGAAAAGATTGTATGAACATTTTGCATTTGTACAGGCACATACATATCGCACACAAAATCACAAACATTCACTACTCAAAATTCAACAAATCTTCAGGAGAGTCAAAAAACTGTTTTTAAAAACGTGGTTTCAATGGTTTTAAGCAACATAAAAATAGTCATAGGTATTCGAAATATAACGAAATTTCCCTGATTTCAGCCTCTTCCAGGCACAGTCTGCTAGTATCATATTCTTCGATTTTCATCTTGGCTAGATGATACTTGAAGTTTCCATAACCTGTCCCCAACGCAGTACTTCTCTTGTTGCTGAGTACCTTAATGGCCTTTCCTAGGCTTCTTGAGCATCACTCGAGCCTGCCTACACGTAATGGTCTCCCACCACCTTTTCAGGTTTAATGAATTCACCCATTCTGCCCTGCACCCGACATTCCAGCAGGTGATCCAACGCAGTTAGTAGTCCAAGCAATTCTACCTTGTTAACAGAGACGTACTCACCCAAACGCAGATTACAGGACATGTTCAGCTCAGCTGAGTATACACTTGCTCCTGCTCTATCGTCCACAAGAGATCCATTAGTAAATATGCTGATATCGTTCTCTATACATTCATTGTGTATAACGTCTTTCGCAATAAGAGTCGGATGCAGTATTTCGACTAATCTTGTTCTTCTTATGCGTTCCGTCGGCATTTGAGCTCCTCTAACCTCCTTACTAACTAGGTCCAGGATGCTCTTATGCTCGATATAGTTGTTTTAAAGGTCTGCTATAACGGTTAAGAAATTTAGACCATATATAAGAAAATTACGCCGCAGTTGGGACAATTTTGTACTTCATTTAATATTTGTTGTAGTGGCCAAACAACACACCTTCTGTAAAAACTTCACACCTGAGCATTATTACTGTTCAAAGTAAAAAAGGGTCTTAAACATACGGAGAGACAGACATTGTAGCGATAATAAGGGTTACGTTTTTAGCCTTTAGGTACGGAACCCTAAAAACAGCGTGTTATCAGGTGTAATTTTATTTTATTTGCTAATAATAACGTTTAAAAAGCAAAAAACTCTGCTGGCATCAGCTATTGTTTGCCGCTATTTACTCTTACAACAACTTTGCAATAACAACAAATAATTATTTTCCCAAAAAAGAAAAAAAATATTTATATAATTTTGTTTGCCAAGAATCAGCTGTTTTGTTGTTTGCCTATCAATTTTATTTTGTGGTTAGATTATGGCAAACAAATATTTGACGATTTCAGCCAAATGTTTGCCTAATGTGACCGTACCTTTAGAGTGGATTACTTTCAAAGCAAAATAAAGACGCTGACGAAGTGGCGGTCACAGCTAATCTATACGTATAATAAAACAGTAACTCATTTCATGTCTTTCTTTCTGTCTGTGTTTGCATCACATAAAAACCTACTGGATGGATTTTAATAAAATTTTGTGAGAAGGTACCTTAATATGCTGATTCTGAAAAAATATTTTATTCCCAAGAGAAAGTGGAGAAAAAGTAGTGAAAGTAGGCATTTTTACCGATTTAAAGGTACTGCATACTTTAAGACATCTTTTATTTTTGAAAGCGGAATATTTTAAGCACCGTTGGGCAACAGATGGCGCTGTTTTAAAATAATGAGAAAATATTGAATATTTGAAATTTTTATTAGTCAAACTATTTATTTTACATACAGATGAAATTTTAAATCAAGCTTAAGTTCGTTTTTATTCTCTCTAAGAAAGAATAAATTAAATTACAAATTAGGTGATATTATTAAAGAAAAATTGAGAAAACTTAATTTTCAGACACCAGCAGAGCGGAATGCACATTTTCTAGACAACTACGTCCGTCATCAGCACTCTTTGTATCTGTCTACTTTGTGTAGTGTTTAGTTGTAAGCATCATTCATCAAACATTTGTCGTGTTTGAGAATTTTAGTATGAAGGTACGCAAATGAAGAGCATTAAGTAGGATTAAATTTAAAGAAATAAACTAAATCAAATATATTTTTGCAAATTTATTTTAATAGTAAAATTTAAATAAAACTTTTGTTTCTTAAACACGTAAGTCTTTACAAAATTATATAATAAGTAGTTAATATTTTAAATAAACTATACCTTTGAAAAACTTTTAAACCTTCCATTCGATTTTATCTTACATTTTGAATATTTGGCGGGAATCGAACCCGCAACCCCAAAACTGATAGATTAGTGCCCTATCAATCAGTCTATCGAGGAACTCTAATAGCTTTACAGGGGCGTGTATCTCAGTTTCTGTTTTAAAACCAGAATAGCTGGCAAAAGCTGCCTGTTTCATTTACTATAGAACTCCAAAAACGCTTTCAAGATTTCAAAAAATGCTTTTATAAGTGAATTTTTATATATTGGATGAGACCACAATGAAATTTCCAAAAAAAAAACAGTAAGTTTTTTTTTGTGAGTGTAAAATAAGTTAAAATTTTAACAAAAACATATTTATACGCACAAGCATCCGGATATATTTGTAATAATGTGAGTGAATATCGCTTATCATTGCAGTGTATTTGCGTGTGTCACTGAGGGGTATGAGTTTAATTTGCACAGCAGGGCACTTTTGCGTTTTATTTACTAAACAATTTCAAACATAATTTGCATTAAGACAACTTAAATTTGTCTTTTTTAGCAAAATAATATTATAAATAATAAATTTTTAAGTGTTCACTTTTTTAAGGAAATTTTATAACACTCTTTTAAGAATAAAGAAACAGTGCTTAATATATAAGCACTGTTTCTTTATTCTTATGGTGATATATAAGATATGACGATATATTATATAACATGGTAGTATATATTATAGATCTTAATATAAAACAAAATCATTAGTATAAGACGATAATATATATAGTCTTAACATAAAACGATCTTCTTCGTATAAGACGATATTCCTAGTTTAAGTCTATAGCCTTAGTATAAGAGAATAATCTTAGTATAAGGCGATAGCGTTAGTATAAGACGATAGTCTTAGTATAATACAATAGTCTTAGCATAACACAATAGTCTTAGTATAAGACGAAAGTCTCAGTATAATACGGTAGCTTAGTATAAGACTATAGTCTTAATATAAGACGATAGTCTTAGTATAAGACGATAGTCTTAGTATAAGACGATAGTCTTAGTATAAGACGATAGTCTTAGTATAAGACGATAGTCTTAGTATAAGACGATAGTCTTAGTATAAGACGATAGTCTTAGTATAAGACGATAGTCTTAGTATAAGACGATAGTCTTAGTATAAGACGATAGTCTTAGTATAAGACGATAGTCTTAGTATACGACGATAGTCTTAGTATAAGACGATAGTCTTAGTATAAGACGATAGTCTTAGTATAAGACGATAGTCTTAGTATACGACGATAGTCTTAGTATAAGACGATAGTCTTAGTATACGACGATAGTCTTAGTATAAGACGATAGTCTTAGTATACGACGATAGTCTTAGTATACGACGATAGTCTTAGTATAAGACGATAGTCTTAGTATAAGACGATAGTCTTAGTATAAGACGATAGTCTTAGTATAAGACGATAGTCTTAGTATAAGACGATAGTCTTAGTATAAGACGATAGTCTTAGTATAAGACGATAGTCTTAGTATAAGACGATAGTCTTAGTATAAGACGATAATAAATTGATACAAGACAATAGTTTAGTATTATTGTTGTAAGATATTAACTATTTTTGGTGTTCATATAGAATGGTAAGGCTTTGTTTAAGATGACATTCCTTGTATAAGGCATATTTGTTAGTATAAGATAAAGCTTTTAGTATACGATAATACTCTAATATAAGACTTGTTTTACCTTATCATTGTCTCGGTAAAATACAATGAGTTGTAGGGAACTGTATTTTATTGAAATCGCCATGTCTATCTCAATAAACACTTAAACTTATTTTTACCCAAACCACCCCACCCTGAGCTCTTCACTTTAATCCATTACAACAAACTATTTTAACATTGTTTTTCATTTACTGCAAGTACCCGTATATGAAATTAGTTACAAAAATTTATTTGCTTCCATAGTTACCTCTCCTTGTTTGTTTTCTTTCTTATTATCGAAGACCTTACAACGTGATATCTGTGGATTAACTTTGCAACATTTAATCACTATCATTCCACTCCAATCTCAATTAAAAATAGTTTATAACATAAACAATAATTGCTTTGTAATTGAATCAAGTTTCATTTACTTGCAACTTGCAACCAATACAGCTCACACAGAGATCGATATCAATGAATAAAAAATAAATACGAGCAAGAAAATTAAACATGGAAGAAAATAAACATTCACCCTTCAGTTTAGTATCCCAATGGGATTTTAAATCAGGAGAAAAAATAATGGTTAATAAAAGAACCGATAGATAGATACATAGACTATTAAAACAAAAGGATAATAAAAAAAAACTACAGCATTGAACTTAAACATAATAGAGAGTAGAGTAAAAAATTGAAATGAAAATAAAAAAAAACAAATAAACGGACTTTCAGTCATACAAACTTCATCAATGCAATAGAGAAAATTAAAAGAAATTAAAAAAAACAACATGCTGCAGGAAAAAATCACAGCGACCCAGTGTTCGGATACCATGCTGGATAAAGGGTAAAATAAGAACAATGACAGCATTGGCAGAAACAACAACTAAAGCTAAAAGAAGTAAAAGATTGTTGTTGTTGTTGCGGCTGATTGAAGCTCATGTTGTTGATCAACAACAAATTTAAGAGCTTAACTTTCAATGAGATAGTTTACTACAAAAAAGGTTACATAAGGAATATATCTAATAAAAAAAAGAAAAATATTGCTATAGCAACAGTATTGCAAACCAATGACAAATAAAAACCCTCAAAAAGGACACTACGAATACATGAATCTAAACATGTCATTGTCACTTAAGCCTTAAGATCTAGACTTTTTTAATTTTTCGTTGGAATAATTAAATCACAACACTAAAAAGACCTTTATATTTTGAAGACAAAGGATGCAATCATTAATAACTTTTAGCCATTTAATGTGACAGGTAAGTATACAGGGGTCGCCGCCTGAAGTGTTACTACTGTGACTCTTAAAAGAAAACTTTTTCAGAAAAAACCTAATATTTTTTGGTGCCTACATTCAGGACTTCAAACACTCTCTCTCTCTCTCTCTCTGTGGCGTGGCGAAGAGAATTCCCAGTCTCATATTCTATATTTAATAATTTGGCCTCCAGAATCGACCATAACGAAAAATTTCTTGACAAAAAAAGGTTGGCATTTTTATAAAGAAAAAAGTGCTGAGTTCCACGGGCTTTATGAAATTTGTTTTTGTTTGAAATATCTGACGATTAAATTTAATGTATAGACCAACCCCCATTGCGTAATATGAATACCGCATACTACACAATACAAGCGCAATGAAGCGACAATAGCAACCCCTTTAAATGCCATTGTCCCATCATCGCACAACGCACAATATGTTCGATAATGAGTAGTAATTTATAGAACATAGAAGCCTGGCTCCATGTCCTAACATCTCGTTTAGGGTTTGGAGACAGACCATTAAATTCCTTCTGTTAAAAGTGCACAGAACACTTGATAAACCACGCACCATCTTGAGGTTCAAGGCCGTAAATGTGCCGAAATTTCTCATCCTTTAGCTCTTGATTTGTTGCTGGCTTATCGACGTACACCTTTTCTTTCAAATAACCCCAAAGAAAGAAGTCCAACGGTGTCGAATCGCATGATCTTGGCGGCCAATTGACATAGCCACGACGTGAGATAATACGTCCATTGAATTTGTTGCGCAAAATAGTGATTGTTTCGTTAGCTGTATGGCAAGTGGCACCGTCCTGTTGAAACCACATATCGTCCACATCCATATCTTCCAATTCGAGCGATAAAAAGTTCGTTATCCTCTCACGATAGCGAACACCATTCACAGTAACTGCCTACACCGGCCTCATTTTGGAAAAAATACGACCCGATAATGCCGCCAGCGATAAAAAGTTCGTTATCCTCTCACGATAGCGAACACCATTCACAGTAACTGACTACACCGGCCTCATTTTGGAAAAAATACAACCCGATAATGCCGCCAGCCCAAAAAACCGCACCAAACAGTCACTCTTTGTGGTTGCATTAGTTTTTCGACAATCACTCTTGGATTATCATTCGCCCAAATGCGGCAATTCTGCTTATTGACGAATCCACTGAGGTGAAAATGTGCCTCATCACTGAAGGTGATTTTCTTCGAAAATCGATCATCCAACGTTGTTATTTCTTGCCACCATTCTCACCATTGACGACGTTTGGAGTGGGCATGGTTCAAATTGTGTTAGTCTGAAATTGAGAAACATCAAATTAAATACAGAAAAAAAACTTGACGTTTAGGTGTGGTTCACGTTCAACAGCAGCCCTTAAAATTTTACCACCCGATATAACAATGAGATTTTTTTAACTACAACCATATAATTTAATCATAATATATTGCTATTAGATTATGGTTACCGCAACTATGTTGTTAATTTGAGTGTAACATTAGTACACAGAAAAAAATTTCTTGCACCATTTAAAGGTTTTAATTCCTTTTAAATTAAAGTTCAATTAATTTTTTAATTGATTCATATATATATTTGTTTCAAATAGAACAAAAACATTTCCAATTAAACAAATACTTGAATCAATTAATTATTTAATCAAATTTGAATCTGAAACCTTTAATTGGTGAAAATATTTTTCTCTGTGTAGTATATTTTCGGGGTCTGCTTGTATTTTATATATTTGTAATTTAACCAATATTTTTGAACAATAATATTTGCCACAAAAAGTAAATATATCGGCTGAATTATTTATGCATCTGATGTTTTATTTATTTTTTTTTTTTTATTTGCAAAAATAAATTAAAAATGTCTTTTTATTTGTCTTTATCAAAATTTATCATCTAAAATTAAATTTATAAAAAAAAAAAATTTATATTAAACAAATTTCTTTAATTATATGAATTTTATATGAATTTTTATTTGAACTATTTTTGAATTAATAAATTAATTATTTAGGCTTAAGTTCTTAATTATAAAGAGATAAAGAAAAATTAGATACCAGCAAAGCAGAATGCATTTTCTAGACAGCTACGTCCGTCATCAGTACTCTTCGTATCGATCCACCCGGTAGTTTCAATTGTTATTAAATTTCTTTAATATAAAAATATTAAAATGTCGATTGCACCCTTGTCATGTACCATAGTAAACACTGGCCTTTATTCAAAACACCTTTAATTACATTAACCAATACCCCACATTTTCGCGTTTACTTTTTTTGTTCTTTTTTTTTTAACCGGGCATAGACTTTTTAATAGTCTCATAATTTATACAAAAGAAGGGAAAAAAATCCAAAAAAAAAACAAAAAATTCCCAAAAAAAAAAACATTTACCCCCAAAAACACAAAACATTGTTTTGTCAATTACTGTAGGGTATGATATGATCACTCATAACTGTCTGTTATCTATACATTCTAGTTTGTCCAAAGTTTTTCTATGCTTTTAAATTTCTGTTTTTTTTTTTTCTTCTATTTTTTAGCTAAACTTTTTATCAACATGTTTTTCAGCCATGTACATCATTGAACCAAACACGCAAACAAACCCAAACAAACTGAAGGGGGAAAAACAAAAACTCTTTCGAGCATAAAATGTTGTCTTGTATGACAGTAAATATTTTGCTGGTGGAAATACATCGACAACAACATCAACTGCTGCGGATACACAGCAACATGTAGTACCTCTAATTCCACTAGTTGTTTTATTGTTGGTTGTTGTTGTTTTTTTTTTTTGCACTCCCACTTTTCTATGAATTTTGTTGCTAACAATTGTTGTATGAATACTTTTAGTTTATTGTTGTCGGTAACTGGCCGTGTATGAAGTTGAATGCATTCTAACAGTCACCCAACCAGCCAGCCAGTCAACTAGTCAGCTAGTCAGGCAGTTAGTCTCGTCCTGACTTATGATTCTTTTCTTTTATCCTTTTTTTAATTTGCAAGAGTTATCACGTTAGAAACCATTGGCAATACCATTTTGTTTGCTTCATTATTTAAATTTTAGAGTCTTTTGTTTTGCCATATATTTTTATTGTTTAATAAACTCATACTGCAGGTTGTTGTGTAACCTTAGAATAAACGAGATTAAATGTCTCTGCACACAAGCTAAAGGGGAACAGAGACATCAACGGGAGCTGTGTCAGTCACAACTCATATGTTTTCTTTTTTCGTAAATACTTTGAAGTATGTTGTAGCTCTTGTTATCGATATCACGTGAGGACTAGCAACATTTTATATTAATTGTTTAATTTAGACTGAAAGTATACCAATTTTTATATTAAACTAGCTGACCTGGTCCGCGTTGCTGGCCCTAAGCAAACATTAGTGTTATATTCAGCGATGCCTACTTAACACTTTTCGCGCTATTTTTAGCTCTATTTGACTACCTCTAACGCGAAAATTTTCCTTATTTAATATCATGCTAATTACCCATAACGTTTTATAATAAAAATGCAATTTATTTGTTGGGGGAAAGAGCTAGTCCCTATACGTATTTCACTGGTTGCTCAGGCCAGATCATCAGGAAACCTTTTTCCTAATTTTAGAGAAGCCAAAAATACTCTATAAGTAATAAAATTCTACAAAACACAATGAGAATTATGCATATTAATAGAATAATATTACAGAATATTAAAGCTTCAACAAAACACCAACAAAAAAAACACGTTTTTATTTTTCCTTACTGTCCTTCTACAATTGGATGGTTTTTTGCCATCACTGAATGCAGACGTAAGGTGTGATGAAAAGCATACACAAGTTAGTTTTGTTCTCGCAAGAGAATCGAAAAAAAATTTTCCCTTCAGCACTTTTTCAGAAAAAAGAGCAATTTTCTGTGGCGCCACATGTCGAAAATTAACCCCACCAACTTAAGAACCTCCGTCGGCTCATGCCCAACAATTTTTCTAAAGATCATACCATCATTAAAAGCACAGCTTACGATTTAATTAATTTTGAGTCATTTTCAGTGGCGCCACCTGTCAGAAATTAATCGCACTAATTTACAATCCTTCATCGGCTCATTCGCAACATCTTTGCTAAAGATCATAGCATGATCAATTGCACAGTTTACGATTTAATTTGTTTTGAGTAATTTTCTGTGGCGCCACCTGTCGGAAATTAACCCCACCAACTTAGGAACCTCCGTCGGATCATTCGCAACAACTTTGCTAAAGATCATACCATCATCAAAAGCGCACCTTACGATTTAATTAATTTCGAGTAATTTTCAGTGGCGCCACCTGTCAGAAATTAATCGCAGCAATTTACAAGCCTTCATCGGTTCATTCGCAACAACTTTGCTAAAGATCATAGCATGATCAATTGCACAGTTTACGATTTAATTCGTTTTGAGTAGTTTTCTGTGGCGCCACCTATCGGAAATTAACCCCACCAACTTAGGAAGCTCCGTCGGCTCATGCGCAACAACTTTGCTGAAGATCATACCATCATCAAATGTACAACTTACGATTTAATTAATTTTGAGTAATTTTCCGTGGCGCCACCTGTCGGAAGTTAATCGAACCAACTTAGAAACCTTCGACGGCTCATGGCAATAAGATCATAACATGATCAGATGCATAGTTTACGATTCTATAAAGGACATACAAACATACAAACATAGAGACATACAGACACACAGACATACAGACATACAGACAAACATTCATGTTTATATATACAGATAGCAAACCATATAAAATTTTTTAAGAAAATAATTAATACCTCAAGCTAAGCAGATATTATCTTTGCTTATCGAGATATTAAATACTTTTAATATTGGTCCTTCGCATCAAACTAAAAACATTGGTCCTTCGCACTGTATTTAAAAATTGGTCATGCGAGCCGTATTAGGCAAGACGAAAATTGATTAAGGGAATGAAGATTATTGAATCTAACCATTATTGTTTCGGGTTCCTTTTCAATAATCCCTTGATCCTCAGTATGGTTTTGTTGTTGCAGTCAATAAAATTAAATTTTCGCTTGAAGGTGGAGACAGATATTTTTTATTTTAGGCTGAGGACCGTCATGGCAACCATAGTTAGTTTATTTCTGCCTGGCGTCCTTAGTATAATGCCAGGCAGTGAAGTAAATTAAAAAAAACCCAGCTAATAACCCTGCTTCTGCTGCTATAGACATCAAACTTCATTTGCCTCGATCTTCATTTCGGTCGAATAATATTCGAAGTTACTGTACTCCTATTATATCTCGATTTTTAAACGTTCCTATCTTAGGACTTTTCAAATTTATACCTAAGTTACGCTCCTGCTGATCAAGCCACCAGACTTTATTTTGCTCAATATTCATTTCGATCCAATAATATTTGAAGTTATCATGCCCTGCTAGTAGTGCAGCTCTACCCAACTTCGTATACTTCTATTGTATCTGAATTATTTTTCAACTTTCCTACCTTAGAACCTCTTCAACACTTTTCAAGCTTGCACTTAAGTTGCTATGCCTTTTAGATTAAAAAGTCAAATCATAGAAAGGCCATGTAAATGCACCTCTCTGTAAAGGTCTATGGAAATCAAGAGTAGACCTACTAACTATTGCTTCGTCTGCCAAAGCAATGGCTTGTAATTTGAGAGCTTGAATTAAGTTGTAGTACCCAGAGTAGTTGTTTTTTTTTTTCAAACATCTGATAATAGTTCGGGCTTACTTTATAGGAACTGATGTATTTGGGCTGATTTGTCCATTTCCCTCAAATATATTATAATCATTGCACAGTGGTGCAGAACCAAAATATTTTGGAAACAACTCGGCCATTTTTAAAGAGCTAAGCCGAACGATCCAAAATTTGGCTTTAGCAAAGCAGAGGAGTATCCCAGCTTAAGTTTTGATAGTGGGTAACACCCACTTGCCAGGAATGGCTCTATGGGGTCTCAACGGTGGGTAACGCGCCCCTTAATTTTTTTTTTTTAGCTTGGCATTTCTTCAAATTTTGTTTGTTTTTTAAAAATTATACCTGGTCTGAAAGGTCCAGTTAATACCTATAAAATGCTGGTTTATCCTGTAAATTATGTTTTAAAATTAGCGAGTTATAAACATTTTAAATTTAATTCGAAACCCTGGGCCAGTTTTTTCAAAATATTTTTTAAAATTGAAGAAATTACAAGCTCTTAAAGAATTTTCAATGAGTTAGGTACCCAACGTTGAGACCACTTAGCGTCACCTACTCTGCTATATCCATGCTAAATTTTGGATGAATCGACGACGTAGCCCTTTATAATTGGCTAAATTATTTCCGAAATATTTTGATTCTGTCCCACTGTGTGCCGTCTACTGTATGTGTAATAAGGCATATACTCGTATCCATCGTTTAAATACTCAAGGTTATAGAGCCGTTGATTCAGGTGACTCAATATATGTATATCTGCTGAAGAACTGTGTCCAAATCTAAGAGGTGATACCATATAAACTAGAACTGATCTTTAGGCTGACTTTATTTAAATTGATTTAATAAAATTTTTAATATTTTAACATTTATGTTTTATTTATTCTTTAAGTAAAAATGCTTTTCTATAAATACAATTCTAATCATTAACATTTTTCCTTTAACAGTTAAAACTCTTTTTAAAAATTATTTAAATTTTTTTTTTCAAATATTCTTCACAAACCTCTCAATTTACTCACTAATTTGAATTGTTGTAAAGTTTTTTTGTTTTCGACTCAAGTTTTATTGTTAAAAACGAGTACTTTTTTATTGTAATTTGTTGCTTTCAATGTTCTTGTTTCTTGTATTTTTCTTTGTAAATCTCTTTGTCGCCAATGCCATTGTCATCATCATCAGCATCATCCTCGACATTATATTCTCAATGTCTTTGTTGGTTAAAGTAACTTCAAGTTTTGGGGTTTTGTTTAGTTTATTTTCAATCCTTCTTTACTAATACTTGTTTTTGTTGTTGTTGTTGTTGCTTGCCTGTTTGTTTTATTTTCTTAACAATCGTTCTGTTCTTTATTCACTCATTCATTCAGTCGCTTTCTTCCTCAAGTGTATTTGTGTGTTTTTAGTCTTGTGTCTTTGCGCTTTTGTTAAGTGTTTTTTGCTCAATTAATGCAATTATTTTTAAAGAAAAAATTCCCTGTTTCTTATGCTAATTTGTAAAACTTAATCTGTTTCGCAGAGTATTGGAATAAATATATAAATATATATGTTTTTTGTTATTGTTTTGTTCTCCATTTTTCACTTTCTTAAGAGCTTTGAACCTCTTGCAACGAAGTTTTTGTGAAGAGTAGCAAGGATGCTGTAGATGAACGTTGAACTTGTGAAAATAATCCTACAGAAAGGAAATTTAGAGTAAATTTAGTCGCTTTAGTTTATAAATAATCATAAACTGTTAAGGTAATTTTTTTTTTTTTTTTTTTAAATTTAAGGTGTTAACAAATTGTTAATTTTCATATAAAATACTTTGCCTTAGATTCATTACATTCTTAATGCTGGTTAATACCTCGGTCTGCAGAAGGGAAAAAATCTCTAGGTTTTAGTCCGGCATAGGAGGTCATACTTCCTAGGCGGGGGTGAAAAAAAACACTTTTTTGGAAAATGATACTATAAAAATTAATATATGTGACCCGGCCTATGAAAAGGTGGCTTATGACTCAAAAAAAATTTTTCCACTTTTCTTTTGGTTTCGATAGTTTTTGAGACGCTCTTCCACGTGGTGAAAACTAGAAAGTCCTAACTTGCTTAGAAGTTATGGTAAGTCAAAGTTGATTTGGGTATTTTTTTGGCGATAAAATTCCCAAAAACCTGACAACGTTGGGTCAGAAACTGGTTATGTATTGAAAAAATCATCGCTCTTTATATACACACACGAACTTATCTCATTTATGGTGTTTTGCATTTTTTGTTTGCCTTTTGGGCATGACTGTTCATAATGCAAAAGAAAAACTACTAAGAAACTGACGAAATGCATTGTTTATCTTTAACAGCTAATATTTCGAAATTTTGTTTTTGAGTCATAAGCCACCTTTTCATAGACCGGGTCACATATAGAAGAATTTATAAAAATTCTGTGGGGGGGCTACAGCAAGTCCGGGGGGCATTGCACCCCCCGGGAATGGCTTTTCTACGCCAATGTTGCTATTGCAGCAAAGAAGTTAAGCTTCAAAGTATTTTTGCCTAATTTGTTCAATGACAACAAGTTGTAAATGCTTTGTGGCTGTAAGCGCAGCCCCAGTGACCTCTAAATCAGATGCTTGTATTTGCTGGTCCCAATTTTACTTTAGTCTGCACACTTTTTTCACTAATTGTTGTACCGTAAAATTTTATATCAGAAAATACCAAAATTTCAGGTTCGAAAGCATCGTACAAATGTTTTAACTGTTTTGCTCTTTCTACACGAACTGCCTTTACTGAACGTGATAAATCTTACAATTTTTTCTGTTATAGGGCTTTTTTGTATTATCCCTCTTGGGAGCATATAAATCATCTCCATTATTTTGGTCTTTTAGCAGTTTCTTTAAGCGGCTGCTGTTCCAGCTAAGTTGCTGATTGGTCTGCTGTAGCAGGTCCTAGGATAATTGGGCTGCCATCTGTCGTCGCCTAGAAATAATGCCTATTGTGTATTTGGAGTAGTAGTGGTAAATCATGCTACTCATCTTTGATTCTTACATTTACCATGATATTATCCTCTTTTTTCCAGGGAGGGAGAGACCAGGGGGCTTCTTTGTTGGATTATTTGGAGGAGGGTTTAAGCTACTTAATTTTTAAAAATCGAAACAACCATGGTGAAAATTGGTCGTCCTCTGTCAGAGATCGAACCTGTCAAGCACATTAACCACTACACTACACCGTGCACAGTGCTTTGTTCCATAGACAAAAATACAAAAAATAACTATATATTGTATTGTAACAAAAGTAATACTGTTCGACAGCTAACACCATAATTCGAACCCGTGTGAAAGAATTTGTAAGTTTTAGCTCCTATTGACGGCACCAGAGGGCGCTTTAATTATTAAAAATAAAACTTAGTTTTAACTCTTTCTTTAAATTTTGGAAGCAGAATATCAAAATTTCGATTTTCTGGCAACTAACATTATTAGCAATAATAAGTTACTAGAAGTTTTTGCAAAAATTTTGTTAAAGTGACTTCTTATTGCTCGTCGAATGTCATATTGTTCAAATTAAAATTGAAATTGATTGAATTTTTTTTTTTTAATTAATTGCGCACAAAATTTTCTTATCAAGACTATGCGTAAATCGTGAGCGAAAATAGATATTCACAAATATAAATTATATAAAGTTTTATAAATTTCGAATAACTTTTGTAGAACTTAGTGCAAATTTTCTAAAAAGGACATTTGACAGGATCAAGGCAGTGACGATTATTAAAAATAAATATGTTGTCATTAGCCGTTTGGTGGCTATATAATCGTAAATTGATTATACTTCGAGTGCCGGCTAGGCTGGTTATTAGCTTATGTACTTATTATATCAAAAATTAACTCTGTGGCCAGTGAGCAAACTTTAATTTTTGTGTAAACTGTATAGTTGTCAAAAGTTTACAAAATAAATATAAAATATTTTTAAAATTACAAAAAATATCTTCAGAATAATTTACTAATTAAGCAATACTACTTACAAGAAATATATAAACTTTTGTAAATTTAAGCATAATATAGTATAATAATATAATACAATAATATAACAATATAATAATATGACAACATAATAATATAATAATATAATAATATAATAATATAATAATATAATAATATAATAATATAATATTATAATAATATAATATTATAATAATATAATAATATAAAAATATAATAATATATTAATAATATAATAACATAATAATATAATAATATAATATTATAATAATATAATATTATAATAATATAATAATATAATAATATAATAATATAATAATATAATATTATAATAATATAATATTATAATAATATAATAATATAATAATATAAGAATATAAAAATATTATAATATAATAATAATAATAATAATACTAATAATATAATAAAATTTCGAATTCAATGTATCAGTCAAAAATTTTGTTTAAACAAAAAGTCCAAAATTGTCAAATAATACTATGTTCGAAAATTCGAACTTAATTTCAATATTTATTTAGATATATTATTGCACAGTTAGTTCTAATATTAATTAAAACCCCAAAAAACAACAGTTTTATCGTATTCCAAGATTCGAACTTAATTTGAAAGTTTCGTTTTAAAATAAAATACAAATTTGGAAAAAAAAATATTTTACATTTTATAAGAAATACAAAAATTGTACTACAGGCCATTGTACGGGTACATAATTTCACTACAGGCCAATAGCACTTAATTTAAAAATCCTGATGTTCCGAAAATTTTTGTTATAGGAAATTAATTCTAAAATTATGTTCTTTAATTTATTTCTAAAATTCGATATTACTTTTTAAATTTATTACATTCAAAATCAAAATTAATTTAAAAGTGTCAATTTAGAATAAAATATAAATTTAAAATTTTTTAAATTTATTTTTATTAACCTTTTTAATGTTTTATCTATTAAAGTTAAAATTTCATCTATTTCGGGCTTTTAAGTTTTTTTATTTTATTTATTTTTATTTAATTTAATTTTATTTTAATTTTAACTAAACCCAATTCAATAGCATAAAATTTCGCTCTTTATGAAAAACCTAAGAAATTCTGAATATTTTGTTCAAGCGAAATTAATTTAAAAAAAAAATTATTTCAAATATAAATATTTTTATTTTAAAATATTTATTTTAAAAAATTATAAAGCCTGACCCCCATATTTATAAAAAGTAAAATATATTTAAAATGTATTTTAGAACAAATTTTTCATACAAAAGTTGTTCTAAAATACATTTCAAATAAGTTTTATTTTTTATAAATATGGGGATGAGAATTTATTAAATTTATGTTTTATTATCTTCAAAATTCGCATTTAGTTTCAAAATTTATTAAAATCAAAATTTAATTAAAATACATTTTTATTAACAACATTTCATGGCATAATTTTAAGGTCAATAAACACTAGAAATAAAATTCAATTTGATTATCTTCGAAAATTCGATTTTTTTTTTTAAGTTTTAATTTTATGAGAACATAAATTTGGAAGCTTTAATTTCTTGAGATATTTTTAGTAATGCAAAATTAGCAGTAAATCTTATGCCTTACATTTCATTATCACTATTGATATTATATTACAAAATCGTAATGCTTGGAGAGTTTCGAATATTCGAATTTAATTGGAAAATTTGGAATACAAGTATTTAAATTTAAATTATAAGCTTGAAAATTTCAAAAGCACCAAGGCTTTTAATACAAATCGAGCAAAAACAATTAAATTTTATTATATTCGAAAATTCGAAATTAATTTCGAAATTGATTAAAAGTCAATTTGGCATCACAACTTTTTTAATAATGAAATATTGCATAATAATAATAACAATAATGTTTCAAGTATATTCGAATAATAAAACAATAACCTCTAATCATAAAAATTCTGGTTATAAATTACCAATGGATCAAAGCATTTCCCAAATGCCCAAAACAATCAAAATATTTCCATAAAACATATATGTACGTTAATCACTGAGCGCCTGAATTTTTTAAATTCTTCCAAGAATAATTTCTTAAAATTTTATTAAATAATATGCTATAAATAATAAAAAACAAGTTGTTTATAAAAACAATTTTTTTATGAAAACAAGAAATACTTTAAGGAAGATATGTCAGTATTCAAATTTTATCATGTGACAACATGTGCGTATAAAAGATATATGTTTTATATGCACGAGTATGAATGTGCATAAAGATTTTCCAGCAAAAAAAAGCTTGTATTTCAAGTTCTATATTCGTATGTGTGTAGAAAATAATTCTGCTGGAAAAACACTCTTACAAAAAAAGACAACAAACAAATAAGAAACAACAGGCGAAAAAATTGCAATAAAAGATGAAAAGAAAGCAGCAAATTTGTACACAATGACTGCGTAAGTCGCCTGAAATAAACGAGAATTCGCAATTTAAATTTCGTAAATTTAAAACATATTTCTACTATAAAACTTACATACAAACACAGACAAGCAAGCTTCTAAATATGAGAAAAGGTCTGAAAAGTTATTTTTTAAAGGATAAAATCTTGAAACGATAAAACTTTGGTGCAGTTAAATTGGTTATAGGCAAATTACCAGCCTGTCAGGGCATTCGATATCGATCGAAATTTGAATAGAATTTAAATGGAAAATTTTATCGATATCAAGTGACGTATTTTTCCCCCAGGTTTTGACTTTTTGTCCAGAACAAATACAGAAATTATATAATAAAAATTACAACGATTTTTTCAGACTGCCCTCATACCATAAAAAAATTTTCCCCAGGTTTTGACTTTTTGCCCATAAAAAATACAGAAATTTGATAAAAAAAAAAAAATTACAAAGAATTTTTCAGACTGCCCTCATACCATAAAAAATTGTGTACAAAAACCACCATACACATATTCTTAAATATATATTTTGACGCGTCATGTGGTTTTTAACTGTAATAGTATTAAAAAATAAAACCTTACACACACACTCACACACACACACATATGCACATACACAAACTCTCTAACATACCCACACCCACATGCTAATGTTTATATCAAGATAAACAAAAAACAGGAAGATCCACACAGTTGCATATATGGAAACAAAGCAAAGCAAAGCAAAGCAAAGTAAAGAAAGAGAATACACTGGCATACACACCTTCTAACGATAACTTCCGCCATTATATTGTAACAAAATAGTAACAAAAGCGCGTATGATGAGCGTAACTATTTGTATTTTGTAGAAATGCCAAAGGCTACCATACACAAACAGATCTTTGCAACTTCTAAAGAAAAAAAGTCGTAAAAATTATATTTTTTTTTTTTAAATTTACACTGAAAAAAAATTTTTACACAAAATTTTAGTTTCACATACAAATTTGATAAAATTTTTAATTAAATCAAAACTATGCTTAATTTAAAAAAAATATATTTTTTTATTAAATAAATAATTGAATCAATTAAAAATTTAATTAAACCGGTATCTGAAACCAATTAAAACCTTTAATTAGTGCACACTTTTTTTGCTGTGTATTTTTGCTTTTATTTTGGTACTTTTATCTTTGTTGTTTTGCTTATAGTGATTCAGATGTGGGCTAAAAAAGTTTAAAAAATTAAAAAAAAAATTGGAACATAATTGTTGTTGGCAAGCAGCTGCAGTTCTGGGAGCATTTTTAAATTCTTTTTTTTTTTTTGTAGTAGCATCCGTTAAACATGTATTACTTTGTAAAGTTTTTATGCCTTTTTTACAAAAGTTTCTTGGAACAAATTAGAGAAAAGAAAAAAAATCAGTCATGTGCGAGTCACTCTCACCCACATAGGGCTCCGTACTATGTTCAACTTTAACGATACAAGTTGATATTTTTTTCAAGTCTTATAGGACACCTTTAAATTTTTAATTAATTTTTATACTAAAGCATATTATTAAATACCCTGTGTAAATATCAAGTGTCTGCCTAACGTATAGAAGAGAAAGTAAAATTTCTAAAATTCGCGACATATAGGGAAGACCCTTTTATTTTTATTAAATTTATTTTCACATCTTGTTGTTACAGTAGATACTGTAAAATATAATCTGTATAAATTTTAAATTTCAGCCTATTACTGTTCAAATATAAAGACTTTCTATGAAAATATCGGGAGCCTACCTATTGCGGTTAAAAAAATAAGGCAGTATAAGAGAATAAGAGGTTATTGAGGAACACCCTTTAATTGTTATATCAGCTATCACAACATACATATCTGTAAAAATTTCATGGCCTACTTACTACGGTTCCAAAAATAACGCCATATACGTCTAAATAATGTCACTGTCGGAACACCTTTTAATTTTATTGTTTTGGTATAGCGGCCATGGAATATCCCTTTCTATGAATATCTCAAGAGTCTACCTATTACGGTTCAAAAAATAAGGCAATATACGGGTAAAACATGTATCTGTCGGAACATGTAGTAATTATCGTAGCCGCATAGTAGTTATCATACACTATATTAATACAGCTTCTGTGAAAACTGCAAGACTCTACCTATAAAAATAAGCCATATAAATGCAAATCACATCACTATCGGAATACCCTTTAATTTTTGGTTTAATTTTGAATACTTGTTTATAAAGCGAACAGAGTTTTAATTACCGTCTGAAAATTTTTAGTGATTTCCTCCTACAGCTCAAGAAATAATAATAATAACCACAAATAACACGTCACTTTCGGAACACCCTATAAATTTTAGTATTTGTTGCTATAGCGGCAACCTTCTGTGAAAATTTCAAGAGTATACCTGTTACGGTTTCAGAGATAAAAGGCGCTGACAAACGGACGGACAGGCTGACAGACAGACATTGTAGCGAAAACAATAGTGTTATGTTTTTACCCTTTCGGTACGGAATCCTAATATAAATGGTAAAATTTAAGTTCTTCTTAACCTATTCAACAGTAAGATAAAGCTTATGTCTAGAAAAGCACAACCATGACAAGTATGTATATGGTTACATGATTCCTCTCGAACTCCAACTTAACCATAGTTGAAATAGTTGAAATGTTGAAAACATACCGATGCGCTATTCCAGTTTCAGATAGGGGCAGAGGCTATGTTGGATAGTTTCTTACTGTTTCTTATCATGACAGCTTCGGCAGAGATCACTATTGCGCATGCTTCGGCTATTTTCTTCCGATCCAGAGTGATTTAATTAAATACAAAAATGTCCACAAGAAATAGAAAGAAAATATTGCGTTAAACAAGAGGTGAAGCAACTGCAGTGAAAAAATGCTACAAAGATGTTAGCAAAATTAAAAAATCCATCCCTGAACATAAAAAAATGCCAGTTCATACATCAGCATACACGCCTCTAATCAAAATAAAGTTTTCAAATATCCTTTTGCTAAGTTAAAAACTGAAGAAAATTATCTTTGAAAAAAAAACGCTTCTTTCGACACTGGCTCTCATTATGTGTTTTGTTCTTTAACTCCTAAAAGTATGCAACTTATTTCATTAATTAATTACTTGCACAATTTTTACATATTTCTGTAGCTGGTCATTAACTTGGCGTATGATTAATAAATCGGCAATTGTAAAAAATACTCATACGCCTATTTTACATATGTTTTAACCAGTAATCGGCCGGTGAAAAGAGATAGAATTCTATAAATGGGATTTTATTTCTTGCTTTGGACTCAAATGTTGTCATGTGCTCTGCCCCTTCTCTATTTAAAGCTGACCAGCTTGTGAGTAAAATTTTATTTTTTTTTTTTCTTAGTGGACAAATGTTCTAACAGTTTATGTTTTTTACATAAAACCAAAGCTTTAAGTGTTACCCACTGCTATAGCTAATGATAGCATGCTTATTTCATAAAAGCGAAAGTATCGTTTCAAGCCTTCTGTTTCATGTTGAAAATAAAAAAAAAATATTGGAATAAAATTTAAACTCAACTAAATTATTGATATGCATTTGATGAGCTACCACAACTACGTGTGTGTACAAAATTTTTGTGTATGGCATAATAACACGTTACAATGATACTGATATCATCATACAGCACCTTTGGAGGTGTTAAAGAATAGTGTGAAGGGCGTATGAAAACTAGCAGTTCAGTTAGCTAAAAAATAACTGTGTCCGATTGTAGCATTAAAAAACCCTGCAAAATACAGAACATCCAAGAGTGAACGCCTGCACAAAGGGCAGTTCTATGAGGAAGAGCAGAGACGCCAAAACATTTTTCGTTTTGAATTTTGCACTCCATATCATGAAATCTGGTAAACTCACGAATTTAAATAACTAACATGAGAAGACCAAGATATTACCAGTCAAACAATATATTTGATAAAATTTTTACAAACAAATTTTCGATAAAATTAAAAAAAAAAAAATTCGATAAAATGTTAACAAGTTTTTTTTACAAAAAGTTTCCAATAAAAATTTTAAAATAATTTTTGATAAAATTTTTACAAAAAAATTTCGATAAAATTTTTACAAAAAATTTTCGATAAAATTTATTCAAAAAATTTTTACAAAAAATTGTTGGTAAAATTTTTATTAAAATGTTTAGAACGAATTTTCGATAAAACTTTTACAAAAAATTTTCCATAAAATTTTTACAAAATATTTTCGATAAATTTTTTACAAAATATTTTTGATAAAATTTTTACATAAAACTTTCGATAAAATTTTTACAAAAAATTTTCGATAAAATATTTACAAAAAATTTTCGATTAAATTTTTACCTAAAAATTTCGTTAAAATGTTTACAAAAAATTTTGGATACAGTTTTTACAAACAATTTTTGATAAAATTTTTACAAAAAATTTTCGATAAAATATTTACAACAAATTTTCGATTAAATTTTTACAAAAAAATTTCGATAAAATGGTTACAAAAAATTTTGAATACAGTTTTTACAAAAAAATTTTTTAAAAATTGTTCGATAAAATTTTTTAAAAAAAATTTTTCGATATAATTTTTACAAAAAATTTTCGTAAAATTTTTATAAAAAAATTTCAATAAAATTTTTACAAATATTTTTCGATATAATTTTTACAAAAAATTTTCGTGAAGTATTTACGAAAAATTTTCGATAAAAATTTTACATAAAATTTTTAATAAAATTTTTACAAAATAATTTTGATAGACTTTTTACGAAAAAATTTCAATAAACTTTTTACAAAAAAATTTCGATAAAAATTTTACAAAAACATTTTTAATAAAATTATTACATAAATTTTCGATAAATTTTTACAAATTAATTGTCGACAAAATTTTTACAAAAAAACCTTTCTATATCTTTATATTATATTTGCAATGTAATGTTAAAAATATGTACTCAGTTGCAAAAAAGAAATAATGATCATAATGAGCATTAAACACTTTATTTTCAAAAACTATTTTACATCCCACATATCCTACATATGCCACATAAATGATCATAAATATTCAAATGACCCGAGTTCCTATTCCACTTATTTACTCACTTCAATTTTGGTCATTAAAATTGAATAATTTTTCTGAACTTTGCAAACAACTCTGTAGGGCAGACTAATTCCAAACATTAGTTTTACAAAACTCTTACTTTCTCCATAACTCAGTTATATATTTATCATACATAAGCTAGCAGTACTTGACTGTATATGTGTGCGTGTGTGTTAAAGTTTTTGTATTTCATGTACACATTTAGACATTTTCAAACGATATCTTTAAACAAAATATTAAGGCATGTTTACTAACGTTTTATAAAGGATTTTATTCATAGTCGTTTTATTAAGCCTGTGAGCATGTGTGCATATGGGTGTGTATGTGTGTGTATGTAAAGCTCGCTTAATTTTTTTTTTTTTTTTTCATTTTAAATACTTCAACCATGTTTTTACATGAACTTACACACAGTGTAATTTTGACAAAAACAAAAAATAAGGCACCCAAAAAAATCCTTTTACAGGTTGCCTGAGTCTTTATGAATTTGTCGTTTTTTTTTTTTTAAATGTTGTTGTTGCTACGTTCACGTACATATGAAGATTTCTTTTCTTGTTTTTTTTTTTTTTGTTTATCTGCAACCCAGACTTCGACATGCAAAAATGTTTTGTCAACTATCAAATTTACATTGAAACACAAACACGTTTTGTTGTATTACTTTATACAAAATAGCAGCTACAGCAACAACTAAAACAACATCATATTTGAAAGAAAAAATACTAGATGCTTCTCTATGATATTTTGTATTTTTTTTGTCTCTGTAGTGGAAATTGTTGTTCTGGTTGGTTGCCGATTTCTATGTTGGAAGAGGGTTGTATGATACAGTAAGTAAGAATTTTCTTTTTTTTTTAAGATCATTTTAGATCCTTCCAGTTATTTTTAGAGAAAAAGTTCGAATATAAATTTTAACTTGTTGTAGGGAAACACCCAGAGCCTTAGGTGGGAATCGTACCCACAATCCTGAAACCAGCGCGAGTTCGAATAATATTGGGCATGTCGGCAAAGATATTTTGTGAGTTATTGGAACGGAGCTGTAACCTTAGGATACTGTGCAAGCCTTTAAATACTCTGAAGCAAAATGGCTCCAAAAATATTGTTTTTTGGTCATTGGTATTATCTTTAGGCCGTAAGTCACGATCCACCACCAACTTCTACAGGATAATGTAAATGCACAGAAGGCGTCATCGATGATCATTTTCACTTAACTTCTGATTTTTTTAGATGACCAAGACTCAAGAATAAACTTAGTAGTATTTAGGTCCTATTACACCATATTATGAACAGTCTCAATATTTCCAACAGATTTTGCCTTTCGCTCATCTACCATGGATGACTATAAGGTATCACCTTATTCACGGCAGTTTTGGTTATTTACGAATAAAACCGTTCTTACACATAGCTTTAGTTAACAAACACAAGGTAGTTTCTATACCTGTTCCCCTTGGGGGGAGTTTTAGAAGTTTCTGCGGAACACAATCCCGACGCAAAATTTATCCAGATAATGTCTGTGGAATGTCAAAATATTAAAGCTAAAAACTAGCGCAATGTGGCCAACTCCTTAGGCTAATTTAGGACCAATTCTAGCTCTGTCCTCGCTCTATGACATCATAAGACTCGGCGAGTCGGACGAATTTAGGCACCATAATGTTAAATGTGGATGCAATGGGTGACCTGATCCTTGGACAAATTCTAGCAATTAGTAGAGACTCTGTGATGAGAAAGAAAGCCCACAGTTACCAGTCGACAATTTGAAATCATTAAAGTCAAAAGTAAAGGCTGCTGATAGCATGTTACTCAACGAATTCAAAGTTATCGTAAATTCCAAATCGGTTGTCTATAATCATTGCGGATGGAAGAGGATCGAAAAGGGATCCATTAGGGAAGTAGTTTGCTTCGATATTCACCTACATTATGAATAATAGGCATAATCGTTGTTGAACGCGGCAGCCTTCTACATCAGGCAAGTAGAGCTATCTTCGAAGATCAGACAGATTATTTAATTATTTTTTGGGACTTTTCGGGCAAATATTTTGCTACTAAAATACCGATCAGGAATGAATGTAAGAATAATTCTGTAATTCGAGACAATGCAGTTTCAATTGTTACAAATGGTGCCAAGAATGTCACGCGGACTTCTGATGTTATTGACCTTTCTTTTGCAGTCAGGCTACTCGATACCTGCACCGTGTTTCAGGCAGAAAAATAAACTTATAAGTAGCTGCAAGGGGAATTAAGGAACTTAAAAAGGAGGCAAGGCGATAGCTAATGTAATTTTTGTGGACAATATAGTCTTCATTTATTCCTCTGATGCAAAGATGGTGAAGTCGGGATATGTACTGTCGTGTTTGAGTTTGAGTTTAGGGGACGATAGCATTGGTGGAAACAAGATGTCCAATGAAAACGCGAAAAACATTAAATTTCAGTTAATGCTGGCCGTATTGGCAAACACTATAAAGGAATGGACATTAAATAAAATGGCTCTCAGTTGATCTATGATAACACTTATGGCTTGTTCAAAATCCTCTAGACCTCAATCCGAAAGCAAAGGAGGAAGGCCCTAATAGTCTTTGGAAAAATTCGATATCACTTTAAATAGGCTTTTTTGTGGTGGCATGATTGCTTGGGGTATAATTGAAGGCATGGTGGAATGTAGAGAATCTAATGTGATGAGAGCTACAGAACCTGTATGACTGAAGAGGAGAATCAGTTTAACACCTCCTCTGCGACTTCCTGGCTGTGCAAGAGAATGCAAGCTGAAATAGTAGGTTCTTTTAGAAGCTGAAATGTCTTAGGCATACGACACTAACTAGCCTCAAAGGTTGTACGAGAAGCTTCGGGTGATTTTTTCGGACTGGTGATACTGGATTTCTATAGGGTAGATAAATGGTCGTCACAATGTGCCTCAATACTCTTTGAGTAAACTCGCTTCATGGTAGCGGCCCTATTAACCTATCGTGACCTATCCTGCAAACTAAAGCCGATAGCCGATAATGTTATCGATGTGACTCGAACTTCTATTTGGTCACTTAAAACGTGATAGTGACAAGGCAATCATGTTTTTTCATTTGCATGTTGTGTTGCGCTGAAACTGCTTTGATTTAATGATGTGAAAATATGTAAAATAAAATGTTTCTAATTAAAAATCCCAAAGTGGTCCTTCTACTTTGGAAACACTTTCTCCTCATCAATTTACGTTTTTGACTTTAATACCATCCTTCTTGAAGGATTGTAAATATTAAGGAATTGTTTTCATTTTTCTATCCAACCTAAACATTATTATTTCAAATAACTTGATGAGTCTTAGCTACAGAATTCTTTGTATTGAGGTACAAAGTTGAAAAGATATGTTGATGAAAAAGACGCACAAAACGACAACTCACGTCTATAAATTATATTAACAGATGCCCAAGCTATATTGTTGCATTTATTTCTACAACAAATTTTTCCACAAGCAATTCTGAAGCCAAAAACAAAGTTGCTCGGTGTATCTGTGCAAACGTTATTCATTATGCTCCAAAAATTATCACCCCAATCACGAATAATTATTCCCATGAAAAAACTCCCAAATTTTCCTACCGTGAATGATTCCAATAACAATTTACTTGTATTTTACGGTAGA
This sequence comes from Phasia obesa, assembly GCA_949628195.1. NCBI lineage: Eukaryota > Metazoa > Arthropoda > Insecta > Diptera > Tachinidae > Phasia > Phasia obesa. Next base: position 14,630,464 of record OX451219.1, read on the forward strand.
AATCATTCACGATAGAAATTTTGGGAGATTTTTCATGGGAATAATTATTCGTGATTGGGGTGTATATTCCTTCTGTTGGTGTATATTCCTCTAAGTTCCCCAGTTGTTTGGTGCATTTCTCTCAGATTCTTTTTTAGTATTTTATCGTGTAGTTGCGAGTAATTTTTTTTTTTTTTTTGTTATTTTTTTGTTTCGTTACTTGTTATAAGCTGCTTAAAAATGTTATTTTTAGTTTGTTCGCTCGAAAGCCTTAAGCTCTTGTTCTGACATCAACTTTCTCTACTTCATACATTAAAATGGTGAAAGAAAAATGTTTTCTGCATATTATTGTCATTGTTGGTGCTTTCAAAATTTTATATTTCATTTGCAATTTTTTTTTGTTGCTTTTAGTTGCTTGCACGAGTAACAAAAAAAAACTTTACAAAACAGCAACTTCCAAAGTAGAAAGAAGACGCCAAAAAATATGTGACTGCGACAATTGATAACAAAAGTTATTTTAGACCTGTATAACGTTCGAGTGTGTGAAATTTAATTTTTTCTTTTTTTTTATTAGAATAATGTGTGTTTATTCAAATTTTCATGATGGAGGAAAAATTGAATGCAACTTAAAAAGTCCAGAAGGTAAAAAGAAAAGTTAAATTATACTTGTTTTCATAAGAGAGAAAAAAAATAATAAGATTTTTATTTCGAAATCAAAAACTTAATAGAATAAATAATTTATTATTTGAGACCATAAATTTTACTTTTAAAAACTAAAATTTTTTCTAAAAAATAATATGACTTTTTTGTGATTTATCAGCATTTATATGAGACTAGCAATATTTATATAAGGCTGACAATATTTTGCTCGATTTTGCTTTGGAAGTATTCCACATTAATTAAAAGACTCTTACTTTTATAGTGCTACAGTAATGGTTTATCCACCCCTGGATAAAATTCTAAAATTGATAACAAATTCTAAAATTTATAAAAAATTCTAAAATTTATAAAAAATTCTAAAATTTATAAAAAATTCTAAAATTCAAAAAATCATTATAAACCTCTGTAAGAGGTGTTTAAAATATTTTAATAACAATGTAATTCCACAAAGTAAAAATACAACTCAAATACAAATTTTATACAACTGGCGCCATCTGTTGCTCAGTAGTTTTTCCCACTTTAAAAAAATAAAAAGGCGAGTTGAAAAAATAACCGTGTTGAATATAAACGTGTTAAAAATATCCCAGTTTTAAACCGAAAATTTCAATACCTTTAAACCAGAAATTGCGTTTTCACTGCTTTATCTCCACTTTCTCTTGGAAATAAGATACTTTTATGGAAAAAAAAGTATCCTATATTGGGACCAGGACACTAAAATACCTCCTCACAAATTTTTGTTAAAATCCATCCAATAGTTTTTACGTGATGTGAACACAAACGAAAAGCAGACAGATAGACATACAGACATACAGACAGACGGAAATGAGTTACAATTTTATTATATGTATAGATAATGTTTGTATGTACCTTTAAGAGGCTGGTTAAGTTGCTTATATAATTTTAAACGTACAATATTTTAATTAATTTTTCAAGTCTTAAGTGAGGTACCCTTTTATTTGATGATTTTATTGCTTGCTTTTAAGATTTTAAAAATCACAATCATGTCTTTAACTTTCTATAAATTTCAAGCAATAATATTTGCAAGATAAGGCCAAATTCGACATAACTGCGACTTCAAAGGGATCACCCGTTCATTTTTATCAGTTTTATTTTTGATAATTTTCGTTATAGTAAACTTTGCCGAACATGTAAATTTGAAGTAACTGGTTATTACGGCTCAAAAATTAGCCCATAACAATTATAAGATAATCGACAAAAAAGTTATTTTTAACCATTTATATTGATGAATTTATAAAATGGTTATAAATAACCATTTCTATAAGATATATTTTATTTTGGTCACCGTAACCGATTTTAGTGAGAGTTTTATTTTTTTTTTTTTTTTGTTTTTGGTTATAAATAACCATTATATCAACCAAAATATTTTTTGTTCCAACTAACCATTATATCAACCGAAAATATTTTTTTCTGGTTATAATTAATGGTTATAGTTAATGGTTATTACAAAAAAAATATTTTTTTTGGTTATAAGGTATAGATTTTTAGCAAGTTTTACGATTTTTTGGGTTGTGTTATCAACAAATAACCAAAACGAATTTTTTATTATAATTTAATTATAATAATTTCTAACCAAAAAAAAAAATTTTTTTTTTTTTTTGATAAAATGTTTTTTTAAAACAACAATAATTTTTAATGTGATATAATGGATTTTAACAAAGTTTTATGAGAAGGTACCTAAGTATTCTGATCCCAATATAGGATACTTTTTTGCAGCAAAAATGTCTTATTTCCAATAGAAAATGGAGAAAAAGCAGTAAAAGCATGCCGATTCATTTTTACCTATTTAAGGGTATTTCATACTTTAAGGCATATTTTATTTTTGAAACACGGTTGCTCAACAGATAACGCTGTTTAAAAATAAAGACAAAATGTGAATTGAAACGCGGTTGTTCAATAGATGGCGCTGTTTAAAAATAAAGAAAAATGGGAATTAAAAGCGGGATATTATACAAACGGTTGCGCAACAGATGGCGCTGTTTTAAAATAATGACAAATTATGAATTACAAATAGCCAATTGAATAAAATTTGTATTTGTTGTTATTTAAATACTTTAAACACCTTTAACAAAGCTTTACAATAATTTTTAGAATTTCAGAAATTTATTTAAAATTTGAAATTTTATCCAGGGATAGGTACCTTTATATAAAGTGAATACGTAAGAATCTTAAAATTTGGTGTGGATTACTTTTAAAGCTAAATCGAAAAATTATTGTCAGGCACACACACAACGTGTGAGGGCACAGCTAGTCTGCAATAAAAAAAATAATAATTATATTCGGTCCCTGCTGGAAACACCTTTTCAATTTTTATTTTATAATAGACGATATAATCTTACATTTTTACAATTACCCTCTTTGGAGCATATGACTTCCTCAAAGCATCTCCACCGTACACAATTTGTCGCAGTTGTTTTTTAGCGTTGCCGTAAGACTCAGTCTATTTTTAAGTAGATGATTGGTCCTACTGTAGCCGGTCCTAGGATAATGGTGCTGCCATCTGTTGTTGTAAGTCCTCCTTGTATTTGGTGTAGTGGTGGAAATCTGTGCTAATCTTTTATTCCTAACTTTTTCCCAGGGGGTGGCACACAATGCATCCGCCCATATAACATAAAAACAGAAATATAAGGCGTTGCCAGATATTTTTGAAATTAAAGGTTTTTGGAAAAATCGGTGTAAAATAATATTAGTATGCTTCAATTACACAGTGCAACACGGGAAAAAATAACCATATACGGACACCACTACGTGATAAAAGACCAAAAAAAAGACCCCTGTCTCCCAGTTTTTCCCAAAGTCCTCCAGGTTTTTTTTTTGGGCCCTCAGAGATGTGGGGCCTCGATGTCATTTTTGCAAAAAAATGATCATTTACTCAAGCTCATATTTTGCAAACTCTTTGGAATTTTGATATACTCTCTAAGGCAAAGTTGTAGCTCTTGTCATAAAGAACAAAAATTGTTAACATATAAAATCAAAAAAACTTCATCTTCAAGGTCAAAATCGCAAAAAACTTTAAAAAATTCAATTTTTTTTACCTTTTTTTCCCCTGTTTAGGTCCATAGGTAGCAAACCGTTCAAAATTCAAGGAAACAATCAACTACAAAAATTAACCTAAAATCTCAATTAACAACTTTCTAGAACATATAAACTTCCTAGAAATGATTCTTAACACCGTTTAGGTAGCGCTTAGGTAGCCGCAAAAGTGAAAAATTTCCCGGTTTAAACGGTTTAAAAAAATAGGTTCCAAAAATATTTGTTAAAATCACTTTACTGGTGGGATACCCTTGAATTTATCTTTAAATACTTGTTATTACAGTGGACATGGTTATAATAACTCTACGTAAATTTAAAGTGTCTGCCTATTATGGTTTAAAAAAATAGACCCATGTACCTGTAAATTATGTCGTACTATGGAATCACCCTGTAGTTTTTAGCAATTGATGTTCCAGCGGCCGTGTATTACACCTTCGGTAAAAATTTGGAGGGTCTTTCTTTTACGGTTCCAGAGATAAGTTGACAGATGGACACATTGTGCTAAAAGAAAATAGGGTGACGGTTCAACATATTGCGTAGAGAACCCTAAAAACACACCTTAATCATGGTTGTTTATGTGTGTAGAAATCAAAAAAAAAAATAATTAGCAAAAAAATGTTAATTTTCAATAGATCAATAAATGAAATATTTATAACAATTTACATCAAGCATCCTACGCTACTGTTACGACCACACAAGTTACATGTATTTTTTATATTTTCACTTCCAGTTTCGAAAGTACCCATTGCTGCAGCGGAATCTTAATATTTAAAATTATATTTAATTTTTTAGCTTATAGGGGGCTGTTTTTTTTTTTTTTTTTTTGTTTGTTTGTTTACTAAGCTTCTAATAAACCTAAACACAATTGCTCGATTCCAATTCCAATTGTATTTTTATTTCTGCCATGTCTTTTCAAATCGCTTTAAAATTTTTTAAATCCTAAACTCAACCCAAATAAAACTGTTGTGTGTTTATGTTTGGTAAACTTCACACTAACTTCTACACCCCTAAACAATGGCGCCAGCAAAATAAAAACTGCAACTCTCCGGTTACTCCTATTAAAACACACCTCTATGATTAAACAAATTTAACCTCAACTAGCAAACAAGAGCAACAAAACGAATAGGACTAGGTCGGGCGGGCGGGTAAAAAATATGGGAATGTTGCAATAAAAGCAACAACAAAGCAATAAAATGGAAAAGGAATAACAGTTATAATAACAATGGTGAACTTAGCATAACAGTTACAGAGAATTACAGTGAGAGAAAAGATATAGTTTGATTATATTCAGCCATTAAACTTTCATTTGTTCTAAGGCTATAAAAATTAGGATGTAAAAAAAAACTGTAGATTTAACTAAATAAATTGAACTTTTACCAAACAATGGAAGTTTCACCAAAATAAAAAAATTTAATTTAAAAGCGATATTTCACCACGAATCGTAAATTCACCAAAAACATTAAATCGAAGAGACTCACCAACCCAAAAAATAATGGTCCTAAAGAGTTTGCATAGGCATACCACGAAAATGATGGAGGTCGTATAAAAAGGGTTCGCTTAAAATCTATATAGATCCATTTTTAGAACAGCCTATAATTTTTAAATTAATCAGATCTCTCATTTTATCATAAAATTATTCTTCAGTGTTTTAATTTTTTTTTACAGTGTTTTGTTTTGATTTTTTTCCTTTTTATCCTTTTATTTTGTTTTCCAACCTGGCCATAAATATAAAAAGTGGCAACGTATATAAACGTGCGTTTTTTAGTTGTCATTGCTGGTCTGCTGCTTCTGTATCCTACTGTGCAAACTTTACATACTCGTTCGTATTTGCTTACCAGCTTGAATTATAATAAAATAAAAGTATGGTTCCTATTTCCGTTTCCAGTTTTTGTTCTACACTTAAATATGAATACAACTGTATGTCTTTTAGTTGTTGGATCTCGTTTTTTTTTTGCTGTTTTGAAATTCTAGTTTTAATTTTTATTATTTTTTTGTTGTTTGTTTTTGTAGAGCGCAGACACCCACTAACTTTTGTTGGCATATGATAAGACTCAGTAGGAAAAAAATTATTTTTTTTTTTTAATACATAAGAGCACGCAGAGAAAAAAACGTAGTTGCGGTATAGTCACGAGAACTATACTATGATCTCTGTAACAATATATGGTTGAGGTGAATCGATTTTAATTGTTTCTAACATTACTTTGGTTACAATAACAAACAGGTTTGGTTAAAGTTTCTTCGTAAATTGTTACTACTCGCTAAAAATGCTGGTCTTAACCATACAATTTTTGATAAACTTCAAGCCACAACCAAAGTTTTGTAAGTATTCCAAAATACTGCAACAAAATATGTTAAGTTTTTTCTTCGTATACTCGTATAACCAAAGTATGACTAAAAATAATAAAGTAATAAATAGCCTTTAGGGACAAACAATAAACTAAAAAGTTCGTAGTTCGTTATTTTTTGTAAAAAGTTTATAAATAACAAATTCATAGTAAATTGTATTCATTTTTATCATTAACAAATTTTTGGTCAAAATGGACTTATACAGTTTTAAAACAAACGGCCTTTTTTCGTCAAAATAGACTTACACCGCTTTCAAAGAAAACGGCTCAATCTAGTAAATTTACTATTTACAAATAAATAGTTCATGCTAAATCGTATTTACTTTTATCATTAATAAAGTTTTTGTCAATATGGACTTGCACTACTTTAAAAGAAAACGGTTCATTTTGTCAGCTTTTTATTAGAAAAAGTTTATAAGTTTATTTTTATCATTTAGAAATTTTTGTTAAAATAGACTTACACCGTTTTGAATGAAAACGGCTGATTTTATTGGAAAAAGTTTATTAATTTAAAATTTATAGTAAATTGTATTTATTTTTATCATTTACAATTTTTTGTTAAAATGGACTTACACCGTTTTCAAAGAAAGCGGCTGATTTTATCAGCTTTTTATTGGAAAAAGTTTATTAATTTTAAAATCATAGCAAATTGTATTTATTTTTATCATTTACAATTTTTTGTTAAAATAGACTTACACCGTTTTCAAAGAAAACGGCTGATTTTATCAAATTTTTATTGGAAAAAGTTTATTAATTTTAAATTCATAGTAAATTGTATTTATTTTTATCATTTACAAATTTTTGTTAAAATAGACTTGCACCGTTTTCAAAGAAAACGGCTGATTTTATCAGCTTTTTATTGGAAAAAGTTTATTAATTTTAAATTCATAGTAAGTTGTATTTATTTTTATCATTTACAAATTTTTGTTAAAATATACTTACACCGTTTTTAAAGAAAACGACTGATTTTATCAGCTTTTTATTGAAAAAAGTTTATAAATTTTAAATTCCTTGTAAATTGTATTTATTTTTATCATTTACAATTTTTTGTTAAAATGGACTTACACCGTTTTCAAAGAAAGCGGCTGATTTTAACAGCCTTTTTTTTGGAAAAAGTTTATAAATAAAAAACAAGTTTTTCGTCAAAATGGACTTACACCGTTTCTAAAGAAAACGGCTGATTTTAAGTCTTTTTTAAAAAAGTTTTTTTTTCTGTTATAAAAATTTCGTGGTAAATTGTATTAATTTTTATCATTAGCAATTTTTTGTCTAAATGGACTTACATCGTTTTCAGAGAAAACGGTTTTTTTGGAAAAAGATTATGTATAAAAAATTCTTCGTGAATTGTATTAATTTTTACCAATAAATTTTTTTTTTTTTGTCAAAATGGACTTGTACTGCTTTTAAAGAAAACGGCCCCATTTTTCACATTTTAACAGTTTTTTATTTTTTAAAAGTTTATGAATAAACAGTTCATAATAAATTGTAATAATTTTTATCATTAACAAATTTTAGGTGAAAATGGACTTACGCCCCTTTTAAAGAAAGCGGTTCATTTTAACAGTTTTTTTTATTTATTTATTTATTTATTTCTTTATTTATTTATATATTTATTTTATTATGTATAAAAGGTTTATGTTAAAAGTTTATGGTAAATTATATTTATTTTTGTCATTAACAAACATTTTGTGGACATACGCCGCTTTAAAGAAAATGGCTTATATATAATACAGATGCTTCTAGATTATGGTTACCTCAACCATGGTTTTCTTTGATTGAGTGGTAAGGTGAGGATATTTTTTGAGCCTCATCGCTACAGATAATTATTTAAGCATAAAGATTATTCCAAGGAACAATTATTTAAATAATTCAGTTTAATTATTAAGAACTGCTTTTCAATCGTCAAACAGCAGATTTTATCCCTGCCGTCAAAACCACGTTTGACGCCAGGGGCAATCAACATCGAAAGGCCGCAATTTGAAATTCAGATACAATAAAATTTTATAGAGACAAGATTGACCTCTATCGTTATTAGATGCTTTAAGAAATTCTGTCGAAAATCTAACCGTGTCCTTTGAATATTTCTTCATCAATATGTCCTTTTAAATTTCCTATAGGCCGCTTAACAACACAAAGAAGTACGAATATGTAATACGAATAAGTATAAATTTAAATTGCATACAGAATTCTTAACTTTTTTATATAAAAACTTTTGTTCCTTTTTTATTTGCCTGCTTCTATTTTTTTTAATTCATGACATTCAGAAACAAATAAACACACATACATACATACATACTTACTAGCGCGCTTATACTCGCTTAGACTCATATTTACATACGACACTCTACAACTTTGGCGTCATTGTAAGAAGAAACAAAAACAAACACAATCTTACTCGTATAAAGAAAAGTAGCAGTTTTCTCTCACCCCCCATATAATATCCCCTCTTCCTATTTACTGTGTATGACATTAAGCTTTGCTTCGTGTATTCTTTACAGTTTTTTATTACAACTTTAGTTTCAAGTCCTTTTTTTTCATTCCCTCATGTATTTAAAAGGCATATTTCCGTTTTATTCTTCATCTTCAGTGTCTTTTTGCAGCCTGGTGGCAAATGTGTGTATGAGTGTGTATGTGTGTGTGTGTGTATGTTTTATTGTCTGTTTTTTTTTTCTTTTTTGCTTTTGTTTGCTTTTGTTTTCCTCTGTAGATCTTTGCTATCTTTTTTGTTTAATGCTGCTTTGCTTTTGTTGTTAGACAGTTTTTAGCGTTAAGGTTAACACAGGAGGTGCTGTGGCACATATGCGACATTTATAAATTTATAACCACTTCAAGTACTACTATGCAACAACAGCAAGAACAAAAACAACTGCAATAGAAAACATTATAAAGAGAAAAATAACTTACAACAAAAAAAAAAAAGAGCAGAAAAAAGAAACGGTACGACAACAACTTTCTATTCGTTTGGAATTTTTTATAATAAAGACAAACAGTTGGAAAAAAAAAGCGAGCAATTTAAATGAACTTTAAGTTGCCAGAATAATAAAGAAAAGCATACACAAACACACTCGTACACACACACACACATACACATATCAAGTAAAAGGAATGCTATATGTGTATGAAGTATTAAGGAAGTGGGTCTTGACTAACATTGATTATTTAAATTAAAATTAATAATAGTTAAGATTTGTGGATGTCGTCAGCTTTAATATTCAGCTTCAACATATCGCACACTAAATCATAAACAATCACAATTTAAAATTTATCGAAATCGTTTTTTTTTTTTAACCGACTTCAAAAAAAGAAAGAGGTTATCTATTCGTCTGAATGTTTCTTTTTTTATGTTTGTGCCCGCAGAACTCAGTCATTTCTGAACCGATTTTAAATTTTTTTTTTTTTAATTAAAATTGTTCCTTTATTCGAAAGGAAATGCTTACAGATTGGTCCCATTTTAAAAGAAGTTCAGAATTTTGAAAATTAAAGGGTGTCCCCAAACAACATACATGTTTTTTAAGTGTATTATGAACCGTAAAGAGCACCCTTTTACAATTTAAAAAAACTGCATATCACTATAACTGCCAATAACAGAAATTAATAAAAAAATAAACTTAAAAATTAAAGGGTGTCCCCATATGTGACGTCAATTTAAATATATGAACCATTTGAACCATTGTAGACAATCACTGAAAATTGGACAGAATGTTCAATATTTATAATCATAAATTAAATATTTATTATTAGAAGTTAAAGGGTGTCCCAATAGTTGATGTAATGTGATGTATATTGCACAACTTTTGAACCGTAACAGAGAGACGGTTGAAATTTGCAAAGAACCTGTATATTTAAGTGCTTTATAACATCAAGTATATAATTTAAATTTGGAAACTAAAGGGTGTCCCTTTAATTGATAAAATTTTATCTATCTAGCCCTTGAAAATTAGACAGAATCTCCAACACTATGTCCCGTATAGTAACATTTATAAATATTTAAAGTTATAAAGGGTGTCTCAATAGTTGATGTAAATTGATGCATATGGCCAAACTTTTGAACCGTTTTAAACAGACATTTGAAATTTACAAAGAATCTGTCCTTTAAAATAAGTGTTTAATTTAAAATTGTACATTAAAGGGTGTCCCCTAGGTGATATTGTTTAACCTATATGGCCATATCTTTGGAACCGTTACTTTTTATTGCTGTGTCAGTAACAATAAGTGTAAAAAAATAAAGGTTGTCCTCATATCTGAGGTAATTTGTCGTATATGGCTTTATCTGCTGAACCGTTATGGATAGACATTTAAATGTACAGAACGTATATAACTATGTCCGTTAAAGCAACAAGTATAAAAGTATTTGATTTGAGTACTATTTCTTACAGATTACTTCCTTTTAAATTTTTAGTTAAGAATTGATGCGAATATATTTGTTTTGTAGTCGGTTTTTTTTTTTGCAAGAATTATTATAAAACAGTTTGCACCTTAAAATTTCCTTTGCATCCCGGTCTTCTTTAAGGACAGGATTCACTATCCTTTACAATCGTACGATTCAATCATAAAAAAATCTGACGGAATTGTATCCTACTCATACAAAACAAGATTTTGCAACTCTGGTCGCATTGAAAAAAGCTATTTTATGAACTTTTTTGAAAAGATTATTAAATCGTAAAGACTTGTAAAAAGGGCTGTCACACACTTATATTTCTAATCCACACTATCATACTTTTTTAGCACACATTCTGATTTTGACAGATCATACGACTAAGTATGATAGTGAATCATAAATAGCCTTTACTGTGCAGCTCAATTTGGTTGTATCCGTAAGAGTTAATAACTCAAGCCTCGCATGTTAGGAATTTGTTCTATGTTTGGGTTCTATGAGTGTTTTTACGGATACGATGTGTTTACAAAAGCAATAATACCGACATTACAATTAAACCAAACCTTTTAAAGCTTATTAAAAAAATTATCCAGAAGCAAGGAAAATATATAGCGCCTTTATCGCTTTAGAACAGCAATATTTGTTCTGTCAAAAGTCGTACATGATCTTTGCTCGATATTTGTTCTTCAATAGTATTTTATTTTTGGATGACGCACTATTTATTTCACTCCAATAATCGTGTTAGAAGGCAAAACATCAATGTCGAGTGTTAACCAAATTTAAAAAAAACAGCTTCCAAAAAACACTATATACGAACAGTCCTTTGGCGACGCAATACCAGATTTAAAAAAAAAAATATTGCCGTAGTTCCCCTGTAGATCGAAACACATGATTTCTAATAGAATTTTGCTCATCTAACTTATTTACACTGGCAAGATTTTATCTTACATAATATAGCTTTTATATAGACCCGATCTCTTACCTATGAAATTTTTCTTTTCTTTCCTTAAATCAAAAGTAATAAGTTATAATCCTACCACTCGAGAACAGTTAAAAAATGATGTGACAGCGATTACGAAGACTACGAACCGAACTATTATACACAAACATTCTACTCTTTTCGAAGAAAGCTCGCAAAATAACGGCAAAGGTATGATCTCTACTGAACATCTTTGATAAGTTTTTCAAAAGCTTTTATATACATAAAACACATAGACGACAGCAGGCTACCGACTACAACCTGTCGAAACTAAAATACACACGTGTATCAGATCAATATTATTTTACCGCCATCATGGCTGCACGAAAATAAAATAAATTATAAAAGATTACGATGTAGCTTTCGTCTATACATATAATAAAATAGTAACTCATCTCATGTCTGTCTGTTTTTCTTTTTTTTTGTGTTCGCATCACGCAAAAGCTACTAGATGGATTTTAACAAAATTAAATTTTGTAAGGAGGTACCGTAGTATCCTGATTCCAATACAAATCAGTGAAAGTACGCTGATTTTTTTTATCTATTTAAGGGTATTGCTTCTTTTATTTTTGAAAGCGGGATATTTTAAACACTGTTGCGCAACAGATGGCGCTGTTTTAAAATAATCACAAAATTAATTCAAAGCGGGATATTTTAAAACAAGTGCGCAACAGATGGTGCTGTTTTAACATCATGACAAAATATGATTTTAAAACGGGATATTTTAAACATGGTTGCACAACAGATGGCGCTGTTTTAAAATAAAATGACAAAATATGAATTACTTACTGCCAATAACCAATTGAATAAAATTTGTATTTGATTTGTATTTTTAGTTTGTGGAATTACATTGTTATTAAAATAGTTTAAACACCATTTACAGAGGTTTACAATAATATTTAAAATTTTAGAATTTTATATAAATTTTAAACAGGATGGGTACCTCTATATAAAGTAAATACGTAAGAGTGTTAAAATTTTATGTATTGTCAGGACGCACACAGCATGTGTAGGCACAGCTAGTCTTCAATATAATAGCAGTAGCTCAGTACACGGCCACAATTGTAGCCAAGGGCATGTTTGGTCGCGTAGCTAAGCAGCTGCTGCCTTCTATGTGTTTACACTATAAGAGTAATTTTATAACTAAAGTCTAATTTTAGAAGAATATAAAAAAACCACAATTAATTAAAAGTAAAATATTTTCTCAATTTAAAACAATATATGAATTTTTGTAATTTTTAGGGTTCCGTACACAAAGTGTAAAAACGTAACCCTATTGTTTTCGCTACAATGTCTGTCCGTCTGTCCGTCTGTCAGCGCCTTTTATCTCTGGAACCGTAATAGGTAGACTCTTGAAATTTTCACAGATGATGCATAGCTGTTGCCGCTATAGCAACAAATACTAAAACTTATAGGGTATTCCAATAGAGAGGCGTTATTCACGAATAAGTGCATATTTCGTGAACTTTATGTGGGATACACATGAAATTTACAAACAGTAATTAAAACTTAGTTCACTATATAAACAACTATAAAAAAATAAAATTAAAAATTAAAGGGTGTTCCGATAGTGGTGTGATTTGCATGTATAAGGCCTAAGTTTTGAACCATAATAGGCAGACGCTTGAAATTTTCACAGAAGGCATATAACTGTGGCCACTATAGCAAAAAATACTAAAACTTATAGGGTGCTCCGAAAGTGACGTGTTATCTGCCTTTATATTTTTATTTCTTGAGCTATAGGAAGCAACAGTGATTTAAACTATGTTCGCGTTATAAGCAAGTATATATTATTAAACCTAAAAATTAACGGGTGTTCCGTTAGAGACGTGATTTGTATGTGTATATGGCATAGGTTTTGAACGATAATAGGTAGACTCTTGAAGTTTTTACAGGATGAGTTTTACTACGGCCACTATAACAAATAGTAAAAAATTAAAGGGTGTGCCGACAGTGACGTGATTTACATGCACATTGACTAATTTTTTAACCATAATAGATAGACTCATACAATTTTCTCAAATGGTGTAATACTATGACCCCTATAAAAACAATAAAAATTTAAAGGGCTTTTCGACAGTAACGCGTTTTGCATATATAACGACATATTTTTTGAACCGTAATAAGTAGACTCTTCCAGCTTGTATAGCAGATGTGATACCATGGCCGTTATGACAATTACTAACAATTAAAGGTTGTTCTAACAGTGACATGTTTTTCACGTATAGTAACTTATTTTTTTCATAGTAATAGGTAGAATCTTGATAGATTCATAAAAGGAAAATTGCCATGGCCACCATAGCAAATAACAAAAATAAAGGGTGTTCCGACAGAAACATGATTTGTACGTAAATAGCTTTATTTTTTGAACCGTAATAGGTCGACTCTTTAAATGTTTACAGTAGATGTTGTATTTCGGCCGCTGTAACAATTACTAATATCTGAAGGGTGTTCCATCAGTGTCATGTTTTTCACGTATATTACCTTATTTTTTGAACCGCAATAGGTAGGCTGATGTATATTTCTATAGATAGTGTATTACCATGGCCGCTATAACAAAAATTGCTAAAATTCAAAGGGTGTTCCAACAGTGATGCAATTATTACTTTAATTTTAAAATTAAGGGGTGACTCATAAGACATGAAAAAATTAACAACTTGAATTTTTAAAGTTGTACTAAACATAGTACGGAACCCTAAGTGTGTGAGTCTAACTCGCACTTGATTAATTTATTTTATAATACATTTTCACAAAAATCCAATCCTTGAGGAATCACAATCAAAAAAAAAATGTTTCTTTACCAAAATAATGTATGTAAAAATATTGTGATTTGGTAGAAAATAATCCATGCAGACACACACGCACACACACACACATAAGCAGACGCACACGCATGCACTGAAGTGTCAAGCAATCAGTGACCAATCTGTACTGGACATTGGTAAATGGTGCATTGTCACATATTAACGTAATTAGTTTAGGACAAGTAAGTGTGATTGTGCATAAGTGTAATGCACATTGGCACACACTTGCATACACATACACTCACACACACACACACACACATCCTCACATACCCAAGTGTTAAAAAATGCTTGCAGTTGTTTTTGTTAGTTTCATTGGGTCTTTTTTCTTTCCAGCCCTTCAAATTTAAATTTTGAATTGTGAGTGGTACAAGGTAGTTCTAAACTGATTGCAACATCAGGCAACTTAACTACCTGTGTATGCAGCAACATGCATCACATGAACTAAATGAATAAATGCAAGTGTATGTATGGGCAATGCAAGCATTTTTACACATGTACTCTTATTACACTGATGAGATGACTGGTAGGCAAAAATGTAAAAAAGCAGAAGAAAAAAACCGATAATAAAATGCCCGTTCGCAAAGGAAAACACATGCATATTTGTTGGTTTATTTTCCAATGTATTAGTAATGTTAAGTTCAGTATGCTTAATGCGTATATGGATGAGCAAAAATCCCTAAAGGCATTTGGTATGCGTGTACTTATGCATGCCTGCCTGCGTGCAAGTGTATTAGTGTGTATGTGAGTATGTGAGAACTGTGCGTGCTAAAGTACGTGTGAGTGTTTAAGTTTGCAAATATGTGCTTGAGACCAAACTAACACTTTGCATGCAAAAATTCATTTTGTAACAAAGGAGTAAGAGCAAAAATATTATTTGTCCTCCAGAAATTGTTGCAGTTTTGGACTTAGGCTTAGGTTTAGGACAGCATTGCAAAGAGTTCATTATTTTCTAAAACTGAAAGCTCATACTTTCAATCTTTAAAGCAAAGAAAAAAAAATTTATATATTAAAAAAAGTTCCCGTATTTCTTCAGCTTTTAAAACTTAGATTATTAAACCAAAAGCAAATTTTTTGGGTTTATATTCGATTTATTCTAAAAAACTAATTTTCATTATTAAAATCTTCTCTTCTACTTTAGCTCCTCACTCTTACAAATGTCTACAAAATTCTTGTACTTTATCTTCAATCTTATGAAACAAAGCTTAAGTGAGTTAAATACTCAAAGGACCAAACATGAATCAACTTAAATATTATGGTTCGAAGGACCATTGCTCGAAGGACTAATAGCTAGCAATTTAGTTAATTTTAATTGAGGTATAACAAATACAAAATTACACAAACAACAGGGCTGCTTTGCACTTTCAAAAATTAAAAACAGAGCTTTAAAAAAAAATTTAGAAAGCTTTTATGTTTTTGTTACTTGTATCACACACCACTTCTTTGAATTAAAATTGAATAAAAATCTTTAATTAAAAAAGAATTTAATTTATTGAAGTTAAAATAAAGTATTCTAAGGATATAAAAATATGAATTTATACAACGAGTTTTAAAACATGGTCGCTCTTCTCTTTTGGCTGTTTTTCTATTATTGCCAAGGCGAATTCATACCAAGTGCAGTCGACATCCCAGCTGATTGTTTTTTGCTCTCGTTTTTTTGCTAATGTCTTATCTAAAATACATTGTTTCATATCTGCTAATCTAATGTCAAAGTTGTTGTTTTGTTGTAGTTGTTGTCCTACTGCTCACACCTGGTATGAATTCGCCTTGATTGTTGCATTATATACACCTACATAGTTGTATTATTGGGATGGTGCGCTGACACTTGTATTATTGCCTTCTCACAACTTCAGGTTATAATTTTTATACAAATGCTAAAGCATTTTAAAAACATAAAATGAATTAGACGTTTCTAATTCTATCAACAAAACAGCTGTATATTCAACACTAACTGGTGAAAAAAAATCTAACTTAAATACAAGCGACAAACCTTATAAATATATATCTGACCAAAGACTAGTGCCCTTATGCAAAAGAAATAAAGTCTACTTGAAGTGTAAGTCAAGAAAAAATTTCCATATAAAATTTGTCATAAAGTAGACTTTATTTCTTTTCATAAGGTCATAGAAATTTAATATAGAAAAATCTGGTCTTAGTTAACAAAAGCTTGATGGATCAGTGACAATTGCTTAACTAAATGTTAGAAATTAATTTACAGAAAGCCAAACTTAGTTCAATAGGCTCGAAGGACCATTTAATATATTTAGAAAAAATCTAAACTTTTAACCCAGACTCGAAGGACCATAAATGAAGTTTGGAGATGTTTTAAGTATTTTTCGTAGTTTCTTTGCAATGCATTTGAAATGACAAAACGCTAGTTATATACAATGGTAAATGAAAAATTTCGTAAGCGCAATCATGTTAATCACTTAGTAAAGTTATCGAAATTTAATTTCTTCGTTTATCCACAGCACAGTGGACAACGTCGGTTATTATTAACATCCTTATCTTTTAGATGAAAGGGTAACTTGAAAAGACAAATATTTAAAACAACAAAAAACAGTACTAGTTAATGGAGAAATTAAAATGCACTGCTGGAGTATTTATCGGCGGTTGGCAAGAATTACAAGAAGTTGCCAAAGGTGCAAGCTATCGCAATTATTTATTAAACTGGAAAGACTTTGCTACGAACTAGCTGTGCCCACACACGTTGTCTGCGTCCTGAAAATATTTTGTTCAATTTTGCTTTAAAAGTAATCCACAGCCAATTTTAAGACTCTTACGTATTTACTTTATATAAAGGTACCCTTCCCTGGACAAAATTCTAAGATTTATATAAAATCTAAAACTCTAAAACTTATTGCAAAGCTGTGTAAAATGTGTTTAAAATATTTTAATAACAATGTAATTCCACAAAATAAAACTACAAATCAAATACAAATTTTATACAATTGCATATTTGGCAGTAAGTAATTAATATTTTATCATTACTTTAAAACAGCGCCATCTGTTGCGCAACCGTGTTTTGTGGAACAAGATTAACGTGAGTACCTGCCATACTCGGCCTAACCTCACGGTGGTCTTACCACCGAGCGAAACTTAGGCGTAGACTATCGCCCCCATTGTGTAGTATAACAACACTTTACGATTGCCACCAATCGCTTTTTGTGTGTGATACAGTCACAATGAGTAGCAATTTACATAATATGGCAAGCCTTTCCAAGGCAAGCCTAGATCCATATTATAACCTCTTACTTAGGGGTTTGGAGACTATCCAAACTCCGTCTGTTGAGAGTGCAACAGCACACTTGATCGACCTTGCACCTTACCTACTTAATAGATCTTAAACCACAGCCACCACGTGTACCCCCGAAGGGGACCTCACCAATAACCAGTCACAGAGAGGATAGGCTCTCTGAGAGGCTACCAGTCCTTTGGGCACTGGTCAGGCCTCGAAGAGGACCAGTGTTATAAAACAGCAGACCTTTTCTTCCAGATTTAGGCTCTAGGAACCTAGCGTCTGGTGCCCCTATTTTCCCCGAGTGAACCGCGTCAAAGCATTTGCCATTACTGCAGTGACAATTGGAACCCCCGGGGGTGCGCAACTGTGATTAAAATATTCCGCTTTCAATTAATATATTGTCATTAAAACAGCGCCATCTATTGCGCTGTGTCCTTATTTGGAAAGAAATAATGCCGCCAGCGTGTAAGCCACAACAAACAGTAAATTTGAATGGATGTAATTGTGTTTCATTAACGGCTTGAGGATTGTCTTCGATCCAAATACGTCAATTTTGCTTATTGACGTAACCATTTAACCAGAAATTGGCTAAAAGCGCTCTAAACAAAGTTATTTATTTTTATTTAAGTAAATTTTCACAATTTGAAAGCTTTTTTCTGGTGTTAAAAGAATCAAAAGCTTGACGAACTTTACTGTACAGAAATGTCAACACAGTTTGACACTATCAGCTGTCAAACCATTGCTATCGATATCGATAGTTCTCATGCAGCTACAAAAAAAAACACTCGATATAAAGTAAATACGTAAGAATCTTAAAATTTGGTGTGGATTTACTTTCAAAGGAAAATCGAACAAAATATTGTCAGGACGCACACAACGTGTGTTATAAAGTTATAATAAAGTAATAAAGTTACAAATAAATTTAAATCATAAAAATAGGCAATACTTTATATGAAATATAATTATACGTATAATTGTTATTCGGAAGTAAAATGTTACTAAAACGACTACAGAAGATAAAAAAAGATAATTTCGCTCTAAAAATCTGGAGTTACTTGTTGATGTTCAGCAATCCATTCGATGAACTCTTTACTCTTAGCTCATCCTAAGAGCCAAGGTATCAACTTTCTCTTAAATATTAAAAGCTATTGTTTTCCTCGGAAAGGGTTGCAGTTGCGGTAAAACAGGTGCTGAAGTAAATGAATATTGGCAATACTGCAATTGCAGGTCATATTTATTTTTAGAACAATGTTGCAGCGCCTCTAGTGTCAAGTAGGCACAATAGTTTTGAAGCTGTATAGCCATTTTATTATTTATTTATTATTAATATTTAGTTCGGCTACGATTTAGTGCTATAGAGTAATACCGACAAAAGAGGGCGCTGTGATATACGTATATTCTTGTAAGGATAGAAAAAACTAGAACATATCAGAAAAAGATATGTTAATAGTTGGGTTACGAACCAGGGCGAATCAAGCCAACATTCAGGCTTAGTAGTCGAGGTGCTAAGTATCTAAGCTACAGCACCCTCATGAAAACCTTAAGAATAGATTCCTTTAGAATATTCCTTAAAAATACCTGTTCCATTAAATACATATGTACATATACAATATATGCGTGTATGTGAGCTTGTGTGTGTGTATGCTTTTATGTTGTGGTCCTCATTTATATAGAGTTGAAAAAAAAGAGTGAGCAAATGTGTATGTGTGTGTGTGTACGTCTACGTGTAATTCAAAAAACAGTGAGTGATCACATATTGAGTAAAATGTGTTGTTGTGTATGACTTTTTTTATAAGCCTGTGTATGCGTGTGTGTGTGTGTGTGTGTATGAGTGTATGAATTGTAAAGGTTTAAAATAAAAAACTTATAAGGCCACTGCTTATTGGTGTCTGTGGTAAAATGAAAATTGTGTATTCAATGAGTGTTCGTTCATGTTCATGTAAAGCTATGTGTGCGTGCATGTAAGTGAGTGTGTGTCCGAACGTGTACGATGTATTTATGAATTTATGTATGTGTGTGAATGAGTGTTTTTTCATTTCGTTCATTTACGGTTTGAGGGGTTAGACCAATGTATGCACATTTATTGTTAAATTAAAGAACATCATTGCTTTTTCATTATTGTTGTTCTTGTTGCAGCCCATGCATGTTGTATTTATGTGTATGTGCCTGTGTCTGTGTACGTACTCGATCATAGGATACAATGTGACATTATAATGATAATGATGATGGCGATGATGATGTCCAATGTTTTTGGTAAAACATCGATAACTGCTTTCACTAGTGCGTTGTGTTTTATTAATGTTTTATTTATTGTTACTACTTTCTCCCAAACACTTTTAATATCCCTGTAGTATTTTGCAGTTTAAAAATCTGTTTTTTTTTTTTTGTGGAAATTTTTGGAAAAACAACAGTATTAGTTCATGTGTTTGGTTTGGTTTTGTTTTGGTTGGCAATTGTAATGTGAGTGCATGTGTCTTGTGTGCATTTGAATATTGTTGTATTTGTATTAGAACAGGTACTTTGCTGTCAATTTTTGTTACAGTGTCAGCCAGTGGTTCTAGATTTTAAATGTATTTATTTCTATTTTTTCATAATTTTTACATCTTGTTAATCGTGTCGGTTAGTATGGACCATGTTTGTTTTATAACCAGTTATTGTTAATGTTGATATTGTTGTTGCTGTTGTTGCTTTTACTGTTATAATGGGCAAATGTCATTTAGATATTTGGGCTGCTGTTCATAGTTTCAATTGTCACCGCATATTGTTTTTGTAAAAAAAATATATATATATGTGACAGTTGAGGGAGTAAAATAAATTTAGCAGGCTGCTATTTAAGGAACAAAAAGTAAATATTCCAATTTTTTCCCTCCATATGATTGGAACCATTTAAATGATTTTAATTATAAAAGCATTATTTTATAATTTAACTAGCTGTGCCCGCCACTTCGTCAGCGTCCTTGCAATATTTTCTTCGATTTTGCTTTGAAGGCAATCCACACCAAAGACCCTTTCATTTTTAGTGCCGCCTTAAATTATGCTGCATATCATTTTATGTATTTACTTTATAAAAAATAAAGTATGCATATCCGGTTGGTTCAGTTCAGCTATAGTTTTAACAAAATATTGGCAGGAGGTATCTTAGTATCCTGATCACATTATAGGATACTTTTATCCGCAAAAATATCGTATCTTAAAGAGACTATTTTTTACCGATTTAAAGGTACTGCATACTTTAAGGCATCTTTTATTTTTGAATGTGGATATTTTAAACACTGTTGCGCAATAGATGGCGCTGTTTTAAAATAATCACAAGATATGAAGAGCCAATTGAATAAAATTTGTATTTGATTTGTAGTTTAGTTTGTGGAATTAAAAATATTTTTAACACCTTTTACAGAGCCTTACAATATCCAGGGATGGATAGAATTCTAAAAAAAAAAATTGGTATGGCTTATTTTCAAAACAAAATCGAACAAAATATTGTCAGGAAGCATACAACGTGTTTGGGGACAGCTATTGAAATATATTTTCATCACTAACGTCAATCATTAACATGACCTCCTACTTGAACGTATAATGTCATATGCTCTCTAGGACTTTGTAATGGATTTTCTTTGCCTATATACTCAGTGGCAGTTTTCCACAAATTTAAATTAATTTCAGTTATTTACAGCTTGTAGCGGATCATTTTCCCCTTGATATAATTATCATAATACCAGCTTGAGACCTGATATTTGGTGCTGAAAGAAAGAGATTGATGCAATTCTCATTATTTTGTATACCCTTCACCATAGGTGGAAAAGGGTATATATAAGTTTCTCATTCCGTGTCTAATATATACAATATTCTTTTTCGACCCCATAAAGAATATATATTCTGAATCCTTATACATAAAGAAGTTGATTAAACGATGTCCTTCTCCCGTCTGCCCGTCCATCTGTGTTCAAGTTAAAATTAACTAGTTAATGCCAAGGCACCAGAAGATATACAGAAAATTTAAGCCCACAAATCTGACAGGCACAGTTTCGAATAGTTTGGCTAAAGAAATTCAGCAACATCAGAACCTTCCATTAAAGACTGTTGTCAAAACATCACACCCACATATATTTTTTACGTGGTTTTTTATTTTTTCGGTTGCAATAATTCTCTTTTGCTTTTTTCTTTTGTTAAATAAATATTAGATCGCGACCTATGGGGTTTAGTCTGACCATTCTAAGGTAATATAGATTTTAGGAAGGTCCTAACTCTTGCCAGAAATTATCTGTCAGATTTTTACAAAAAACTTTCAATAAAATTTTCGTTAAAATTTTTGCAAAAAATTGTTGATAAAATTTAAACAAAAAATGTTTGATATAATTTTTACAAAAAATTTTTGATATAATTTTTACAAAAAATTTTCGATAAGATTTTTACAACAAATTTTCAAAAAAAAAAAAATTACAAAAAATTATCGATAAAATTTTTACAAAAAATTTTTGATTATCGCTAAAATTTTTACAAAAAAATTTCAATAAATTTTGCAAAAAAAATTTGGTATAATTTTTAACACATTTTCAATAAAATTTTCTATAAATTTTTTTGAAAAAATATATCCGATAAAATTTTTAATATAAACAAAAAATTTTTACTAAAAATTTTCGAAAAAATTTAAACAAAAAATTTTCGATAAAATTTTTACAAAAAAATTTAAAAAAAAATTTACAAAAAATTTATCGATAAAATTTTTACAAAAAATTTTTGATTATCAATACAATTTCTACAAAAACTTTTCAATAAATTTTGCAAAAAGTTTTTGATAAAATTTTTAACAGATTTTGAATAAAATTTTCTATAAATTTTTTACAAAAAAATTAATATAAAATAAAATTTTCGATAAAATTTTACAAAAAATTTCAATAAAATTTTTACAAAAAATTGTCGATAAAATTTTTACAAAAAAATTTCAATAAATTTTACAAAACATTTTTGATAAAATTTTTAACAAATTTTCAATAAAATTTTCTATAAAATTTTTACAGAAAATATCCGATAAAATTTTTACAAAAAATATCCGATAAAATTTTTAGAAAAAATTTGTAATATAAACAAAAAAATTTTGATAAAAATTGTCGATAAAATTTTTACAACAAATTTTCAAAAAAAAATTTACAAAAAATTATCGATAAAATTTTTACAAAAAATTTTTGACTGTCGATACAATTTTTACAAAAAAATTTCAATAAATTTTGGAAAAAAATTATGATAAAATTTTTAACACATTTCCGTTAACATTTTCTATAATTTTTTTTCAAAAAATATCCAATAAAATTCTTATTATAAACAAAAAATTTTTACAAAAAATTTTTAATAAAATTTTTACAAAAAATTATCGATAAAATTTTTTCCAAAAGTTTTCAATAAATTTTACAAAAAATTTTTGATAATATTTTTAACAAACTTTCAATAAAATTTTTACAAAAAATATCCGATAAAATTTTTAGAAAAAATTTTTAAATAACAAAAAAATTTTGATAAAATTTTTACTAAAAATTTTCGATTTTAACAAAAAAATTTTCAAAAAAAAATCCATACAATTTTTAGAAAAAACTTTCCATAAAATTTTAACAAAAAATTTTACAAAAAAAATAAAACTTTTGAAAAAAAATTTCAATAAAATTTGCATGTAAGATTTTTTTCGAGCAAAACACCATTGGGCACATTCAAAGTAAAAAATTATGTTTTGCTCTGAGAATAACGTGTGTTTTCGAGTTAAATCTTGGTGATTAGTACCCAGGTAACCCCTTACAAATTAATTATCCTATATCTAGAGAAATTAAATCATTAAAAGAATTTTGTGTTTCTAAGGTTTTCCAAAAGCCTTATTATAAATTATGTTAAGCTGCTTATGCTTGGATTTTAAACAAGCTCTATTAAGGAAAGATTCACTTAGTTCATATACAATCTTAATTAATCTAAAGGTAGTCCAGCACAACGTGGTCTTTATTACAAATGGAGAATTGAGACTATTGAGTAATTTGTTTTAACTTTCATTATCCCTTAAATAGCCTGCTTAAAAACTTTAAACCTATAAAACGTTTTTAGCCTAAATCTTTATATTCCCATTAAAGTTGGTAAATGTATAAAATCAAAGTAGTTGCCCATACACAAAACACACACACATTATGAATGTGGGTTTGTAGAAACCCCAAATATTAATTTTGTTCCATATGTTACGTTAGAAAAAACAATAGTAAAAATGTTAACCAAAGAGCACTTATTGGATGTCCTGTGCATCCCACATTAGACGCATGCTGTGATTTTGAATTTTGGTTTTGTAACATAAAAACATACACACACACACACTCACATATACATACACATACATATTACTGAACTAACTGAACTCAATGACTGACCAACTAGACAGTTACCCAACCGTACAAATTAAAAACAACAACAAAAATCAGAAGGAGAGACAAAAAACTCACAAAATCAGAAACAGCACAATTATATTCTCATGATTTTTACTCAAATGAATACCTGTGGTCCACCATCATGGCAACAAGATTTGTCAACATACACTTACACACAAACACATACATACATACACATACATACAAATATGGGAACATATAATTGTATATGTACAAAGATTCTAACATACTTTAGTTTATAGGAGGGCATGCGGAAAAGATTTATTTTTAAAGTTCAAATATTTTTTTCTAAACTAATTTTAAAAATGTTTAAGGTAAAAATACGGTGTCTTTTGTAATTTGTCTAAATTACAGATTAAATGGTCCCCTATTTAATCTAAAAAATTGTCACAACTTAAATATATTAGTTTACTGGGGCACTAATATCCGGGGACTATCGAAGCAGACCACTAATTTTATGGGTCTCTTTTCGATCCACCTCGGTCCTCAACGATTTCAGGCGGCCGATTGGTAACATACAACTAAATTAATTTTCTTTAATGTCATGCTAATACTAGCCTTTGCTCAGATCTGTACTGATTTCAGAATTCTGACTCTCAGCACGTATTCTCTTTTAATTTGTCTAAGGCTTAGATGTTTGTCTGTATTTCTAACCCTTATGCTAACCAGTGCTGGACATTCTCCGCCTCTTCTGGGGGCACAGGCTGCAAGTAATACTTCTGTGATTCTCATTTTGGCCAGACGACACTTGAAGTTCATATGACATATCACTGATGCAGTTATAGCTTAAGGTACTTTGATTTTATCCAAGCAACTTTCTGATCTTTATATCGAGAGGCTATGGTGTCAAGAGTGCCTTTAAAGATTAATCCAATTGCCTCTGAAGAGGTGTTCGTGTCCATCTCTTGCGACCAGTTAAAATAAGAGTTCCTTCAGCAACTGACCTCTTCACCTTTTACGAGACCTTCGGATACTCACGGTTCTATTTGATTTCATCAAATATAAGCATAAAAAAATTTCCAGTAATGGAGAAAAGACGTACCCCAAACAAAGCTCTACATTTGCCAGGTAAGTCGATACAAAAAATAAAAGAAAAATAAAAAGACTGGAGGTCGACAGAGTTTGCTCGACTTAACTTAAGGAGAAGCCTCCTAGGGAAGACAATGTATTACCTGTTGCTATCACAAAGAGGTGTAGTTCGAACTTATGACTGTAAACTCGGTCACGTTAAGCTTTACCCTAAAAATAATATGCTGCCATACATTTTTATATTGAACCTAAACACCCTCTAAAGTCAGTACATACGGCTAGCCCTGACTTGTTATTGTTTCTCTTTTTCTTTGTAGGGGGATACCGAAGCAGATCACTAACTTCATGGGTCCTTCTTCGACCTCCTTCTTCGTTCCTCAATGATTTCTGGTATCCGACTGGAAATTTACGACTACCTTACTTTCATTGAGTCTCGTGCTGTCGCTAGCCTTTTACTCTCGACTGTAGTGATTTCAGACTGGCGAGTGATACACATCGACACTCATCCTCATCACAGAGTCTATAGTAATTGCTAACATTTGCTTAAGGCTAGGTCTCCACAGCATCTACATATAAAATGTGTTTTCCCGTGGTCCAAAGCCTTTTTTTATGTTACCCTCTTTCCAAACACAGTCTGCAAGAATCGTCTTACCGCGATTTTTAAATTAGCCTGATAATACTTGAGTTTCCGTGATCTGTCACTAACGCAGTTAACCATTTGTAGGTATCCAGATTATATTCAAGCTCCTTCCTGGCCTTCCTGCAATCTTGTAGTGAAAAATTCTAAAGTCTTTGCTGGGTATCGAACCCACAACCCCGGACTGATAGACTAGCACACTACCTACTAGCCCACCGATGCACCCTATTGTTTTTAAAGCTTTTAGTCTAAAACATTCAGTCTAGAAAAAAACTTCAACGTGGATTAATTCAACGATCTCTTCAAAAGAAGGCCAGGGTTTTTAATGAGAAATTCGTTGATGAGGAATTCGTTCACACACCAAATTCGAAATGACCATCAAACAAACCCTGTACATTAATACATAACATCAGAAATATGGCCACCTTTCGTCAGAATGAGAGCAAGAGAAGAACCCAGGGGAGTGAATTTTGCAAAGTGAACAAGAATTCCGCCTTTCGCTGATGTCTAAACTGAATTATATGCTAGAAAGCGTAATGGGGTTTCAACAGAAGGGTGCTATATTAACACAGCTGATGCCACGATCAACATCTACTCGTCCTTACTGGAATAAACTTTATTACAATAGATTTTTTTTACAATTTTAAATGCTTTTCGTATTTATCCCGATTTTTGTGTTTGTGAGCGACTTTCGAAACTGCCTTCCCACATAAAGACATGTTACTTGAAACAAAAATTCCCTAAAAAACAATTCAAACAAAAATTTTTAAGCTGGATTTTTCTAATTTTTTTCATCTCCTTTTTTTCCTTTTGTCTTTATGTTTTGAAATGAAAAAACCCTACAAGAAGAGAACTTAATTGTATAAATGCACCATAACAGTTGAATGAAAAATGTTACCTTTCATTTTCGTCGTTTGTTGCTATTGTTACTAGTGGGTGCGCATGCATCTGTGCACCTACGAGTGTGTACCACAGATTGAAGGATAAAATATATTTGGTTTTCATTTTGTAGGTGTATGTTTCAGTTGGTAAATTTATTCTTTTGGCAAAACAACAACAACAAAAAAGAACCTTCTGGTAATTGGATTTAGCGTGTAACTATTAAAGGATTAAAAAGGAAATATTTGATAGAAAAATGAGATTAAAAATGTAGAGAACGGAAACTAGTTTGGGGTTAATAATCACTCGTAGGAAGAAGGAAGTATAAACTAATTTACTTGTTAAGGAAAAAAAATATCTGAAATTATGTGATTCAGATTTACATCAATGCCTTGCTAGTCTCCCTAACCTAAGACCACTGACTGTCTTACCACTGGGTAAACATTATACGTCTATCAATGCCCTTGTTACGCATAGCGTCACAACAAGTATCAATTTTAGATCATAGTTGACAGGACTATGCTCATAACCCTTGTTTATTAGTTGAAGACCTGAAATAAAATGACAAAGTTTAGGTCGCCTCATTTGAGCTGTCGGTTTAGTGCAATAGCACACCGGCCTAAATAATCCCTCCTGCTATTTAGATCTAAACAACACCCATCGTGTTATTCCCAAAATGCCCTCAAGAATATGTAGTCAAAGGTACTGGGAAAGTCTCCTTTGGTCTATTGCTTCTAATGGTACTGGCCATTTGGAAACTGGTCTTGAAGGATCTTATGTTCCATTTTAAGGCCCCGTACAAGCCTAGGGAACAGGTGCCTCCTCAGAAGCATTATATTCAAATTAAAAGTCAACAAGACAATATGCCCCAGAGGACAGTCCCAGAAGTTGTATAACAAACGCAGGTGAGGTTAAGTTTTACAGTTAAATATTTTAAAATAGCGATGGTCTTATCACTAACCGAATTCGAATGTTCACTAACCGAATTCGCACGTTCACTAACCGAATTCGGACGTTCATTCGATATACTGATAGACCGATTGTTAATGCGCTAGTCTATCTGTCTGGAGGTTGCGGGTTGAATTCCCGCCGAAGTCTCTGGGTGTCTTCTGCAGACAAGCAAGAAGCTTTGCAGGTAGTAGATCTTTTAAAAAGAAAAAAATACAACAATCAATTGGTGAAGGCAGCTTTTGCTATTTTTGAAGAATCGAAAATACAAAATTCAAACACTGGATTTTTCGAAGGTTTAAGGAAATTAAAGGTGAGTTGGGCGGAGTGTATGCCACATCAGTACCAGGAGTTTAGCAGTATCTACAGTTAAGTAAATGAAAACTTGATCATAAATGAAAATTAAATATTGATCATACAACATCACCACCAACTGTGACTCTCCTGAAGGACATCCACTTGCGGCAGTTACTTCGAGAATCATCTATAAAATCAACATTTCAGATTTAAGTGACCAAAGAGTTAAAGTCCACGAACTAGTTCAGAATGCAGATTGTGCGTAGAAGAGGCTAAGGTAGTAGCGTACATTGTGTGAATTTCCAGAACTAGCTGGCATAAGGCTTAAGTTCTAAGCCTTGCCAGTCTAGCCAGCACTGGACAATCACACAATATATGCGCTATCGTCTCAACCTTTTCCAAGCACAGTCTGCTATTCTTGAATTTTCCTCTTGACGAAATGATACCTGAAGCTCACATAACCTGTCACGGATGTAGTTATCCCGGTTAAGGAACTTTGATTTTATCCCAGCAACTTTCTGAAGTTCATGAGGAGAGTGTATTGCCGCAGGAGTGCCTTTAGAGAATAAACGTTCTATTCCTTTAAAGTTATTCGTGTCCATCTCTTGTGGCAAATAACAACTGAAGTTCCCACAAAGACTGTCTCCATTCAAGGTCCTGTTTGATTAAAAAAAAAAAATAAACAATTTTTTTATTTTTTTATGGGAGGTACCCCTCCCACTATCCTAATCTAGTTTGTATTTTGCTAAATTATGCATATAAATGTGTGGGTTACTTGTGCAAAGTTTCAAGACTCTACCTTTTATGTAGTTCCCTAGGTACACGATAATAATTTTTCACTTTGCATGTGAGGTGCCACGCCCTTTATCCCAATCCAGTCTGTATTTTGCAAATTTTTGCATATAAGTTTGTGGGTTACTTGTGCATAGTTTCAAGAGTCTACCTGTTATAGTTCTCTAGGTACACGATAATATTTTTCACTTTAGATGGGAGGTACGACGCCCACCGTGTCAATCCAGTCTGTGTATTGTTAGACTATCCAGATTAATATGAGGGTTACTTGTGCAAAGTTTGTAGGACTTTTCCTGTTGTAGTTCTCTGGGTACAGCATAATATTTTTTCACCTTGTATGGGAGGTACCACGCCCACAGTCCGAATCTAGTCTATGTATTGTTAGAATATGCACATTAGTATGATGGTTACTTGTGCAAAGTTTCAACTCTCTACCTATTGCAAATCAAGTAGACGATAATAATTGTTCACTTTGTATGGGAGGTACCATGCCCACTTTTTCAATCCAGCAGCGTATTTCACTAAACTATGTATATTAATAAGGGGGTTATTGGTGCGTAATTTTAAAGATCTACCAATTGTAGTTCTCTAGCTACTTAAAAAGTGGGAGTAAAAGTGGGTGTGGTCAATTTTTATTTCCGTAAAAACCTAAGTTGGGTTATGATGAACATTTAAAAAAAAATTTGCCAAAGCGGTGGTGCCATTCTTAAGTGATGCGATTACCCACGAACGACATTTGATTTTATTCATATACAAGCTGTGCCCGCCACTTCGTCAGCGTCCTCACAATATTTTGTTCGATTTTGCTTTGAAAGTAATTTACACCAAAGATCCTTACTTTTTAGTGCTTCAGTTATCGTTTATGTATTTACTTTATATAAAGGGTCTCCTTCCTACTAAAATATACCGCCTTAAAGTATGCATATGGGCAAAATTGCATACTTCTACTGCTTTTTCTTCGCTTTCTTTTGGAAATAAGATATTTTTGCGGAAAAGAAGAATCCTTTATTTGAATCAGGATACCAAGGTACATCCTCACAAAATGTTGTTAAAATCCATTGTACGTGATGCGAACACAGACAGACAGAAAGGAAATAAGTTACTGTTTTATTGTATTTATAGATGTAGGTTAGAATTATAAAATTCTTAGTAATGGAGAAAAGACGTCGACCCACACTGCGGTCCACTTGCTGAGGTAAGAGGATACAAAAAAGAAAAAAACTAGAGATCGATAGCTATCCAGAGTTCACTTGACTTAACTAAGCCGAGACAAGTTCAAACTAGCAGCCTGTAAACGCCACCACGAGGAGAATGTAATTCGAACTCTCGGCAACGCCAAGCCATAACCTTCTTTCTACAAGCCGAGGACCTAAGGACGTATTTTTCCTCTGTTCTCTTCTCCTTTTTTGTGACCATTTTTGGCAAGCGAAAAAGTCTTAAACATTACGTCTTTGAACTTTAGTAAAACAGCATAGCTACTCTGGCTTAGAATAAACCCTCAAAACAACTAAATCTCCTAATGATATGCTTTGTATTCTATACCAAAACAAAATTTATAATTTTCTCTTAAAAAAAAATTTAAAAAAAAAAATCTAAAACTTGGCAACATTTCTGCCATTTCATTTGACCTCATTTCCTAACTATCTATTGCCTTTGATAATAAATACCAACTCAATTAATTTTCATTTAATTCCACAAGATTCCAAAAGAATACGAAACGTTTTAATGCAAACAAAAGCTCCAAAACTAAAGTGGAAAATACTACAATTGAACCGTGACATGATGTCATGTCAATTGCCATAAAATCATGCGTCATGCTTTAAGTGTCATTGGGGTCATTTAGATGGTTATAGCCGTATGTATATACCACCAAATGTTGCAATGATGCTATGATTAACAAAGAGAATTCGAAAATATTTAAAACATCTTCTTCTTCTTCTTCTTGATGAACATAACAAAATTCTTCGGTTTAAAATATTTTTACATTTTATTATTTATTTTTCTTTTATTTTTATTCTATCAATTTTTTTATTATAACTTTTTCAGGAAAATTTATTATTGGTTTTTCATTTCCATGTGTCATTTGGTATTTTGTTCGTTAAGAAACCAGCAGCCACAATTGCATCAAAAGAATCTTAAGGATATTTTCTGAAGGACCTTTTTATGTTGTCAAAGATGTACATGAAAACTAATGCCTGCAAGTAGGTATGTGTGTGTATTTGTGTATATGTATGTGTGTGTATATATATTTTGCAAACCATAAAATAATATAGTGTATTTGAAATAGACATTTGTTTATACTTCAAAATATATGTAAATTTATAAAGTGGCACAATTCAAAAGTTTTTCAATTTATTAAAAATTTTTTATTTCACCACAGATGATGTTTAATCACACTTAAGTCGAGTTATTTAATGTGATAATTTTAAGTAAGAAAGAAAACGCCAGTATACTTAAAACTAACAGCTTAAAGCATGAATGTATTTTCTGCACCGCTACGAGCCTTTTGCACAATGCAGCAGTCTATGACCAATATTTATCTAATGCAATATAAGGGAACTAGGTTAGGTTAGATTGAGTGAGGATCACAACATAATTGTATGTGTGTAGATTCACAAAAACCCATTCATTATTGTTCCACAGTGACTCCTCTGATTTTCGCCACTATCCATAGCGCTGTTTTTTCGTAAATTGGACAATTGCCATATCTACAGCACCTTTCAAGTCCTCTATATTCTGAAAGAAAAAGGCACCAAAAACATTTATTACGACTGTGCGATAACGCAGGACATGGACATAGATAGTGGAATGTATTTTCCTCTTCTGGCAAAAAAAGCATATCGATGAGTGGCAGAAGGGTGTGTAGGGGTAGTGTTTCTAAACATTCGGTTTTAAGGTTCCAACATCGAATATAACAAGCCGGTTTCGTACACGGAAAAAAATATTTTCACCAATTAAAGGTTTTAATTGGTTTCGGATTTAAATTTAATTAAATAATTAATTGATTCAATTAATTTTTAATTAAATAATTTTTAATTAAATAATTAATTAATTTAATTAAATATTTAATTAATTGTTTCAATTATTTATTTAATTAGGAATATTTGTTGTTCTGTTTTAAA
Organism: Phasia obesa; assembly: GCA_949628195.1. Taxonomy (NCBI): domain Eukaryota; kingdom Metazoa; phylum Arthropoda; class Insecta; order Diptera; family Tachinidae; genus Phasia; species Phasia obesa. Next base: position 14,662,015 of record OX451219.1, read on the forward strand.
CAAATATATATTTGAATCAATTAAAAAATTAATTGAATGTAACTTTGATTTAAACAAATATATTTTTGAATCAATTAAAAAATTAATTCAACTTAATTGTAAAACTAATTAAAACTTGTGCAAAAAAATTTTTCTTTTTACGGTTTCGTACTGCGATAGACGTTTTTTCTAGATGTCATTTTGCGATCTAGCCATCAATCGCCCACATACTGATCGGCTCTGAGTGGAAAGCATGTATTACGCAAAAACTAGTGTGGTCTATCGGTAACTACTTTCCTAATTTTTTAGAACCATATAACAACGAAACACAATATGGTATATATAAAATCAGTGTTCAAATGAATCAATAGACGCTAACGATACGATAGGCTAAGGTCCTTTGTTAGCACTTTTGACCTCTCCTGCTTGTGATCTAGTAGCTCGGCCATTATATAATGTTTCTTTGCCATTTTCCTTATCATGTTTTTCTGCCTAGTCAGCAGCAAACATTCAGAATGTTTGGTGGGAATCGAACCCGCAAGCTCCAGACTAATATACTAGCTAACGGCCAATCAGTCTATAAAGGCAGTCTGGTGGGGGACAAAAGGTATTTCATATTCAGGGCTGGTTTAGTCTAGGCCCGATTGGTATCGTTATTATGAACGTTAGCTTCTTAAGTCATCTGGGCGAAATCGCCAAAAGTAATTTTAAGTTGTAATTTTTAGACCAGAAATGATATATAAACTCGATTTCTGAGCCCTGTAACCCCTTGACTAGTTCTTTAGTGGCCTATAATGATCGAATGTTGAATGTGTCAATATAAGTGTAGTGTCAAATGGCTAAGCAACTGGTCTGGCATTGCTGTAGAAATATATATTTGCAGCGCGACATTTGTTTAATTTTTTTGTTTTCTTTCAATATCCTTCCCTTCTGAACAGGTTTAATAAGTCCAGTTAATTAGGGAAATTAACTGTACCACTTTAGAGTAGTGCAGGCGAAGTATTGAGTATTGGATACCGAGTATCAAGTAATTTATCCTTTTTTTGAGTTCTCATAGTAGTTATCGATAATTTTAGGGTACTATTTTAAGAAATAAATTAAATAAAAGAATATTAGTTGCTATTATATAAACGGAAGTATTGAGTACTATTGAGTACTCAATTAATAAGTATTGGGTAGTATTGAGTAATCGAAAGTATTAAAAATTACCAACACTATATTAAAGGCCTGCTTGGAGAAAGATTTAAAATTCTCTTTTTTGTATGAACCAGGAATAACCAAGGACACGACCTCCTTAACTAAGGACTTGTCCTTCAATCTCTATTTTTTGGGCTCATGCTTGTAATAGAATTTTGACTGTTAGCCTTGTCAGCTTTTAAATTTTAAACAAAACTCAAAGGTGTTAAATCGCACAATGTAAGCGCTCATTTCTAAAAACCTGAGAAATGTTTCACGCAATAATTGAATATTTCGCAGATTTTAGGGCAAGACGTCCGTTATCAGAAACAGCCAATTTAGGTACATTTTTAGTCAGGACGCAATATCTAAATATCTACGTCCACTAACAAATACTGCTTGGCCTCTAATACTTTATAATTTTTATGAGCAGAAAGCCTCTAACCCAAAATACAAAGTGATCGGAAACACAATGTAATGGGTGATTCAAGTAGAGATATTTTTTTCAATAGCCTTTTGTTGACAGATGACGTGAGAGTCGTGTCATGCTGTCATGTTTTTTTTTTTTTTTTTTTTTTTGTTTAGTATTGTTTGGCATTTCATACGGGAAAGACTTACGTCTGAACAACGTTTACAAACCGTTCAACTTTATTACGAAAATTTACGTTCTGTGAGGAATGTTTCGTGCACTTCGCTCAACTTATGGGCAACATAATCGGTCTACTGAGCATATTATTCATAACATCATCAAGACCCAGTATTCATTATTGGATAATATTCGACCGAATAGACCACGTCCAGCACGCTGTGAAGAAAATATAGCGCCCGTAGCTGAGAGTGTACACGAAGATCGTGGAGTTTTCATTCGGCGCCTTTCGCAGCAACTCGGACTGGCGTATGGAACGACTTGGAGCATTTTACGCCGAGATCTTATATTGAAAGCACACAAAATACGGCTTGTACAACAACAGAAGCCGCTCGACCTTCACAAGCGACATCGCTTCGCTCTATGGGCTCTTGAAAAGTTCTAAGAAGTTCCGACATTTTCGAGCAAATATTGTTTAGCGATGGGGCCCATTTCTGGCTTAATGGGTATCTAAACAAACAAAATTGCCGCATTTGGGAGGAAGAACAACCTAAAGATATTCAAAATCTGCCACTTCATCCAGAAAAAACAACGGTTTGGTGTGGTTTATGGGCCGGTAGAATCATTGGTCCATATTCCTTTAAAAATGATGACGGTGTGAACGTAAACGTCAATGGCGATCGTTATCGTGCCATGATAACTATTTGATACCTGAAATGGAAGCTCGTGATCTCGGCGACATTTGGTTTCAGCAAGACGGCGGCACTTCCCACACAACGCATCAATTAATGGATTTATTGAGAGAACATTTCGGTGAGCACATAATTTCACGTTTTTGGCCGGTCGATTGGCCACCAAGATCGTGTCATATCACACCATTAGACTTTTTCCTGTGGGGATATGTAAAGTCTAAAGTTTATGCGGACAAACCCGCTTCGATTCAGGCCTTGGAGGAAAACATCACGCGTGTCATTCACCAGTTACCAGTCGAAATGCTCGAACGAGTCATAGAAAATTGGACTCAAAGGATGGACCATCTGCGACGTAACAACGGCCAACATTTGATAGACATAATCTTTAAAAAATAAATGCCAAAGAATGTTCTTTCAAATGATAATAAACATTCTCCATTAAACTTGAATCTTCTGTGTTTTTTTTTAAGTAGGGCACCTCGACATGGATCACGCCTTAGATATATTCTTTTTTCGACAATCATAAGGGGTTTTTTTTTTCAAAAATGAGAGTAACTACGATTAACAAAGCCGTCAAGAATGAAATGTGTTTAATCGCATTTCGGAAAAGTATTCGCCAAACTTTTATTATATTTTTTGAAACATTGTCCACACAATGAAATTGCGTTGGTTGTTCGCCCGTGTAGTGCTACACAAATGGCTGCAATTTTTAATCTTATGTTTATTTTGTCATACCTTTTATACAGAGAAAAAAATATTTGCACCAATTAATAGTTTTAATTAATTTCCGATAAAAATGTAATTAATTTTTTAATCGATTCAATTATATTCTTAATTCAAAAAAAAAACAATAATCTTCTAAACAATTAAATAATTGAATCAATTAAAAATTTAATTAAATTTGTATTCGGATCCAATTAAAACCTTTAATTGGAGCAAAAATATATTTCTATGTAGTTGCTTGTAATAATATCGTTTTATGAAGCGTCAGCTAAAAATAGCTCTAATAATCAGAAATGTCAATTGGGGTAGGAGTCTCTCGAAGCAAGAGCATTTGGTAGAAGTGCACCTTACACCACACTAGTAATATCACTCAGCAAGCAATTTAAAATCGGCTAATAAATATGGAAATGGCTCTGAAGAATAAATAAAATAAACCAATAGAAATTTTAAACAGCGTTTACTTGCTTGCCAACTTGAAAACCGATGTCAGAGATTCAAAAGCGCATTAGGATCAGCATCAAATAATTGTTGATTGGCCTGGCAACTTACAATACCTATAAGCAAGCTGACTACGTTTCTCTGGATCAAAACTGTGTGTTTGTCTTCTTTTGAATGGGTAATGAAAAAATAAATTATCCTTACGGACAAAAGAGCCATTACTCAGGAATTTCAAGATTTTATAATAATCAGGGTTTTAAAATGCTTTAAAAAAATAATTTCCAATAATTTCATAAATATAAATATAGATTATATTAAGAAAAAAAAGAAACTGTCTGAATAGAGAAATTACAAAGCTTTTCCTTATCCATTTACTTCGTAACCCATCAACATATTCGCTCTACGCAAATAAATCCACATTCGTATTTAACTCATCTGTATTGTCACCAAACATAAAACCACAAATGAAGTAAACGACAAATAGAGTGGAAATTCCTACAACTATTTCACATAATTTACTAGTGAATACACACACACACTTATACTCGTATTATGTGTGATGAAGTGATGTATGTATGAACGTAAGTGCATAAAAAAAACCTCTAATACTCATACACTTAGACACAAACTGCAGCGGATAACAAGACTAAAATACCAAGTTAAACAACAAACAAAAACACATGCACACATTCGCACCCATTCGCATCTCACATCTGACTGCACTGAGACATTCAAATGTATAAGGATACAAGGATTTTGCATGTTTGTGTGTGAGAGTGTGTGTTTGCATTGGTTGGTATGTGAGATGTGGTAATAAGATGCAATTGAGTAGAATTTGAAAGGGAAAATCAAAAGTTCTGAACTTAAGAAACAAAAAGGAATAAATGGAAGAAGAAATGACTGACTGGCTGGCTGGCTGGCTGAATATAAATATAGATGGAGATGGCTGAATAAATTTCGATAGACGTGTGTTTGGTTCGATGGTTGTTTGACTGAATGACTGAAGGCAGTCGGTGTTAAACAGTTAAGGAAATTTGATTAAAACACACTTCTGGAAATGAAAGCTGATGAAGTTATTATCATGAAAATATTCTAGATTTTTTAAAGTGGCAAGTTTAAAAAGCACTAGGTGACATAATGGAATGTAAATTGGTTTCTGTAAGACTTCGAGAGAGAACTTAAAATATTATTTATATTTGGACTACCTATTAATAGCAAACGCACCTATTAACACAATATGTTACAACTAAGTGACTAGGAGGTGACAGAAAATTTCATTCCATACACATAAGGTGCAACTGAAACCCCTAGAATGCCTTCTACACTTATAGAAAAATTCATGGTCGTATTAATGAATCCATATCATCGGAATTATGGCATCAAGGTTATGACACATGTCATCAATAAGATGAAAACTGGCATCAATATAAATATAAAAGTCATCATAGAATTTTGCCATAAATTACGTGAAAGTATGCCGATTTTTTTTTACCGATTTAAAGGTACTGCATACTTGAAGGCGTCTTTTATTTATGAAAGCGGGATATTTTAAAAACGGTTGCTCTACATATGGCGCTGTTTTAAAATAATGACAAAATTAATTAAAAGCAGGATATTTTACACACGGTTGGGCAACAGATGGCGCTGTTTTAAAATAATCACAAAATATAAATAACTAACTGCGAAATAGGGTGGTTAAATTTTAAAGGGCCGATGTTGATTTTGAATAAAACACAAATTATTTAGGAAATTATTGTCATTTCTTTTTATTTTGATAATATTGGTATGGTTCAATTATGTATTGATTAAAATATCGGCCAAATGGCCGCTGCGACCTCGGCGGCACACCTCAATCCATTGCTCCAAATTTTCGAGGCATAATTAAGGTTCTATGCCGTTAATGTGCCGAATTATCTCATCCTTTAGTTCTTTACCCCCGGGGGTTCCAATTGTCACTGCAGGAATATGGCAAATGCTTTGACGCGGTCCACTCGGGGAAAATAGGGGCACCAGACGCTAGGGTTCCTAGAGCATAAATCTGGAAGAAAAGGTCTGTGTGTGAAAACATACGGGTTCTCTTCGAGGCCCGACCAGTGCCCAAAGGACTGGTACCACGGGAATCGGTGGCCCCACAGAGAGCCTAACCTCTCTGTGACCGGTTATTGGTGAGGTCCCCTTCGGGGGTACACGTGGTGGTTGTGGTTTAAGATCGATTTTTGTAGGTAAGGTGCAAAGTCGATGAAGTGTGCTGTTGCACTCTCAACAGACGGAGTTTGGATAGTCTCCAAACCCCTAAGCAAGAGGTTATAATGTGGATCTAAGCTTGCCTTGGAAAGGCTTGCCATATTATATAAATTGCTACTCATTGTGACTGTATCACACACAAAAAGCGATTGGTGGCAATCGTAAAGTGTTGTTATACTACACAATGGGGGCGCTAGTCTACGCCTAAATTTCACTCGGTGGTAAGACCACCGTGAGGTTAGGCCGAGCAGGCAGGTACTAACGTTAATCTTGTTCCATAATCCTTTAGTTCTTGAATTGTTACTGGCTTATCGACGTACACCTTTTCTTTCAAATAACCCCAAAGAACGAAGTCAAACGGTTTCGACCACCACGTGAGATAACACGGCCATTGAATTTGTCGCGCAAAATAGCCATTGTTTCGTTAGCTGTGTGGCAAGTGGCACCGTCCTGTTAAAACCACATATCGTCCACATCCATTTCATCCAATTCGGGCCATAAAAAGTTCGTTATCATCTCACAATAGCGAACACCATTCACAGTAACTGCCTGACCGGCCTCATTTCGGAAAAAAGTGCCCGATGATGCCGCCAGCCCATAAACCGCAGCATACAGTTACTTTTTGTGGGTGCATTGGTTTTTCTATAATCACTCTTGGATTATCTTTCGCCCAAATGGGGGAATTCTGCTTATTGCCGAATCCACTGAGGTGAAAATTTCCCTCATCACTGAAGATAATTTTCTTCGAAAATTTAAAATTGAAGCCTGAATAACTTTAACGCGTTGCTCGATTGTGTATCTTTCCATGGTTCAAATTGAGTTAGTCAGAAATTGAGAAATGTTAAATTAAATGCAGAAAAAACATGAAGTTTAGGTGTGGTTTACGTTCAACAGCGGCCCTTAAAATTTAACCACCCGATACATGCATATAACGTCACTCGTCGGAACACCCTTTTAATTTTAGGTTTATTTTTTTATACTTGCTTATATAGCGAACTAAGTTTTAATTACAGTTTGTAAATTTTATGCGTTTGCCTCCTACCGTTCAATAAATAAATACATATACGTGAATAACACGTCGCTATTGGAACACCCTTTAAGTTTTAGCATTTTTTGCTATAGCGGCAACAGCTATACATCTTCTGTGGATAGGCGGACAGACAGGGTGGCGTTTTTACCCTTTGGGCCTATTTTATAAATAGTAAAAATTAAAGGGTATTCGGACAGTGTCGTTATTTTCAAGTATACTGCCTTATTTTTTGAACCGTAATAGGTAGACACTTGAATTTTGTGCAGAAGATATGTTGCCTGAACTACTATGATAATTATTAAAAAATAAAAGGGTATTCCGACAGTGACATGTTTTACACGTATATTGCCTTATTTTTTAAATCGTCGTAATAGGCAGACTCTTGATATATTAATAGAAAGAAAATTTCCATAGCCGCTGCAACAATTAATAAAATTAAAGGGTGTTTTGACAGTGACATGATTTGGACGTACGAGTATATGCTATAAATGTAATGAAAATAAATTTAATAAAGATAAAAAAATGATTCCTAAATGGCACGAATTTGAGGAATTTGATCTTCTCTTCTAAACTTTATAGGCAGACACTTGATATTTACACAGGGTATTTAAAGGGTGCCCCATAATACGTGGAAAAATTAATAACTTGTATTTTTAAAGATATAATGACCATAGTACAGAACCCTATGTATGAGAGTCTGACTCGCACTTGACTGATTTATTTATGTGATGGTTTTGGAGGAAATATTTTCGACCAACATTTTTTGGTCCTTCGAACCGGATACGTGAATGTTTGTACGTGAGTTTTGTTTACAATCTTTAAACCAATGTAAGTTCTTTTCAGGCACCCCTGCCTGCTAACACGCTTGTCTCTCATATGAGAGTATGCTAGACAATTGAAACAATAGCGATATTTTGCTATCTCAGCCCAGCGCTCTCTCATAAACATCTGCGAATTGGGTGCACACTTTTGCACCACCCTCAGCAATCTTGTAAAACCTCATACCGTTGTTGTAATTTCGCATCGATTTCGCAAAATACATAAATTAGGCAGTTTAGAAGTTTCCAGTCATGCTTCTTAACAAATTTGCTTTAGTATGTCTTGCCATTGTTCGTAGTTTCGGAGTCTACATGTACGAGTATGCATACTTCGATGGTTATTAGTTAGCGATCTAACAACAAAAACCAAAAACAACAACCTAAACCATTTCAGCAACGACAAATTTCGAAAAACAAAGACACAAAAAACGAAGAAGAATTTCCTAAACTCATACTTTAAAGAGCTTTTACCATAAATGTACAATTTAATGCGTTTTATTGCTGAAAGATATGAAGAGTTTATCAGCTTCATAGTGTAGTAGTCCTTTGCACCAACATACAAGGATTATACATTGATCCTTGCACTCGTGCACGGGAGTTTTGTATGTCAAAGTGTAATGTGCACCAGCACTCACTCACACAAACAAACAAGCAAAGATGCTTAGAGTACTAGAGTGAGTGTAAGGTAACTAACTGTTAATGCGAGTCATATGTGGTGTATGTGGCTTTTTGATTTATGTTCAACCAGGCGGCAATAATGAATTATTTATGTTGATTTTCTTTTCTTCATCTTTTTGTTCTTTTCATTTTTTTTTTTACAATTCCATCGTTTTTTATTCTTTCTTTATGTTTGATGCTTGTTAACTAACAATGTTTTCTGCTACAACATTTTGTACAAATTTTCTAAGACAATGAAAATAAAAAATTTAAGATTGCAGAAATTGGTGGGGAGGAGTATAAGGCGTTTATGTGAATGACCTACTGGAAATTAAAACGAAAAAGAGAGAACTTTGTCTTGCTGAAATAAATGGATTTTTTTAGTTGAATGAATGTTAAATGTTATAAATTTGTGCGAAAATTATATCAGTTTTACTAAAACAGTACTGCAAAAAGGTTTGCAGGATCGAAAACGGAACAGATTACTAACTCTTTAACTCCCTCGTTCCTCAGTTATTTATGGTAACCAGCTGCTAATTTGCTGTCACTAGGCTATTTTATTTCCCAGGAGGAAAAACTCAATTTCGTAATATATACATGTTTGGGCCTTTCTACTTGAGACCGTCAATATAATCTATTTAGTTTTCAGCATAAGAATCTTAGTTTTTATTCAGAACATTGGAAAAAATCCACTGATGAGGTAACGAAATAAAGGGTGGTTTAATTTTAAAGGCCGATGTTGATTTTAAATAAAACACAAATTATTTAGGAATTAATGTCATTTCTTTTTATGTTGATAATATTGGTGTGGTTCAATTATCTTTGGAACAAAATATCGTTATGTGCCGAATTATGTAATCCTTTAACTCTTGAATTATTGCTGGCTTATCGACGTAAACCTTTTTTTTTCAAATAACCCCAAAGAAAGAAGTCCAACGGTATCAAATCACATGACATCGCCACCACATGAGATAACATTGAATTGTCGCGCAAAAGAGCCTTTGTTTCGTTAGCTGGGTGGCAAGTGGCACCGTCCTGTTGAAACCCCATATGGCGGCAACGCACAAGAGTGAAGCTTTAGATAGTAGTAGGCTATAGTTTTCTCATATTCTTTTATCTGAGTTTAGTTAGTTAAATATATGATGCTTATAATTAAACACTACCCAAAGTAGATACATTTGAAGAATGCGTATGAGGGATGTAGCGATCCAGAAAATACTAAATAATTAATTTTTTTCCATTTTTATTAAAAATTAGTCACTTATTTTGTAAGAAAATATTCTTTCAACTCTATTAGTAGTCAGAGAGAAAGAAGAACTTAAGCCTAACTTGTACAATTTATTTATATAAATATAAAATTAAAGGAAATAAAATAAAATAAAATAAAAACAAATCAAAAATAAAATAAAATAAAATCAATCAAATAAGAAATAAAGATAAATAAATAAAATAATTTAAAATATTTTAAAATATTTTAAAATAAAATAAAATAAAATAAAAAAGAGTGAAATGAGGTAAAATAAAATAGAGTTAAATGAGGTAAAATAAAATAATTTAAAATGAAATAATAAAATAAAACCAAAAAAAAATAAAATTAATTTAAATTTAAATTAAAATTAAAATAAAACAAAATAAAACAAAATAAAACAAAACAAATAAAAAATAAAATAAAATAAAACAAAATTAAATTAAATAAATGAAAATAAAATAAAACATATAAAAAATAAAAAAAGTAAAATAAAGTGAAATAAAGTAAAGTAAAGTAAAATAAAATAATTTATAATAAAATAATAAAATAAAATAAAATAAAATAAAATAATATGAATTTTAATTTTATTGTTTAAAATAAAATAAAATAAAACGAAATTAAAAATAAAATAAAATTAAATAATATAATATACAATAAAATAAAATGAAATGATAAAAAAAATAAATTAAAATAAAAAACTGAAAGAAGATAAAATAAAATAAAAAATATAAAATAATATAAAATAAAATAAAACCATTAAAAAATAAAATAGAATGAAATGAAATGAAATAAGGTAAAAAATCAAATAAAAACAAATAAAATAAAACAATTTTAAATTAAAATAAAATCAAATAAAATAAAATAAAATAAAATAAAATAAAATAAAATAAAATAAAATAAAATAAAATAAAAAAAAAATAAATTAAAAATAAAATAAAATAAAATAAAATAAAATAAAATAAAACAAAACAAATAAAATAAAGTAAAGTAAAATAATTAAAAATAAAATAACATAACATAACATAAAGTAAAATAAAATAATATAAATTTTAATTTAATTATTTAAAATAAAATAAAATAAATTAAAACAAAAAAATAAAATAAGATAAAATAAAATAATATTAAATAATATAAAATAAAACCATTAAAAAATAAAATAAAATAGAATGAAATAAGATAAAAAATCAAATAAAAACAAATAAAATAAATTAAATTAATTTAAATTTAATTTAAATTAAAATAAAATTAAATGAAATAAAGTGAAATAAAGTAAAGTAAAATAATTAAAAATAAAGTAAAATAAAATAACATAAATTTTAATTTTATTATTTAAAATAAAATAAAAAAAATAAAAATGAAATAAAATAAAATAAATTAAAATAAAATAAAAAATTAAATAAGATAAAATAAAATAAAATAATATAAAATAATAATAAATAAAATAAAACCATTAAAAAATAAAATAGAATGAAATGCGGTAAAAAATCAAATAAATACAAATAAAATGAAGGTGTTTTATTTTATTTTATTTTAATTTAAATATTAAAATAAAATAAAACAAAACAAATAAAATAAAGTGAAATAAAGTAAAGTAAAATAATTAAATATAAAATAAAATAAAATAAAATAAAATAAAATAAAGTCAAATAAAATAAAATAAAATAAAATAAAATAAAATAAAATAAAATAAAACAATATAAATTTTAATTTTATTATTTAAAATAAAATAAAAAAAAATTAAAAATGAAATAAAATAAAATAAAATGAAATAAAATAAAGTAAAGTAAAATAAAATAATATAAAATTAAAATTTATATTATTTAAAATAAAATAAAAAAAACTAAAAATGAAATAAAATAAAATAAAGTAAAATAAAATAAAATAAAATAAAGTAAATAAAGTAAAATAAAATAATATAAATAAAATAATATAATAAAATAAAATAAAATAAAATGATATAAAAAAATAAATTAAAATAAAGTAAAAAAATAAATTAATAAAATAAGATGAAATAAAATAAAATAAGTAAAAAAGATAAATCAAAGTAAAGTAAAATAAAGTAATTTAAAATAAAATAAAATAAAATAAAACAAGAAAAATAAAATAAGATAAGATAAAATTAAATTAAAAAAAAAAATAATAAAATGAAATAATAAAAAATAAAATGACTCAAATTAAAATAAATATACTAACAAATAAAAGCATTTACGTATATATTTTTCTAATTAATATAACTTCAATGCAGCTCCTACAACTGACATATTTCCTTGCAGAAAACCGATTGCCTTTTTCTTTTCCAAAACTTTGTTGAAAAACATGAAAATAGTTTTTTATTTCCTTTCGTTGAAGTTTTAGTAGACGCAAAACAAAAATAAAAGTACAACATTGCATTATTGCAAGGAAAAAGTAATTTTTGCCGCTTTCTTTATCTCAATAATTTTAAAGATGCTGCACAAGAATTACTAAAGAGACTTTAAATATTTAAGAAAATGTTTATAAGTTTAGTAAAATAGAAAAATTTAATTAAATTGTGGTAATATGCTTCGCAAAGGACAAAATCTTCGGGCAAAAAATATTTAAATTTTAAATATTCTCTTTTATGAACATACAAGTCAATATGAAAATTAAATAGTTAATAAATAACTAATCTCCAAAATTGATTTCTAAAAATGTTTAAATTTTATTTTTCAATATAAAGATGCAATAAAAAATATAAAAATAATAATAATGTATGATGAACTTTAAAAAGAGAAATAATTTTTCACTCAAATATTATTTTCAATACAAATTATTTTCAACTTTATAAAACTATGAAAAATATAACACAAAAAATGGTTGTGTGTATGAAAATCCTTTTTAATCCTTTGTAAATTAACAATATAAAATTCAAGCAAATTATTATACACACATAATTATTTGATACAACTTTATAGTTTATTCAAATTCATTTGGATGTATGTGTGTAATTGTGTACATGCAGCGTATTGCTTGAAGTCCTTAACAAACTTTTTTTAATTAAATTTAAAATTGAAATTTAAAAAAAAAAATAAGCAATTTCACACAAATTTCAAACACAATAGAATTTACTGTTTATAATACGTATGCAGTGTATAACATTAAGGTAGAGCTGATTTATATTAGGTAAATGTTATATTTTTAATATTTAACAATATTGTTTCGTAAATCTTGCGATTTCCTTCAGAAGTTACTACAGAAGTTCAAATCCAAGAGAGGTTCAAGGGATAAATCCGAAGATTGAGGGTGAGATAGATATAGATATAGAGATAAAGGTAAAGATAGATAGATAGATAAAAATAGAGATAGCGATAAAGATAGAGATAGCGATAAAGATAGAAATAGAGATATAAATAGAAATGTAGATAGAGATAGAGAAAAATATATAGATAGACAGAGATAAATTAAGAGATATCTATACTTTAAAAATTGTGTATAAAAGTATATATAGTCGTCATCAAGTTGAAAAGAGCAAACAGCAGTAACACTAGAGAGTCGCAGCGGAGTTTCATGTAAATGAAACATCGTACCCGCTACCATTCGTTTTTCCTCTCCCAACAACAAAATCGAGTGGTGCAAAAAAAATATAGCAAATTGTGGACGAGAACTATCTCTATCTCCTTATGTAGTATTACTGCTGTTTACTCTTTTCAACTTGATGACGACTGTCTACTTTTATACACAATTTTTAAAGTATAGACAACAATGCAACTTCAAAAGAGAAAATAAAAAATGTTTCACAAATAAAAACTGCAAGTATGGATCGGGACATATAGAGATAGAATTAGAGATAGAGTTAGAGATAGAGATAGAGATAGAGATAGAGATAGAGATAGAGATAGAGATAGAGATAGAGATAGAGATAGCGATAGAGATATAGATAGAGATAGAGATAGAGATAGAGATAGAGATAGAGATAGAGATAGAGATAGAGATAGAGATAGAGATAGAGTTAGATATAGAGATAGAGATAGAGTTAGAGTTAGAGCTAGAAATAGAAAGAGAGACAGAGATAAAGGTAGAGATAGAGAGAGATAAAAATAACAATAGAGACAGAGTTAGAGATAGAAATAGAGAAAGAGAGAGATAGAGGTAGAGATAGATAGAGGTAGAGATAGAGATCGACATAGATATAGAGATAGAGATAAAGATAGAGATAGAGATTGAGATAGAGATAGAGATAGAGATAGAGATAGAGATAGAGATAGAGATAGAGATAGAGATAGAGATAGAGATAGAGATAGAGATAGAGATAGAGATAGAGATAGAGATAGAGATAGAGATAGAGATAGAGATAGAGATAGAGATAGAGATAGAGATAGAGATAGAGATAGAGATAGAGATAGAGATAGAGATAGAGATAGAGATAGAGATAGAGATAGAGATAGAGATAGAGATAGAGATAGAGATAGAGATAGAGATAGAGATAGAGATAGAGATAGAGATAGAGATATAGATATAGATATAGATAGAGACAGAAATAGAGGTAGATATAGACATAGACATCGGCATCGACATAGAGATAAAGATAGAGAAGGAGTTGTAAATCATAGAGAAAGATAATATCAATTTAAGCTAACTAAGACGATTTAGGGTCACGAGCATGATACTGCGATCTGGGTTACACTATCGAACTAAGAAGCAAATTTTGGGACATGACAGTGAAATCGAGCATCTGTTCAAAAATATCACATTTTTTAAATGACATACAAAAGACAGCAGCAATATATATATACTATAATTTACTCACCGCAATCATATATATTGTCACTGAGAACATAATATGGTTCTTGTGATCATAATAACACAACCATTTTTTTCGCTGCATGTGAAATTTTACCAACAATCCTATAAAAAATCTTTACTACCCTTTTGATTGTTTTTCTAAATATCTGTCTGTGTATGCGTTTGGCCAAATGTGAGAAAGTTAATCGATTAGAATGTTAAAACATACTGCAAAATATCAACAATAATGGTAATAAAAACAACAGCAACAAAGATAACAGCATCAAAAGTAGCAATAGCAAAAACAACAGCAACAACTATGCTACAGTAGCAATACAAGCAAAATTTAATAGCCAACATTAAGATGAAGTCTTTCAAAAATGTTTGTTATTAAATAATCCACTACAAAACATGTACATATACTCGTATGTACGAAGGTCGTATGCTAAGTTTACGATAATGATAATAATTCTAGAAAAGAAAAACATTTGATATTACAAATTAAATACAAACTCATTTAAATTAATAACCAGACAGTTTAGTTATTGCGGATCTGGACCGTGAATCAAAATGAACGTCGGTATACTGCTGAGGAAGTACGGTACCTGGACGCAGGCCTACGAGATGAAGGTCTAATTCCAAGCTGGAAACAACCCCGAAGTAATGCGCAAGTGGTCTCGGGTTGGATTCCCAACAGGTAAAAAAGGGGAGTTTTAAGGGTACTCCACACCAGCGACACACCCACGTATGGTGATGACCGTACTTGGTAGTGCTTAATGCAATTTTACCTCCTTACCACAATAAAGAGTAATAACCAGACATAATGGACTTATCTGTATTCTTTAATTGCCATTCTTTTACTTCTGTGGACAAGGAGACCTATGCTGAGCCTATATTACTGCGATTAAAGCTAAGATTGTGGTTTATATTATTGCCAGTATCTTTCACAAGGACCCTGGCTGATGACGGTCCAACCTGCGAATAAGCGTCAGTACCCCTTTTAAACCATATACACCATGATTATCTGGGACCATATTTTCATTTCTTGGTTAATAGTTAGAAGCTGACACTTTTTTTCGAATTTAATATTAAACAACAGCCGTCACATAACTCCTCAGAAATTAACCTAAAAGGTTTATTTGAACAGAATTTGTCCTAAGCTGAATTGAGTTTATTCTCGTTGTACACTTTTACACTCCAGAATAACCTTGGCAACTCTTTCTCCATAACCTTCCCTTAGCAACCTGTCGCGGCAGCGGGGATTGCAAAAACATTACAGCTGCGTTAGAATAAACTTAGAAGGAAATATTTTACATTTGCTTTTTATAGTCTGAGACGACCCATTTCGCGGTCGGCCTTATTTGCCTTGGAGATCCTCGCCTCCTTGTGACCTGAAAGAAACTGAAAAAAGGAGCAACTAGGAATGTGCTACTGGCTGCCATTAGTAGGCCAGGGTTTCCGGTTCGGCCCTTATGAGTTTAGCTTTATTTCTGTGGCTTAGGTACTTAGCACGCCGGCTACTTACATGTATGTTGGCTTGAGCCGCCGAGTTCGTATCCCAGCTGTTCGTATTAGTTCTTTCAATTCCTTATTCGCCCCCCTATAGCACTAAATCATCGGCGAAAGAAAATATGAATAAAATGTCACAAAATATGAATAATATTTCAGCTCCTGTCTTACCTCTACTTTACTATCCATTTCCCAAAGAAAGTAATTGGCAGGCATAGATGCCAGAGTGATACTTCTCTTTAAGGTTAATTCGGTGGGCTAGTAGGTAGTGTGCTAGTCCATTTGTCCGGGGCTGCGGGTTCGATTCCCATCAAAGTCTCTGGGATTTTTTTACTATTAGTTGGCAGAAATACCAATAAGGTGATTGGATATTATTCTGGGTGCTTACAACTGATAACCTGCGTTAATGACAGGCCACGAAAACTTCAATTCAAGTTAAGAATCGCAGCACTTTTATACAGTTGAAAAGAGTAAAGAACAACAAAGGAGAGTCGCAGCAGAGTTTCTGGTAATTAAGACATTTTACCCTCTGCCATTCGTCCTTCCTCTCTGCCTAACAAATGCAAGAATTTCAAAACAATAGTTGCAATGCCGGGACGTGATACCTCGGTAGGGTAGTAGGTAGTGTGCTAGTCTATCAATCCGGGGTTGTGGGATCGATTCCCACAAAAGACTCTGGTATTTTTGACCACAAGTTGGCAGGAAGATCAAAGAAGGATCTTGGATATAATTCTCAATCTCAAGTATTATCTGGCCAAGTTAAAGTCGAGTTAAGGCGATACTTGCAGACAGTGCTTGGAAAAAGCGTACGACGGCAGAGCACATTTTTTGTATGCATTTCCAGCAGCCTACCTAACATAAAGGCTTCGGACTATACGGCCAGTAACATAATAAATGAGACCTTAGGCAAATGTTAGCAATTACCATAGACTCTGTGATGAAGAAGAATGTCGACATGTATCTGTCGAGAGTGAAAGGGTAGTGAGGTAAGGTATTCGTAAATTTCCAGTCGGATACCAGAAATCAGTGAGAAACGAAGGGAGTCGAAAAGGGACTCATAAAGTTGGTGGTCTCCTTCGGTACCCCCCTCTCCCCCCTACAAAATATATTGTTAAAAGAAAAAATGGAAAGGATTAGACGTAGCTTTTCCATATGCCGTTATATAGAAACAAAGGCCGTCTGAAGCGGGGCAAGATATTCTCCGGCATTTCAACAAGGGGTATAAATATGGTTCTGACAGCTGGATTTTTATTAAGCTAAAATTATTACTTAGGAGCTTTGCCGGTCACATTGTTTTAACTCAGTGATAAGAAGACCGTCAGTCAGTCAGACTCAGTTTAGGTAAAATATTTTAATTATTTAAAATTTTAAATTTTGAAGTTTTTCAATTACAAAAATAATAAATTAATGCAACTTAAAAATTAAATTTAATAATTTCCAACAAACTATTCAGACGACTTACCTGCTGTGGTTGGTGGCACTTGATATACGTATCGTACATTTTACACTAAATAACTATGCCATTTTGGCATTGTTTATGTATACGTGTATGGTATTAAACACATACTGATACATTGGTTATCTACAGACACACTATTAAAATTCCATTAAAATAGAAAATAGATTTTATTTGTTAAAGTGTTGCCGTACTCACACAAGTACGTCACACAAACACATCAAAATAAATTTTTTATGTGCCCGCTAGTTCAATATAAATTGAGATCATGGGTTAAAAGGATGATTGCATCAAATTCTTGTGGAGATGGATCAAGTCACACTTTATTCTCTCAAAAATACTTCATCTCTTAAGTGTCTAAATTAAGCAACGTACTGAGAACTGCTGGGTAATATAGGAAACTACAAGTAATCCAATTTTTCAATATAATCGAAATTAGTAGCATCTATATAAATGAATTTCGTTATAGACTAGTATGCCCGACTGTGCGTATAAAATTTTGAAAATAACAACAAGTGTTGCCGTACTCACACAAGCACGTGAACACATCAAAATAAATTTTTTATGTGCCCGCTAGTTCAATATAAATTGAGATCATGGCTTAAAAGGATGATTGCATCAAATTCTTGTGGAGATGGATCAAGTCGCACTTTATTCTCTCAAAAATACTTCATCTCTTAAGTGTCTAAATTAAGCAACGTACTGAGAACTGCTGGGTAATATCTGAAACTACAAGTAATCCAATTTTTCAATATAATCGAAATTAGTAGCATCTATATAAATGAATTTCGTTATAGACTAGTATGCCCGACTGTGCGTATAAAATTTTGAAAATAACAACAATAATGTTTGTGTGGGGATGTGTATCGGTATCGGTATCGTTATATTGTCTACTAATGGTGATGATGAAGATGAATTTGATATGGTAGTTGTAGCTGTAGAAGTCTTTAGTTTATTCTTGTTGTTGTTCAATTTGGTATTTAGGTCTTAAGATCAACATTTTAAAACAGCAACTAAATGATTTCTCTTGTTATCCCTCTACGAGTATATTGTGGTTGGTTTATATTTAATGATACTAAATAGAATATAGCCACTCAAGTCTAACACTAATAAAGTTACATACACTTAAGCACCAAGTTTACACTTACACTTCGTATCTGCATGGGAAAAATTCAAAAGAAAGAAAATGTCGAAATGACTTAAAAATTATAAAAAGGTAGAAAAAATTATATACTCGTAGTATAGAAGTATTTATGTATTGACCATCGTACGAAATGATGTGATTAATTAAGACTATAAATGTTGCTCTCAAACTGTTCGCTATAATTAAATTTAATGAAAACAAAAATTGTATTTAAAAAAAAAATATTTAAAATTTATTTACTACAATTATGAGGGTACACATGCTACGAGCATGTGTGCAGACGAGCATTTCCCATAATAGGCACTGGCACGTAGCTGCCAAGTACTGGGCAGTGTACCACCCCTTCTGTGAGAGTGTCAGTCATTCCATTCTTTGAGACGCTAATTTCTCTGAGTTTTCAGAAACAAGTATAGGTGATCATACTAGATATCTCAACCCAACAAGATGGGTCCAACTATCCAGTTAGTTCCACATGTGGATCGGTTTTATCGTCTGGACGAGTGGGGTGGGGTAACGGAATCACTTAATTTCACCTGAAAGTCACAGAAATCAATCAATCAAAAATTATGATCAGTAACACAAAAATTTTTCTATACAAAATTATCGCAAACATACAAAAATATTATATAAAAAAATTTATCGAAAATTAACAAAAAAAAATTCCCTAGAAAATTTATCGAAAATTTATTTAAAATAAAATGATAATTACCAAAAATTTTCGATGATTAACAAAAAATTTCTATGTAAAATTGCTCGCAGCCTAACAAAATTTTCCATAGAAAATTTATCGATAATAAAAAAATTTCCTAAAAATTTATCGAAAAATTATTGAAAATAAATCGATAATAAACAAAAAATTTATATAAAAAATTTTGGTAATTAACAAAAATTTTCTATGTACAATTTTTCGTAACCTAAACAAATTTTACGAAGAAAAGTTATCGATAACTCACAAAAAAAAACTTTTATAGAGCTCTTGATAAGAATTTTCTAGGGAAAAATTGTTTAATAATAAAATATTTTTCTTTAAAATAAATTTCTACCATAGTTTACAAACTTTATTGATAAGAAATTCTGTAAAAAATCTTTGTTCAACTTTCTGTTAAATGAATTTTTATTTTTATTTTAATATTTAATATTTTTTTAATATAACTATTAAAAATTTATCGATAACATGCCTTTCAGGTAAAAAAAAATGATAACAAAAAATTTATTCCGAGCGATACAAGAAAAATGTTTTTCTAAAAAAAATATTCAAAGAAAAAAATCCTCTACAAAAAAATTTGTATTATTCATAAAAAAATAATTTATTGTT
Organism: Phasia obesa; assembly: GCA_949628195.1. Taxonomy (NCBI): domain Eukaryota; kingdom Metazoa; phylum Arthropoda; class Insecta; order Diptera; family Tachinidae; genus Phasia; species Phasia obesa. The sequence goes on from OX451219.1 coordinate 14,681,771, forward strand.
TAAAAATATTTTCTATACAAATATTGATCGACAGAAAATGTGATATAGAGAACGGAATTTTCTATAAAATAAATCTTAAAAAATAATCTTTTTACAAAATTTATAAGAGACAGAAAAAATATACGAAGAAATTTTATTTTCAGAAAAAAAATATTAAAACGAAAATAATCCTCTACAGAACAATTAAAACTATCGAGAACAAAAAAAATATCTAGTTTAAAAATATTTTCTATACAAAAATTTGTCCTATAACTTATAAACATTTATCGATAACATACCTTTCAAGTAAAAAATTTATCGATAACAAAAAATTTATTCAATAAAAAAGTTAGCGATACAAGAAAAATGTTTTTCTAAAAAAATATCTAAAGACAAAAATCCTCTACAGAAAAATTAAAACTGTCGATAACAAAAAATTACTTATTGCTTAAAAATATTTTTCATTAAAAAATTTATCAATAGAAAATGTTATAGATAGAACGGAATTTTCTATAAAATAATTTAAAAAAATAATCTTTTTTTCAAAATTTATTAAGAATAGAATTAAGAATAAATAAATAATATTATTTATTAAACAATTATATTTTATGGAGAATAAGTATTTTTACTTAGAAGAAATTAAAGAATGACAAAAAAATTAGCTTTAAAATAATTTTTTCTGATAGCGGAATTTATCGATAACAAAGAGTTTTCTTCCAAAGAAATGAAACATTGACAATTAGTTTAAAGAAACTAATCCATAAACTACTTTCTAATGGAAGAAAAAATTCTGAAAAATATGGATAATTTTATTTCATAGCAAAAACAATTTAATTTATCCGTAACAAATAATTAATCATCTAAAGAGTTTAGAATTATTTAGAGAATAATTTATCGATAACAAATAAATTTCTTAAAATAAAATTAAAGAATTACAAAAAAGGCTTTAAAATATTTTCTTATAGAAGAATTAATCTCTAAAAAATATTTTTTGCAAAGAAATTAAAGAATGACAAAATTTAAGAAAAACTAATCTATAAAATACTTCCTATAGAAGAATTTTTATTTTTTAATTCATCCATAACTAAAAAATATTGTTTAATAAATAATTATCAAAAGAATAATAAATTGTTAACAATTGGTCTTTTTAAAAAAATATTAAAAATGCATAAAATTTTAACAAATTAAATATTTTCTAATAGAAGAATTTATCGATAACAATAAAAATTACCTAAAAATATTAATTGATCCAACAGAACTAATAAATGGCAAGAAAATATCTTTAGTAAATTTTTCGATAACAAAAAATTATCTATTGAAAAATTTGTCGCCAACATTTAGAAATTTGTCGCCAACAGAAAAATATACCTATTTTCTATTGAAAAATTTATGGATAATAAGTTTTGTTTATAAAAAATTTTGCAATATCACTAAAAATTCCTTTACAAAATGTATCAATGAAAAATATATTTATAATAAATTGATAAAATTTAGGAATAACAAAATATATTATTAGTAGCAAAAACAATTTAAAAGAAAAATATATATTTTTTTTTTTTGTTGCAAAAGTTTTTATACGGAAAAATTTTTGATAGCAAAAAAAATAATCGATAGCAAACAATTTTGTTAAAAATCATTAAAAACATTCCGGTAAAACATTTACTATAATTCATCTTGAATATCAATATCATATTGAAACATATTAATATAATTTAGAATAAAATATAATTTAATATTAATATAATTTTTACCAAACCATTTTATTTAAATAAATTAACAAAAACATAAAAAATCACATTATAGTCCGTATTTCAATTTAATTAAATTGCGTTCGAAAAAAAGCAACAATTTTATTAAATTATTACCTAATAAACATCATAAATTTCCAGTTAATTAAATTTATTATTAACAGATTGTTTATAATCTTACAACAACAACACATCAACAAAAATACAAATAAATTAATAAGAAGAAGAAAAAAAGCTGCACAAATAGAACAGTGAAGTGAGCGAATTAATTATACATACAGTGAGTAACGTATGTGTGTGTGTGTGAGTGAGAGTGTGTTTTTAGTGGCCAGTATAACGAGTTGGGAAGTGAGCTCATCTAAGCAGTGGTGAAATATATGCCCGGGTAGCTCAGTCGGTAGAGCATTGGACTTTTAATCCAAGGGTCCAGGGTTCAAGTCCCTGCTCGGGCGAGTAAATTTTTTTTATTTTTTTTTTGGTTATTTCTTGTTTTTATTTTATTTAAAAATATTAATTATACACAAATCTAATGTATACTTTAGTTAAGAACTTTTTATGACTGACTTGCTAACCAAATGATTCGTTATTATCTATGTTGAACCACAGCATGATGTATGGATTTGAAAAAATTCTTTTAGAGTACGAGTATCCTCTAAATAGGATTTTTTTTAATGTTTAAGTTGGATGGGGAAGTTAAACCTGGGTAAAACGGCGCTGTTTGTACCATAAAAACTAAAAAATATAGAGAAAATTTTTAAAACATATATTTCTTTATTAAAAAAGGAGACCAAAAGGAGAGGAGGTGTTTAGCACTTTTTAAAATTCAAAATTTTACGCCGAAAAACGGGTAGAAACTAATAAATTCGTAGCCATATTTTGTACCACAACCTTCTCTAAACAAAAAAGGAGCAGACAGGTTTTTGGTACTTTTTGTAAATTGCAACAGTTTGGATATAGCAACGGATAAACTGTAACAATATCTTTCGGTATATATTTATCTTCAGAACAAAAATATCTTAAGTACCGAACGAACCGCCCCGTTTGCCTGAAGTTACCAAATGTAAAAAAAAACAATTTAAAACACAATCTTATCTTCATATGTTTGGTAAATAAACTTAAAGATGTCCCTTTTATTAGGATTTCGTACGCAAAAGTAAAAACCTAATCTTATTTTTTTCTACAATGTCCGTCCATCTGTTGCAGCCTTCCACAACTGGAACCATTATATGTAGACTAATGAATATTTCAAAGAAAGTATGGCCGCTGTAACAATAAATACCAAAAATTAATTGATTTGAATCAATTAATCCGAATAATGAATTTACTTTATTAGCAAACACTATGTGCATAATTTTAAAAAGTGTAAAAAAATATTCGAATAAATATTTGACAGTATAACCGATTAACTCTATAAACGATTTGAGAATATTTAAATAACATATAATATAGTTTATTTTTAGAAATTCGTGTTCCTTCTATAATAATAATCAAATAAAAATAAAAAATTATATATTATTCGAATAATTATTTAATCGAATATTCGGATTTTAATTGAATCGATTTACTAAATAATCCGAATAATTGTTAATTAAATCGATTAACAAATATTTCTTAAACTATTTACTTTATTACAAGAACCCCTGTGTACAGTACAACTAAAAACATTTATTTGTATAAATATTTGCACGTGTAACTGATCAGCCGAATAATCGATTAAATAAATATGAAAATAGCCGCTAGTGCAGTTTTTTTAGAAAATCGTATTCCTTATTCACATAATAATTATAACAAATAAGAATAAAAAATTATATATTATTCGAATAATTATTTAATCGAATATTCGCATAATCCGAATAATTGTTAATTAAATCGATTAACAAATATTTCGAATACTATTTTCAAAAACCCCTGTGTTAAGTGAGTACAGTATTAAAAACTAACAAAATATATTTGTATAAATATTTGCCGGCATAACTGATCAACAGAATAATCGATTAAATAAATATTTAAATAACCGTTACTTAAGTTTTTTTCTTAGAAAATCATGTTCCTTATTTGCATAATAATTAAAACAAATCAGGATAAAAAAATATATATTATTCGAATAATTATTTAACCGAATATTCGAATATTAATCAAAACGATTAATTAACCCAAATACTGTTTTTACTTCATTGCGAAAAAAAAACAATACGTTAAGTGTGTACAGTATTAAAAACTAACAAAATATTTTTGTATAACTATTTACCGGTATAACTGATCAACAGAATATTCGATTAAATAATAATTAAATAACCGTTACTTAAGTTTTTTTCTTAGAAAATCATGTTCCTTATTTGCATAATAGTTAAAATAAATAAGGATAAAAATTTATATATTATTCGAATAATTATTTAACCGAATATTCGAATATTAATCAAAACGATTAATTAACCCAAATACTGTTTTTACTTTATTGTGAAAAAACAATACGTTAAGTGTGTACAGTATTAAAAATGACCAAAATATATTTGTAGAAATATTATCTCGTGTAACTGGTCAACCGAATAATCGATTAAATAAATACTTAAATAACCGTTACTTTAAGTTTTTTTTTAGAAAATCACGTTCCTTATTTGCATAATAAAAATTAAAGTATAAAGAGTTTTATATTATTCGAATAATAACCGAATATGCGAATAATACTAACCGACTATTCGAATATTAATTAGATCGATTAAGAAATAATGGGAATACTGTTTTACTTTATTAGAAAAGTTTATGTGCTAAGTGTGTATATCATTAAAAGTGTAAATAAGTTAAACGAATAAATAATTGATCTTCTAACCGATTAACCAAATAATCAACTTAACAAATATTTAAATAACCGTTATTCTAGTTTTTTTTTTCAAACAAATATACAAATGATTTTTTTTCGAATTCCAATAATTATACGACCAAATATTCGTATATTAATTAAGTCGATTAGGCAATAATGCGAATAATGTTTTTACTAAAATGAACAAAATATATTTCAATAAATACTTATATATGAGTCTGACTGTCTGATAAACCGAATAATCGATTAAATAAATATTTAAGTCACCGTTGTTTTAGTTTTTTAGAAAATCATGTTCCTTTTTTGCATAATGATAATAATACAAAATTATGTGTTACTCGAATAATTGTTTGGCCGAATATTCGAATATTATTTAGCTTTATGTATCCTAAACCATAATAGTCAGCCACTTTAAATTTACAAAAAGTATGTGAAACTTTGTCCACTATAACAATGAGTAAAAAATTAAAGGGTGTCCCATATAGGCCTTGATTTGATCGAATATGGTCTTATTTTTTTTAATCCGTTATAGGCATATACTTGAATATTATGCAGATTATGTGGATTATGTCTGCCGTAACTACAAAACAGTAACTGTCTAATCGTCTCTCTGTGTATCTTCGCATCACGTAAAAACTACTTAATGGATTTTAACAAAATTTTGTGAGGCGGTACCTTAGTAACCTGATGCAAATATATGATACTTTTTCCGCAAAAATATCTTATTTCCAAGGGAAAGTACACAATTTTACCGATATGCATACTTTAAGGCGCCTTTTATTTTTGAAAGCGGCATATTTTAGTAGGGATGAGACCCTTTATAGAAAGTAAATACATAAACCATAAATGAAGCACTAAAAAAGTAGGGGTCTTTGCTATGGAACAAAATATGGCAAGGACGCTGACGATGTGACGGACACAGCTAGTATTAAATAAGATTATAAATTATAGGGTGTCTCGGTAGAGTACGAGATTGTGACGAATAAATTATTTTTATTATTTTTTTGTTTTTTTTTTTTTTTGTTTTTATAATCGGCTCCCTTCTACAAGTAAAATAATGATTAATATCATTTACCGTTTGGTTAAAACGTATGTAGTTCCGTTACACAGTGCAACACGGAAAAAAATAACCATATACGGACACCACTACGTGATAAAAGACCAAAAAAAAGACCCCTGTCTCCAAGTTTTGCCCAAAGTCCTCCAGGTTTTTTTTATGGGCCCTCAAAGATGTGGGGCCTCGATGTCATTTTTGCAAAAAAAATGATCATTTACTCAAGCTCATATTTTGCAAACCGTTTGGAATTTTGATATACTCTCTGAGGCAAAGGTATAGCTCTTGTCATAAAGAACATAAATTGTGAACATATAAAATCAAAAACACTTCATCTTCAAGGTCAAAATCGCAAAAAAACTTTAAAAAATTCAATTTTTTTTACCTTTTTTCCCCTGTTCAGGTCCATAGGTAGCAAACCGTTCAAAATTCAAGGAAACAATCAACTACAAAAATGAACCTAAGATCTCAATAAACAACTTTCTAGAACATATGAACTTCCTAGGAATGATTCTTAATACCGTTTAGGTAGCGCTTAGGTAGCCGGGAAATTTTTCACTTTTGTGGCTACCTAAGCGCTACCTAAACGGTGTTAAGAATCATTCCTAGGAAGTTTATATATTCTAGAAAGTTGTTTATTGTTGTTTATTGATTTTTTTAAAGTTTTTTTCAATTTTGACCTTGAAGATGAAGTTTGTTTGATTTTATATGTTCACAATTTTTGTTCTTTATGACAAGAGCTACAACTTTGCCTCAGAGAGTATATCAAAATTTCAAACGGTTTGCAAAATATGAGCTTGAGTAAATGATAATTTTTTTGCAAAAATGACATCAAGGCCCCACATCTTTGAGGGCCCATAAAAAAAAACCTGGAGGACTTTGGGCAAAACTGGGAGACAGGGGTCTTTTTTTTTTGTCTTTTATCACGTAGTGGTGTCCGTATATGGTTATTTTGCCATGACTTTAAAAATTATACAGTGTGTTATTAAAAAAATTAAAATTAAATTTTCAGAACAAATTAAGTCTTTCAAAAACAAAGAAAATTTTAAAATTATAAATTAAAAACTTTTCAGTTATTAAATTCAGTTCATGAAAATATTTTAAATATTTTTGTTGTTAGTATTAGTAACGAATTAAATAGATTATATTTCAATATATGACAGATGCATATTTAAATTCTCGTATATTTGTTGCTTTTAATTGTATGTATTTAAATTTAAATGTGTGTATTTAAATGTATGTATCTATGTCTCTGGTGTATGTGTGTATGTACATATGCCTCTGATAAATATAATAAATTAATAAATTTATTGAACACAACATATGTATTGAACTCAACATTATTTTTATTATTGTTGATATTGTACGAAACAGTATTTTACTAAATGGCTGAATGAATGAATGAATGAATGAATGGGGTTGGTTGGCACATTTAAATTGCAATTCAATATTCATACAAACATTTTTATGCATGTACATATGTATATAAAACTAAGTACATATGTAATAATGTGGGTATATACGTACATATGTACTTAAATTTACTATGCATAGAAGTGCTTCCATCCATGTGTCTGTATATTTTTTGTTGCATTCAAGAGTGCAAATTTAATTCCCAAAACTCCCAAAAGCATAAAGAAAATTATTTCAATTAAATATTTTCTCTACATAAATACATACATACATACATACAAATTCATTTATAAATACAAACTGACTGCATATGTGTGTAGATATTTACCAATCCGCCTGTCCGTCTGTTTGCGTTTAAGTAGTGTCAGTATATTCACAACTCTATCATTGAAATTTGTTTTACCGAAGTATATACGAGTTGGCTTGGGTATGTTTGTTAACAATTGTCCTTTAATAAGTATAACAAAATATGAAATTGTCCATCTTTGCACAAACCAAATGCAACAGCAACAACAACAACGATAACGAAAAAACAATCAAACTCAAATAAACCTTATCTGATATTGTACTCATACCAAATGCACTATGGGAATTATCACTCCTTTATTTTTGAAAATAAACAAATTCACATTTCTTAAGCTCAAATTTGTATACTAACTACAGGCTAAAGTTGAGGGAATTTTTTTGCAATTTCAGCGATTAAATTTATTTAAAAGAGGGGGAGATTTTTTAAATCAAAAAAATTAAAATTCCAAAAAAACAATATTTTTGTTAAACGAATAAATAAATGTTTAAATTGTTTAACCAAATCGAATAACCCGAATAATGTTTTAACTTTTAGAAAAAAATGTTCTTACTGTGTATAGTATTAATAATGCATAATAAGATATTAAAATATTTTACCTAAAAACCGATTAATCGAATAATTCATTTAACAAATATTTAAAGAACAGATTCTATAGTTTTGCAGAAAATCATAATTCTTTTTTGCACATTAATTATAAAAAATAAGAATAAAAAAGTATATTTTATTCGAATAATTTATAAACGAATATTCGTATAATCAAATCGCTGAACTCAATAATCCGAACACAGTTTTTATTTAACTACAAAAAACTATGTCCTAATTGTATTCAGTATTAAAAATATAAAAAATATTCGAATAAATATTTGACTGTATAAACGAATAATCGATCAAAAAAATATTTAAATAATAAAAGTTTTAGTTTTTTTAATGATATTCCTTATTATAGTAATAATTATAACAAATAAAAATACAAAATTATACTTCACTCGAATAATTATTTGACCGAATATTCGAATGATAATCAAAGCGATTAACTAAATAATCTTAATACTGTTTTTACTTTAGTAGAAAACAACTATATGCTAAATGTGCATAGCATTAAAAATATAAATAAAAATATTCGAATACAATTTTTTTCCTGTAATCAAATTTTAACCTATAACCGAATAATCGATTAAACAAATATTTAATAACTGTTGTTTTTGTTTTTTTTTTTGAAAACCATGTTCATTTTATTCATAATAATTGTAAAAAATTAGAATAAAAATGTTTATTTTATTCGAATAATTATTTGCCGAATATTCGAATATTATTCAAAACGATTACCTAAATTACCTGAATTTAGTTTTTACATTATTTTAAAGCACAAATTTTTAAGAAATTAATAAAATATATTCGAATAAATATTTAAAGGTATAACCGATCAACCGAATAACTGATTTAACAAATATGGAAATAACAGATGATATAGTTTTTTTTCTGAAAATCATGTTCCTTATTTCCATAATAATTATAAAAAATAAATTTATGTATATGTTGTTCGGATAATTATTTGACCGAATATGCGAATATAAATGAAATCGAATGCTGTTTTTATTGACTGATTAACCGAATAATCGATTAAACAAATATTTATATAGTTGTTTTTGTTATTTTAGAAAATCATGTCTCGTTTTTGCATAATAATATTAAAAAACCATGAAAAAAAATTATATTTTATTCGAATAATTTGTTGATCGAATATTCGTATATTAACCAAATCTATTAACCAAATAATATGAACACTTTTTTGCTTTATTACTGTGCTAAGTGTGTATAGTATTAAAAATTTTAATAAAAATTTTCGAATACAATTTTCATCGTATAACCGATTAACCGAATAATCGATATAGGAAATATTTAAGTAACCGATGTTTTATTTTTATTTTATTTATTTATTTGATTCATTAATAATTAAAAAGCCTTGTAGGTTAAAAGGCATTCTATAAGTAGGCTTAAGAATAATACTCATAATAAACCCTAGTTACAAGAATCTGAAGAAAACATAAAAAAACATACAATAAATGATCACAATAAGAGTTTTTTTTTAAGAAAATCATGTTTCTTTTTTGCATATAATTATAAAAAAATAAGAATAAAAAATATATTTTATTCGAATAATTATTTGATCGGATAATGGAATACTAATTAAATCGATTATTTATTCGAATACTATTTGAAATTATATTTTTGTATTTTATTCGCATAATAACGAAACTATATATTCAAATAAAAATGTTAATGACTTACAATTATGAGAAATAAAAAAATTAAATTTAAAGCAATTTAGCGGGATTATTCGATTGACCGAAAACTATTCGAAATGGATTTAAAATATAAGAATTAATGTTTGACAAATTGTTTATCAAAAAAACGAGTGCGTATGTATATCTAAATATTTTTGGAAAATTGTTTAAAAAAAATGTTTACATTTATTCGAATAATAGTTTTAAATATTCGTTTTTCAAAATAAGATGTGTTGATTTCAAGCTATTATTCACTAAAGCCGATAGATAAGCTAACATTTAAATTGAATTATATGCCGATTAATCGGATGAAATATTCGCTTTTGAAGATTTAATATATTTAATATTCGAATAGGTTAAGAAGGGTAGTCTCAGAAACGCACATCCGGGTTCAATTGTGATCCAATCTTCGAATAAGTTTATTTGAAAATATGTATATTATTTTTTAAATAATTATTCAAAAACCGACACAAACCCAATGTGCATACTCAGTCCTTGATTTGATGTTCATTACTCCACACTCATTTATTTGTCTGTTTGCTTGCTTGTGCTAGTATGTTGTCCCGCAACAGTCGCAAAAAGTATTTCAATCTGTTTGCATTTAAATTTTTATGCGTCAACATTGCGTTTGAGTGTGTAAGTTCGGCAAACGGCTGTGATTGTTTATATGTTTTAAATGCAACAGTATCATCCCTTTTTCCAACTTGTTGTTTGCTGCAATTTTATTGTGTCGCAATGCAAAACAAGAAATTAAACAAAAAAAAGGGACAAGAGTCTGCAGTGAAAGTGGCATCATGTATGTATGTCCCCACATTGAAAGTATGCATATGAATCTACTAATGGGCTTTTCAATATTTAAAATATAAAATTTTTGCTTTCATTGCTCTGAACTTAAATAAATACAATTTAAAAGAGGAAGTTAAGAACGTATTTATTTAAAAGTGAGATTTTCACTTGAATTTTTGTAGGAAAAGGTCGTTAAAAAACTGGTGACAAATGTAAAGCCATTTAAATAACCTGGTTTCCATAGGACAAGTTTTCTTGCCGCAAGAAAAGAAATATTAGCTTAACATATTTAAAAAGAAAACAAATATTATTCGAAAGTATTGTTAGTAAAATATAAAACAACCGATTAACCGAGTATTGCATTAATTAAAATTTATCTTAATTAATATTAAGGAAATTAATGAATATTAAAATTAAATTTTATTCGGATATTTGGTTAAATGGGTACTCGATTAGCGAATTAAATTAAATTTTATTCGGATATTCGGTTAAATGGGTACTTGATTAACCAATTATAAATTCTATAAAAAAAACATTTAGGGACTTTTAAATTTAAAAATGAAGATTATTATATAGGTATAATCGAATAATCGGTTAGCCGAGTAGTTAATCCAAAAGTTTTCTTAAAGAAAATATTTTTCGTGTAAGTGGTATTCGGATTTACTTTTTTATTGTATTATAAGACATCACCCAGATTTTATTGTTTTACCCACATTTTATATAAAATTTTTATTTACTAATTATTAATAATTTAAAATTTGAAAATTATTTTGTTATACATTTCTACTCGTTATAATATTTTTTTAATCTATAAATAAATAAACTCTTATTAAATAAATTTAATAAATACTATTCAAATGCTTATTGATTTCAGTTTATATTTCTCACCAAATACAACAACAATTTGAATAAATATCTATTGCTCTTGGTGATTATTGAATATTTTCCAAAAAAAATTTGCATTACAAATTTTCTTCGTTTTTGCATTTTTTGCTTTGTGAGAATCTTTAAAATATAATAAATATGCAGATACATTCGAACAATAAACATGACCTGATGATGCCTGCCTGTAGAATACTTAAAATTTTCCACAATTTGACTTTTAGTATTTGGCTAAAATTTAAATTACAATTTTATGGACAATTTTTAAGACAATTTTCCATTCTATATCTAATGCTACCACAACGAGTAAATTGTAGTGTGTGAGAAAAAAAACTCTTAACACAGAGAGAATAGAAATTAATTAAGAAGTGTCAAAATAACTTAGAATATTTTTAAATCAATTTTTATATTAAAGAAACATTACTGCTCGTACACTAATAAAATAATTATAAATATAAAGTATAGAATCATACTGAAAATTTAAAATGTGTTAGTTTGAATTTATTTATTTATCGAAAAAGTGACTTTTTTTAAATAAATGGAGAGAAATGTCAAAAATTTTTGAAAAACCGGGTTTTGTAAAAATAACCGGTTTTGTGAAAATAACCGGTTTTGTAAAAATAACCGGTTTTGTAACAACAACCAGTTTTAAGTGTATATTTTTGATAAGGAAAAAAATTGATTTCCTAAAAAATCCGGATTTAAAAATACCAATTTATCAAAACCAAATTTTCTCCAAAACCGCTGTTTATATAAACAAAAAAAGAAATATAAGAGGGCGCTTTCAAAATACCCATTTCGTAGTCGTGTCTACAAAAGTCTGATGTAGTCATCAGGATAAATAAAGATTTAGGAAAAAAATCCGGATATTTTTAAATTGTTATATAATCTAATATCCTAACAGAAAATGGCCTTTATAACAAAATGTTTAAAAGTGAATTTAAAAGCTTTACTAAACAGCGTTTGAAAAATAATTTTGTCAAGAAGCAATTAATTTCTTTTTTTATTTAATTGATTCCTTTTCTATTTAAATAAAGCCAATTTTAAGTGTTTTTTTATAAAAGCCTATTGAAACACAGTTTTTTAACGAAACTTTAATTAAAAATTCGTTTTTGTAAAAACTTTTTATTTCCATTTTTTTTAAACCCGGATATTTTTTAAACCCGGATTTTTCAAAAACTCGGTTTTTATAAAAGTTTCTTTAAGTGTAAATTTTAAGCAAATTTTTATTTAAAAATGTTTAAAATTACCTAAAAGATCCGGGTTAGTTGTACCAAATTCCGGGGTGGTTATAGGAAATAGGGTTTATTCGACGCTTTTTTAATAAAGAAAAAGGGGTATATATTAATTACTTAAATAAATAGGAAACAACTAAAACCCATTTTTATCTTTACAAAATTTTATTTTTATATTTTAATTTTTGTTGAAAAATTAAAAAAAAATAAAAAAATGAATTTTAATGAAAATATGTACAAGATATAAAAAACTAGCTTTTGGGAATAATGTTTGGACTGTAAAACAATAGGTATGATATCCGAATAAACGGTATTTATAAGAAAAAATGTTTGTCAGAAAAAAATCGGGGTTTTTAATAAACTAAATTAAAAATAAAACCAAAAAAATTTAAAAACCGGATGTGCAAATCAGTGAAAACTCGGGTTTTGTTAACTCGAGTTTCAGAAAAGATTGTATTATAGTTAAAAATCTGATATTCGTTAACTGGTCTTTTTGAAAAACCAAAACTGTTTTAAAAATTTCAAAAACCGTGTTGGTTTAAATATGCGAAATTTTAGTGAAAACTCGAGTTTCGTAAATTCGAGTTTTTTAAACAAATTTATTTTACATAAAAATCTTATATTCGTCTACTGAACTTTTTGGAAAACCAAAACTGTTTTAAAAATAAAAAAAACCGGGTTGATTAAAATATCCGAAATTTTAGTGGAAACTCGGGTATTGTTAACACGAGTTTCATAAAAAAATTTATTATAGTTAAAAATCTGATATTCGTTAACTGGTCTTTTTGAAAAACCAAAACTGTATTAAAAATTTCAAAAACAAAATTATTATAGTTAAAAATCTGATATTCGTCTAATGAACTTTTCGAAAAACCAAAACTGTTGTAAAAATTTTAAAAATCGGGTTGGTTAAAATACCGAAAATTTTAGTAAAAACTCGGATTTTGTAAACTCGAGTTTTATAAAAAAATTTATTATAATTACAAGTCTGATATTCGTCTACTGAAGAACCAAAACTATTTTAAAAATTTCAAAAACCGGGTTGGTTAAAACATGCGAAATTTTAGTAAAAACTCGGGTTTTGTTAACTCGAGTTTCATAAAAAAAATTTTTGTAGTTTTGAAACTTTTTTGAGACCTTTTTGAAAAACCAAAACTCTCTTAAAATTTACGAAACCGGGTTTATTAAAAAATTTCGCGTTTTCAGTGTAAAATCGGGTTTTGAAAACTCGAGTTTCATAAAAGATTGTATTATAGTTAAAAAATTAATATTCTTTAACTGACCTTTTTGAAAGCGATTTAAATAAAATTCAATATATCATGGAATAATTTCCCAAATGGTACTTTAGGGCCTACTAAAGTACCATAATGTATAAAACGATGCTTAAATTTAAAATTATTATTTTTTGTTGCCTTATTTGTATTTGTTCAAAGTAATTTGTTTAATAAAATATTGAAAATGCCACACGTTTAAGACATGACATATAAGAGATTTCCATGTGTGTGAGTATGTGCATGCAATGGTTTAAGGACATGTCTATAAGGACATTTGAAATTTAAATTTTCAAAAAAATTTAACTTGATGCATATTTTGTAGTAAATGTTAATTTAATAAATGGCAATCATTTAAACCATAAAACACAAAAGATCATTACTAAATAAATACAAATAACTAAGGAGATAATTGTTTATGCATTAGTATGTATTTTATTGGCAAGCGTACAGTGAGTAGAACAAGATTAAAATTTTGTTTTTAATTAATAAAGCATTTTGTTGTTCGACTTTCAAGCCATATTGCGTCGCTATTATGCGAAAGATAATCTTGTGGCATTACATTTTAAATATGATTTCTGGCATATGACTGCCACGGCTGGCGCGGATGTAGTCCAATTTGGACGTCCAATTTTCGATGACTTTTTCCAACATTTGTGACCGTATATCGGCAATAACACGGCGAATGTTGTCTTCCAAATGGTCAAGCGTTGGTGGCTTATCCGCATAGACCTATGACTTTACATAGCCCCACAGAAAGTAGTCTAGCGGTGTTAAATCACAAGATCTTGGAGGCCAATTCACAGGTCCAAAAAGTGAAATTAGGCGGTCACCAATCGTGTCTTTCAATAAATCTATTGTGGCACGAGCTGTGTGACATTTTGCGCCGTCTTATTGAAACCACATCTCCTGGACATCATGGCTATTCAATTCAGGAATGAAAAAGTTAGTAATCATGGCTCTATACCGATCACCATTGACTGTAACGTTCTGGCCACCATCGTTTTTGAAAAAGTACGGACCAATGATTCAACCAGCCCATAAAGCGCACCAAACAGTTAGTTTTTCTGGATGTAACGGTGTTTCGACAAACACTTGAGGATTACCTTCACTCCAAATGCGGCAGTTTTGTTTGTTGACGTAGCCATTCAACCAGAAGTGCGCTTCATCGCTAAACAAAATTCTCTTATGAAAATCGGGAACAAGAATATTTGCCATTACACGACTCAAATAAGGTTTTTTCAAAGACAACCTTTTATGTGGATTCGCTTGAGCATTGATTGATGATTGTTTTTTTTTCATAATTTCTTTATTGTATCTTCAATATTTTTGAACTAACAATAATTACTCGTATCTTAAGTCTAAAATAAAATATACTTTTTAAGTCCAGCCAGTGCTAGACAAAACTAATGTTTGTTTCACGGATTTTGCAATCATTTGCGGTCATCCCTCTAATGTACGGCCAAGAAAAGCAGTATATCTTCTTTTTAGACGAATGTAACCAGGTTCGTTCAGCATGTTACGCGCCAAAGGGTTTGGAGAGATTCAACCCTCTTTAGATATGTTACTGCATGTTTCGCTATTTCTGATATGATGATTCACTCAATTCATCGAATGAGACGATGCCAAGCTAAGTTTAAGGTGTCTCTATGTCAACGTAACGACTAAAAGTTCTTGGACTTCCCTTCCCTATATTTACGACTAGCATTGCCTGCGTCGTCGTCAGCGTTCTCACAATATTGTTTGTACGAATTTACCTTTAGTTTAGTGGTAGCGATACGTAAGTAAAGCGCCACGAGATGATAACTTTAGCCTCCTCCAGGATCTGCAGCACGACCTCTTACCTCCGTATATGAAATTAAAATTCCCAAATTCAGCTTGTTAAAATTAAAATGAGTTTAATGGTGCTCCTCCAATGAAAATCTTGAATTTAATGGTACGTACTTCTTCAGAGAAAAATTAAGTTGAATGGTGAAAATTTGAGTTTTAAATTATGCTCCACCATTTTAATTGATTTGCCTTTAATTTTGAAAGAAATCGCCACAAAATTTTTTAGTTCTGTATTTACTTTGCATAGCGGGTACCCATCTCTGGGTTATTGCTCAGGAACTGGCAACGTATGTTTAATATAAAATTTTTTTATTGTAGAGTTCTGAAAATAGTGTCTAAAATTTATCAGTTAAAAAATGTAAGGTGCTGCCAAGTTTTCATTATTATTAAAGCCTTATGATGGCTATGATGGCGTACTTTCACCTTGTTTTCTTTGTTTTCTATTGGAAATGAGATATTTTTACAGAACAAAAGTATCTTGTATTTAAACCAAGATACTGAAACACCTCCCCACAAAATTGTATTAAAATTCATCCAGTATTTTTACGTGATGCGAAAGCAGGTAACGCAAAAACAGACAAAAATTCGAAAATTTGGTGGTTTGTATTCCATAACGATTACCATTTGTACCAGCATCAATATTTTCAAAAAAAATTCAAGTACTGACACGTTCCTGTCACAGTTTTATTATATATACAGACTAGCGATGCCCGCCACAACGCGTGCGTCCTGACAATATTTTAATACTCTTAATTTTATAGCTCTTCAGATATGGTTTATGCCTTTAGTTATACAAAGGTACTCCCATCCCTGGATAATAACTCAGGAACATAGGCTTTATATAAAATTCTAAAATTTATATAAAATTCTAAAATTACTATCAAGGCACATTCATAAGGTAACCTCACTACGAAGGGGAAATATTAAGGCGAAAATTTTTAATTTTTTTTTTATATGGAGTTTGATAGTTCAACTTCCATTTAAGGGGAAAAATTGTAAGTTTAACTGTCAAAATACATATAAAAAAAATTTATTATTTTCGCCTTAATATTTCCCCTCAGTAGTGAGGCTACCTGATTAATATGCCTTGATTACTATAGAGTTCTGAAAAGAGTGTTTAAAATTTCCCTCTGAAGAAAAAGGGTGCTGCCAAGTCTGCAATATCATTAAATCGGTAAAATTGCGTACTTTCATTACTTTTTCTCTATTTTCTCTTGGAAATGAGATATTTCAACGGCAAAAAAGTATCGTACATTCGTACCGAGGTACTAAGGTACCTTCCCACAGTTTTATTAAAATTCATCCAGTAGTTTTTACGTAATGCGAACACAGACAAAGATTCTAAAAATTGGTGTTTTGTATTCCATTTTCATTACTATATGCACCAGCAACAAAATTTTCGAAAAATATTTTGTGTACCGAGAAAAAATTCCTAGTACAGTTTTATTAAATGTAAAGATATGCTTAAGATTGATTTAGTTTTACAAAATATAACTTTTCCTCAGGTCTTCCTAATTTAATTTACTTCGGTACTAATTCTTTATAAATAACACATATCTCTTTTAATTTGTGTATAAATTAAAAAAAAAATCTAATTAAATTTCAACATATTTATGTTTTAGTTCAACTACAAAGTACCTAAAATTGTACACACCAGACATGTACTTTTATTACAGCGGTGAGTAATGCTGCGAATATTACAGAAATAGCAAAGAACACACAACAAAACAACAACAATTATCCACCACCAACGTTAAGTAAGAACATAATTATTATTGGGAATGAACTTATGTTTATAATAAATTCCATATTAACTTCACAAGTTATTGTAGGGGATGTAGCTCAGTGGTAGAGCGTTCGCTTTGCATGTGAAAGGCCCCGGGTTCGATCCCCGGCATCTCCAAGTTAGTTTTTTTATTTTGTGTTGTTTTATATTTTTTAAATTTAATTAAAACACAACAGTAACTAAAACACCACAAATAGTAATTTAAACAAAAGAATTTAAAATGTTATTTATTATTTGTTCATTAATAAGAACAATAGGGTAAATTAGCAAACCTTCTGCTTGAGAGTAGTATTTGCCACAAACACATCAACGAGCAGAGTGGCGCAGTGGAAGCGTGCTGGGCCCATAACCCAGAGGTCCGAGGATCGAAACCTTGCTCTGCTATGAAATAATCCCAAAAGTTGCGTTGGGTGTTTTTTTTTTGCTTGTTTAAAAAAAAATTTTATTATTTTTGTTTTATATGAAAAGTATTATTTATATATGAGCCCTTGATTACGAAAGTGGTTTAAGTCAAAAATTTTAAAAATCTAGTTTATCAGCTGTTTCATATCCAATCCTAATAAAGTAACATAATCTGAAGTAATTCGTAGTTTATTTTTTGGTTGGTGAACAAAAACCAGTTACTGTATATTTTAATAGTGGTATAAGTGAGTCTAATTTCAAAGTTTACAAATTATAAATAATTTTGTCATGTCGTCAGATAGCGGATCAGGTATTATAATGTAAAAATCCACTATTTATAGAGGTGGATAAATTTTAAGGGCCGATGTTGAGTGTGAACCACACCTAAACGTCAAGTTTCTTTCTGCATTTAATTTGACATTTCTCAATTTCAGACTAACTCAATTTGAACCATGGAAAGATATACAATCGAGCAACGCGTTAAAGTTATTAAAAATTTCAAATTAAAAACTTTCCTTTTCTTTTAATTTACTATGTTTTTTTGTTTAGAAATTTGGATTTTTGTTGTTATCTAGTGTATTCAACTCAAACAATCGAGCAACGCGTTAAAGTTATTCAGGCTTCAATTTTCGAAGAAAATCATCTTCAGTGATGAGTCACATTTTCACCTTAGTGGATTCGTCAATAAGCAGAATTGCCGCATTTGAACGAATGATAATCCAAGAGTGATTGTTGAAAAATCAATCAACCCACAAAGAGTGACTGTTTGGTGCGGTTTATGGGCTGGCCGCATCATCGGGCCGTATTTTTTCCAAAATGAGGCCGGTCAGGCCTCTGTGAATGGAGTTCGCTACCGTGAGATTATAACAAACTTTTTATGGCTCGAATTGGAAGATAGGGATGTGCACGATTTGTTAATTTTACAGGACGGTGCCACTTGCCACACTGCTAACGAAACAATGGCTATTTTGCGCGACAAATTCAATGGCCGTGTTATCTCACGTGGTGGCGATGTCAATTGGCCGCCAAGATCATGTGATTTGACACCGTTGAACTTCTTTCTTTGGGGTTATTTGAAATAAAAGGTGTACGTCGATAAGCCAGCAAGAATTCAAGAGCTAAGGATGAAATAATTCGGCACATTAACGGCATAGAACCTCAATTATGCCTCAGCGTCATCAAAAATTTGGAGCATCGGATAAAGGTGTGCGGCCAAAATCGCGGCGGCCATTTGGCCGATATTTTGTACCATACATAATTGAACCATACCAATATTATCAATATAAAAATAAATGATAATAATTTCCTCAATAATTTTTGTTTTATTCACAATCAACATCGGCCCTTTAAAATTAACCATCCTTTAGAAAGAGAAACACCAATGGAGAAGCTAAAAATACAATGGATCAGATTTCTATATTCCATATAAGATATTTTATAAAACTTCTTTGGATGACAATTTCGAATTAAAAGTGTTTCACCTAAAAGAGGAAGGCCAAGAACACAACCATAAGACCAATAACAGAAGAAAACCGTAAAGATATGATGGATTTACTACCCTATATCCCACCAATTTTCACCAAAACTTGTTTTCCCTAAATACTAAAAAATAAATAACTTAGTTACAATGTAATGAGTTTGACTAAAATGTTAATTTCTAATAAAAAATTTTCCTTGATGGTTTAAGTCATTTATAAACTCGGGCAGTGAATTTTGAAAATGTAATAAGTCATTTCAAGCTTTCAAACCACTTTTCCTTTTAAAAATTATTATAAATTTCACAATCATAATAAATACTTATTTGTTGGCACTATTTAATTGTCAAAATATTTGATTCCATAATACAAAAATATTTTTTAATCCTTTAAAATGCAAACCTATTAATATCTGGAAATATGATTTATACCACTTTCATAATCAAGGGCTCATTTATGCAATGCAAAGTATTTAATAATTTTCCTTGAAATTCAACTGCATTTTATTAAAAGTAAATATATTAAAAGAAAAATGCCATTTAAGAAATGTTACCTTTATTTTTAGAAAATTCCTATTTTACTCCAATAATTTTGGCATATTCAATATTCCCTTTGTATAAAAGCTACTTGCAATTAAATTGAAATTCTATCTATTCCTTTATTCCATTCCTTTATATGTTCACAAATAAATTTAGAAACGGAATGTGCAACAAAGGTGTTTGCAACAAATTTTTGTGCACTTAAGAAAAGAAAAGCAAAAATAACGACATTACTTTAGGGATTCCTTAAGAATCACGCCAAAATAACACAGGAAAGTGAACAAAAAACAAATTCTTGATTATACCAGGGAAACAAAAAATTAATGGTATTCCGTTGCCCATCTCATACTCTTTTACTCTAATGCACTGAAAATAATTATGTGTTGTCTAAATATCAAAAAATAAGCTTTATTGTATTTAGTTATTGATTTAACGTTTTTGAGCTAGTTATTTGAATTTATAATCAAATTGGGAACTAGCATGATATATACGCTTGTTTCGCTAATTGCTTTACTAAAATTATAATAATAATAATAATAATAATTATTATAATAATAATAATTATACTTATTAATAATAATAATAATAATTATAACTTAATTATAAAATTATAATTATATAATTAAGTTATAATTATTATTATTATTATTTATAATAATTATAATAATAATTATTATAACTTAATTATAAAATTTTAACTATATAATTATAATTATAATTTTATAATTAAGAATTTTTTATAATAATTATAATTATAATTATATTATTATAATTATAATTATTATACTTATTATAAAAACTTATAATTAGCATGATATATACGCTTGTTTCGCTAATAATAATAATAATGAATGAATGTTCAAATTGGGTTCTGAACGTTAATCTAAGATCTAACATCAATCAACCACATAAGTCAGACAAGATCCGTATGTCTACCTCTAGTTGAATTTGCTTTCTTGTAATTATTAGCAGTTCAGTTTTTTCCGTGGCTAGCTGGAGGTTATGGGAATCCAAACATAACTTTGTTCTAAGCATGACTTGGCATAGCTTACTTTATGCTTTACGGGACGAAATAATGGCTGCAATGTCGTTTGCGTAACCGACCAGGTAGGTATCGCTTGGCATATCCATATAATAATAACAATAATAATGAATGACACTTTTAGAGAGCTTAAGAAAAAAAATATATTTAAAAAAAATTTTCAAACTAAATGAGAATTTTTGGAAGCTTAATTTAAAATATAAAAGCCTTAACTAAAACTTCAACAAGAATAAAATTTAATTTGGACTAATTAGTTTTTTATTTTAGTTTGGATAAATTGCAAAATATTTTTAATGAATAAAAGAGAGGATGTTATTTCCCACAAATTGTTTTTAATATTAATTTAATTAATAACGTTTTATTAATACAAATTATAAATTTACTGAAATTGATTATCAGGGGACAAGCTAGATTCTATGGCCATTTCGGTAAGTGCTTAATTTAACTAATATGAAAACCTTTACCGAACTCTAAGGCAAATTAAAAACTACCTTTAATGTTAAAAATTTCCTTGACAAAATGAGAATTAAGTTAATATTATTTTTTTATTTTCTAGTAAAAATAATATATAAATTAGTAATATACATATATTTAATTTTATAAACAAATATCATTACAATAAAGTGAAAACTATAGAAAAAATGTTATAAAAAACACTTCATGTTTACTAACTGATTTCTTGTAAAAACTTTCTAGAACTCTCATTTAGTTTAAAGAAATTTCAAGGATCTAAATATCAGCTAACCACGAGACATACTTAGGCTGTGTGTATGCGGATATTTTTCTCCTCTTTTGTGCATTGGGGGGAACCTAGCGAGTAGAATATGGATGCCTCGCTGTGGCGCAGCTTATGCGGTTGGAGTGTCCGGTAATTACAGTAGAATATTAGAAGGGCTAATCTATGGAAATAGACAGACCTGTTAAAGGAAATGCAGAGGAGACATTTCCTATCATAGAAATTCTTGTTCCTGTGTGAGGAGACGACACCGGAAGTAAGTTGTTAAAAAAAAAAACTACAGTCCAGATTCTGTGAGGATAAATGTTACAGGAATAGACAAATTTACCTAAGCAGGTAAAAAAGGAATCAAAAACTACAACAGAAACCCCAACAAGCATAAGATAAAGGAGGAGACGCAGATTGCGTGTAAATATCCAGCATTGTCTAATATTACACTAAGTACGACAGGCAACATACTGAACGTGAATGCCAAAGGAGATCTTATAGCCTTATTGCTAGTAACTCAGCCATTGTCAGAAATCATTTGAGCCAAAAGTAAATTTTAATACTTGAGCGGGAATCAGTCATGAATAAGGATGTCAGCAATTACCAGTAAACATTGGTATTCACTAAGGAAAGAATTTAAAAAGAGGGTACTTCATTCCTCCTTCGCCAAAATATTTTTATGTTTTTTATTTCTTCCTATAAAAATTATTACCAAAAATCAATTAGAAACGTGATTAAATTTCAATCTGAATTTAAACAGCAGACAACAAATCTTTCCGTGTATTTTTCAACACTACCACCACCAATACACAGTTGCAGCTACCATTACCAATTTACTGAAAAATGTAGACAAATGATAGCGCAAGCAAAAACAAAATCTTGAGAAAACTAAGAAGGAAAGGGAAATAAGAACTAAAATATAAATTTCTTTAAATTGCGTAGAAAAATAAGTTCCTATTGGCTGTTATGGCTACGGCCACCAACACTGTCAACTGCTTCACTGTAAACGCGTGTGTGAGATGGTTTTCTCATTATTTCACTTAATAATCTAAAAATTGTTTAACCCATTTCTCAGTTATTGTTTGTGTGAATGTGTCCAATTCCTATTTTCAAATGCATCGTTATGCTGTAATTTAACTTTTTTTTTGAAATTTTTTGCTTACAGTTTGATATTTTTATTTTATTTAAACGTCGGCGAAAACTTTATAATCTGTTAATTATTTGTCTTATGCGAAGTTAGCGAAATTTTATTGCTTCCCCGGAGTCTTGCAGTCTTTGGTGCTATTTTCGTTTCCTTTCTTATATTTATAATTTGTAGTCTTGTTACGCTACAGTGTGTTAGAAGGGTTGTTGTGGTTGTAAGCACTTTTGCTGCCAAGTTTAATTGATTCTTTCGCTTTTTAAATTGAATTTCAAAATGTTCAAAAGTCAAACTTAATAATTTTCGAATTATGGAACATTTGGTCATCTACTTTTTTTCTCGAAAAATGTCAAAATCTCAACAACTCAACAACTTTCGAAAATTACAGCAATACGTCAAAATTGTTAAGTATATTAATATTGAAATACAATTCGAATATTTGCTAAGAAGAATTTAAAATTAATATTTTACTTTCTAACATTAAAAAAACCAAGATGTTTGAAAAATTATTTCGAACTTTTTTGACATTTAATACTTTTTTTAATATCTGAAAATTTTAACGTAATTTCAATTAACTATTCAAATAACGGAAATAATTATTAAATTCTTTAAGTTCAAAAAATAATTTGAAACTTAAAATTTATATGTTGAATTAAATTTTGTGATTTTCGAAATAATTGTTTCCCAATTTTAAGACCAAAAACTAATTGTATTACCTTAGTTTTATCGTTTTTATCTCAGTTGTATGTTTTTTAGAATGTTCGAAAATTCGAACTTAACTTCGAAAAAAATAAAAACCATAAAATGCTACTGTATACCTCTTTAAAGCTTCTGAAAGATTTCGAATATAAAAAAAATTATTTCTTGTCGAAATTTTTATAACATACATAAGTATGTATGTACTTTAACGATAATCCACCGCCACTAAAAAAAATGAGATTATATATTTACAGAAATGTTCGAAATTTCATACTTACATCATTTAACAAATTTGGTGAACATTGGCAAAGGGTCCTTACTACTAGTTATAATTTCTTTTCTATATTTGCGTTTTTTCGACGATATTCAAGGATACAAACTCTTGACCAAGATATATGTACATATGTATGTATTCAAGTACTTTTATTATATTAAAACTGTAATTAAACAAATAGCTGTTTTTATTAAAATGTTTTTAGTAAGTTGGCTAAATTTTTTAGGATCAGATATAGTTGCATGTTATAGATAATCTTAAAAAATTCGAACTTAATTTAGAAAATTTGTCGAACACTGAAATTTGGTATTTTATGTTATGTTATAATATTTTAGAGAATGTTCGAAAATTCGAAATATCTTTATGCATTTATGTATGTATGTATGTATGTATGTATGTATGTATGTATGTATGTATGTATGTATGTATGTATGTATGTATGTATGTATGTATGTGTGTATGTATGTATTCAACTTCTATTATATTAAATCTGTAATTTAACAAATAGCTGTTTTTATTTAAATTGTTTTTTCTTAGTAAGTTGACGCAATTTTTGATGATTTCTGATATACATATGTAGCTGCATGTTATAGATAATATTCAAAAATTCGAATTTAATTTAGAAAATGTTTCGAACACTAAAAAATAATAAATAATAAATTTTATTTTTTATTGAAAGTTAAAAAATAAATTTCGAAATTTTTCGAACACTAAAAAATAATATAAAATTGTTTAATTTATAATAAAGAATTAAAGAAATAAATATTTTCTTATTAAAACTAATTTTGGGATGTTCGAAAATTGTAGTTTTTGCTAAAATAACAGAAATTTACCTTTAATTATGAAATTTGATCTATTGTAATATCTTGTAATAGTTGAAAAATAATTTGTAGATAATTTCGATACTAAATTAAATGATATAAATAAATGCGTTAATTTGGACCGAGCTTTACAAAGTTTGATATAATTTTTATAAACTTTCGTAGCCTAAATTACAATAGATTTCAATTTACGCCGGCACATAATTCCAAACATTTTTTTAATTAAACATTTTTTTTTTTTCTCAAAAATTTTATCTTTTATTCCTCATAGCATTCAAAATGTGCTTTATTCGAATACAATATCGAAAATTAAAGCATTAAAATAATTTTGTTTTTTTTTTGCATTATAAAGTAGTTGATTTTGAATTCGTTATTTATCTATCTTCATTCGAGTTTTATATTTCTGTTTTTATTTTGTAGAAATTTATATAAAGACTATTCCTTACGCAACACATTATCTACTTTCGCATACGTTTTTCTCTAGTCTTCTTCCTCTCTCCCAATTTAACTCTTACCATTGTTCCTTTACTTAAGTGTCCTTTTACATACTGGTTTCGGTTAAATTAAGAGAAAAATCAAAAAAAAACGAAACCAGACTTTTAACAGCCAACTCTGTTACATTTATCTCCAACACACTACAGCAGTTCCTTCTCTTGCTACTTTCGAACAAGGAGGATGAAGAATTCGATGCGGCATATAAATTTGAACTCTATGTATATTTATTCCTTTAATGTTTAGTTCTTCTCTCCTCCCCTCCCCACCCTAAGCTAGAGCTTATTGTGATGGGCTGGCATGTAGATAAATAGTAGCAGAGTAAGAAAAAAGTGCTTGTTGTGCTTAAGTTTGATGGCATGTTTGTGGAATGGTTGACGTAGTCCAATGAAACTTTAAGCTAAATCTTAGAAGTGCAATAAAATAAAACCGTCAAGGCTAATAAGAGTATCAAAAACATCTTACCTTACGATCAAATAAAGACAGTCATAAAATATATTATATAAATTTAATTGGAATTTATATTTAGTTTTATTTACATCAGAAAGGTGAAATTTAAATTTATACTTTTCTTGGTAGAAGAACATGATGATGGAGATAAAACTTAAATTTAAGGTAGAGGCTAGTTAGTGCTATTGTAAGAATAAAGACTATTTAATTTATTTTTGATACAAATTTTTCAAGACACTCCTAAAAGAGCTCCTAAGACAAAATTATTTTCTCTAGGTTTTGCTCTAAAGTGGGAAATCAGCCCTCAATGCACAAACAACTTAACCATCATCGTCATAATTTCGACAGTACGTGGTAGTTTGCCTCTACTGTACCGCGATGTGCTCCGAGATATAGTTTATTGTTATGTGTTCCATATGTATTAGCTGTTAAACTATACATACTGTAATAGTGCTTTTTGGGGGCTCGGACAGCAACATTACATAATTTAAAACCTGGTGGAGTACCGAAAAACTCAATAGTTTTAAAGGAAATTGATGGAGATCATTCATTATACCCTTGTAAAAGATTGTAATCTCGTTTTAAAACAAAAACTAATTTTAATAAGGCGGACCCCAATAAATATTCTTTAATATGACGTTATGCGGTTGTCACAATTCTCGAATATATTTCCGTAAAGTGCAGGTTTAATGTGTTGTCGCATGTATTTTGCGTCGTGTCTAAACATTTCCATTCTTCTATGAGGTTTATTTTTGCCTCGTAGATCGAACTCTTCAAATAGCCTCAAATAAAAAAAATGAGAGGTGTTATATCATACGATCTAGTAGAAAGTGCCGGCGTCTGGTTGAAAACAGAGTTCGCCGATGACCAGATATTTCAACAGTCCTACAAAACAGATATTAAAAGCTCTGAACTCCCATTACGTCTTCAGACCACAAACCAAACCAGACAGTTACTCTTTGGTGATTCGTTTCCTTTTGGTTAAATTCGATCCTAAAGCAGTTTTGATTGCCTACAAATCCATTCATGTACAATAATTACAATTTTTCCGCACAAGGACACGCATTCTTTCTACAAACACCCACGGCTGTTGATGATCTCTGGGCTTCAATTCTTAAGTAAATAACTTTTCGGTTTCCTAAACTCGCGAGTATAAGGGAAAACTAACTGCTAGAGAAACTCGGCGATTGTACATATGTGTGATGACGCATTGCTTGATTTATATTTCAACAACCAAACTCAAAAAAGTTGTTTGTGCTGCTTCTAACACAAGCTTATAATGTTAAAGATCTCCCCGAAAGTACCTTGTCCTGTTGACTTTTAACACCATGACACCAACGCTTCTGGGGTATATGAGGCACTAGTCCCCAAGGCTCGCACGAGGTCTGAAACTGAAAGCTAAGAACCTTGCAGGTCTGACCAGTGTGAATGGTGTCACGAAAACTGGTAGCCCTACGAGAACTTCCGCAGTCGCTGTTACCGAATATTGGTAAAACCCTTCTTAAAGTAACGTGGAGAATGTGGTTTTTAACGAAATTGCAGGAATGGCAATTAAGTCCGGTGTGTCGATGTTCTACCATAGAAACGGACGGGTGTGGCGGGAGCTTAACTCCTAAATAAGGGCTATGAGCATGGTCCTGCCAGTCATTCTTTTAATATTGCTACTTGTTGTGTCGCTATGAGCAAAAAGGGCGTTGACCCAGAGCTGGGCAGTGATATATTTTATCACAACTGCTGTAAATTGAAATATTTTGTCAAAGTTCTCTGTTTGGAGGAATACGAACACTACCATTGACGACAAATCGATATGTTTGGTTTGTTGGCTACAATTTTACACTTTTCATCAATATTCTGGACTGAACGACCTGGTCAAAGACGATAGGATCTCTAAACCTGATATACTGTTCCAGTTTGTTTGAACTTCTGGACCAAGTTCAAGACTTCATGCTTAGAAATTATTCACGTAAAACAGGAACTATTTCTATTTCATTTTAAACACATTGCAGCCCATAAAAACCAACATAATCTGTTAAATAAAAAATAGCAAACTTAAGCAAAAAATATTTATCTTAAATGATATAAACAAAAAAATTTTTTTAAGGAAATTAAGCAAATTCTTTTGCGCCAAATTAAAATAATTTATATTTCAAATGGCTGCCATGAATTTTTGCCATTTTGCCAATCAAAATATTTGTAAGGTCTAAGGTTTATTTTCTCTTTATTACTTTTACACGAATAAAATATTTATTCTAGAAATAGAAAACGTAGTACATTTATTTACATTTTAATTAAATTTAACACAAATATGCATTTATACCTTTCGTCTGCACAAACTCTCAACATTATTTGTGTATTTTTTTTTTTAATAAATGGTGCAACTAACAAATATTACAAATGTGCGAAAAACTATTAACAGAGTGGCTGATAGTAAGTAAAACAAATTTAAAAAAAATATTTAATTTCCCCTCTCTCTCTCTCTCTCTCTCTCTCTCTCTCTCTCTCTCCCTCTCCTTATAAAAATAGTTATTTTAAGTTTAAAAAATTTTTAGAATTTTTAAATATTTTAAATATTATAGAACAAGGCCTTATTGACTTATTATGATGAATTTAAAAAAAATTACGCCAAACCTTAGACCCCATTTCTAAGGATTCTATATAAAAATTCAATTTTAATTTACTCCCAAAAGTATGCTCTATGTTTTTATTTTACATTAATATATAATATTTGATATTAATCACTCGGTTTATTTATATTAATCACCCTGTTTATTTAATATAAAATTTTTGTTTGCAAATTTAGCTCAGCACTTTTTCCTTGTATTAATCGGGCTAAAAGCTGTAATTTATTAGCATTTTCTTTGCTTGGTGTTTATCTATAAAAGCCTTTTTCTTATTTTCATTTTCATCTGTATGCAAGAAGAAAAAAAAACAGAAAAACTGAAACAAAAGTAAAAAGCCAGCAAACGTAACGAAGAAATAAGAAAACTTGACTTCTCTAGAAAATTTTGCAATTTGGCCAAAAATAAAAAATATATTTTTAAGAAAAAATATATACGAGGGGAAGTCAATAAGCCTGTAGAAAAACATGGAATTGTTTTCGGAGTTGGATTCACCTTATTTAGCAATTTTCTCACTGTTTTCTTTTTCGTTTGGACACCTTTTCCACCAGGCATTTTTTTCTTTTTAATATGGAGACAGCAGAAATTCGCTGGAATATAGATGGATACGGAAAGAAATGTTGAAGTTTCGAAAACTGTACAAGTTTACACTTGATGTTTATTTCTTGGCATGAAAATCCAGTGCGATGGCCGATGGACTAAATACATTTTTAAAGTCGCGAAAGAAGCTTTAAAGTGCCTCGGTGTAACATATACATAATTAAGTCCACCTGATCTTCTTACTATTTATATCACCGATATCCGTCCTAAAACGAAATACAACTCTCATGTATGGGAGGGTGCCCCAAAGTCTATTTCGGAGCTACTCAACCGCGTACAGGAGAGGGCGAAGAAGCTCATCGGTGACAGTAGGGTATCCAACTGTATTGACGCACTAGAGCATCGACGCAACGTGGGATGTGTTTCGCTGTCTTATCGTTACTACAATGGTATGTGCTCTAATGAAATCAGGGAAATTGTACCCGATACACACACACATTTTTGCGTACAACACGCTTCTCGTTAAGAGCCCATCCATTTGTAATCGATTTGCCAGTGAATGGCACTACGCATTCTAGGGAGAAATCGTTTTTCGCCCGGACAGCTCGTATGTGGAATAAACTCCCTGCGGATGGCTTTCCTGCCAACTTCAATATGGAAAAGTTTAGGTCAAATGTCCACAAACACTACTCTCTCAAATTTCCTACTTCCGGCACAATGCATTGCATGAGTAGGGGTCATCCCCTCAGTGCTGGTCCAAAAAACAACACACTGCTTTTCTCACTAAATTCAATTTTTTGTCGAGATTTCAAACAAATAATTTGAGACATATTTACTGTTTATTGATTTTTCGTGTAGACAGTGTAAAAAGTTCCATGTACATCGCAAGTCATTTTAACGTTTTTCTTTTAACTTTCGAAATTCAAATGCGAATTCTCCTTGTGAAATCCTGGCTGTTCTTTCAATTCGGAGGTATAGAGGCGAATTCATGTTTCATCAATCGTGATATATAGGTGAAGGATCTCCACGGAAAAGCTTTAAGCACATTACTAAAACAGTCACCCATTTAACACGTTCGCGGACGCCAAAAATTTCACGGAGCTGCAAAAATAGGCATAAATGCTATTCAGGTGTTAGTTGTAATAGCTGAATGTTATTCAGCTATTAGTTGTAATAGCTGAATGTTATTCAGCTGTTAGTTGTAATAGCTGAATGTTATTCAGCTATTAGTTGTAATAGCTGAATGTTATTCAGCTATTAGTTGTAATAGCTGAATGTTATTCAGCTATTAGTTGTAATAGCATTCACGTCATCTTGCATCACTGTTAAAATAAATGCTATCGCATTCACGTCCTTGTTAAATACATTTATTCTCCATTTTGATAGCATTCCATTCTTAATTTTTCACGAAAAATCGCGAATACTGAATCATGTTAAATGACCGTGGCTTCATCCAGTTTTCGCCTCCTAACTCTTCAATCGCTCAAAACTATATCGTCGATTTGGACCACTGAAAGAGACTTACCATCTGAAGATGTACTCAAATATTTTGGTGGTTTGGAAGGAATCCAAATTTTAGATGGAATATCTAGGAAAGGGCTCTACTCTTGACGAAAAGTTATTTATATAAGCTGGGGAATAAACCACAAAATCGTCCATGACATCAACACCACAACAGTACGTCCGGAACTCTTCTATGGGATTATCGTTTAGTGGCATATTTTTGAAAGAGAGGGCTTTTCTCGAATTACTTCGGAGGATGCAGAATTTGCCCTTAATGTATATCACCCAAGAGCCTTCGCACTATGCCAATGGATGCATTGGACATACTCCTACTGCTAGTCTTAGTAGGTGAAGCAATGACAACAAACTGTGCAATTTATTTACCCTGAGCCTTCTAGTGGTGGAGTAAAACTTTTGGTTTTAAATAGAGAAACTTTTGAAGGGAGAGTAAATCGCCTGTTGCACAACGAGATTTATGGAGCAGACGTTGAGACGTGAATTTTAGCTAGATGACCTCAAATCTCATGAGGGTGCGTGTTTTAAAGTTTACCGTAGAGAAATAAGCCTCGTCATAGAGATTATTTGACCGCTGCAAATTTCTTGATGAGATTACAGAGCAGTTTAACATTAGAAACTTTTTAGTTCTGGGGCACAGGTATATAAAAAGCGAATGGGGTTACCAGTCTTGGTATCGGTTTCACCAGACAGACTCAGACTTGAACAGGTAAAAGAGCAGTTTCGTTACTGGTAGTAGAATTTCCAGGCATCAATGTTGCATCAATTTAAGGTTAAGCGAACATCCTAGTAAAAGTATATATTTTAACCAAACTTGGCCTTATTGAGCTACATCCGCAGCAGTTAAGAGTCAAGACACGGAATCATGATATACTACCTCTGCCACTATCATAGATACATAAGAAAATGGTTAAACACCATGGAATTACTTGCTTCCGATGATCTATCTAACTTCACTGACATGGAACTGGAGCGCATGTGGGGCTCTTTAATGAGCTCCAGTTGATTCTACTGTAAGGGGTCTGTATGTTTACTTCGCGACTCAGTGTTATCACCAAGAATCTGAAGGTCCAAGTGTGTCGAATTAGATGATTTCGACAGCCGACAGACTAAACCTAAAATCTTTTCTAAAAACTTTTCAACTAACCCTCGTTATAAATAGCACCAGCGTTTAGCTGGCGAAATGATGCTCAAACAACAACCTGATTCAGCTTTAAACTACATACTCTTAAAGTTTTGTTGTTTAACGTAGCAAACGAAACTATGAAATGCAAAGAATGAAAGAAAATGACTACTTCTACTTTTACCTGCCTGCACTAATTCGACGCCAAAAACTTTTCTATTTTTCTTAATCAACAAAAAAAGAAAATAAAAATGAAAAATAAAAAGTGATAAAGAAAAAGACAAGCAAATAAGAAAACTTAGCTAAAGGTTTTATACTGTTTTAAGTTTTAACTCTTAAATGTCTGGAACGTTTTCTTAAATATTCTAACAGCCTGAAAGTATGCAATCAGCTATAACTATGCACACCTGTGTTTGCCATTTAACTTAAGGTTGGTTGGCTAACTTGAATTGAGTAAAGATGTGTCTGTGTGTGTTTTTTTTTTTTTTTTTTTTTTTTTTTTTTTTTTTTTTTTGTTAAGAATGCAAGTATGTATTTCAAATTTGCACTTTTCCATTTAGTTCTCTTGCCAATCTTTGAAAATGTTGCCTGTTTCTTAGTGTTTGTGCCTTTCTTTTTCTTTAAAAGCTAGCAGCAGTATTTAATTTTAACTTTAATTCTTTTTTTTGCATTTTTTTGGGCTAAAATAAAAGATTAAAACTATTTCATTGAGTATTCATTTTATAAATATTCATATTATTTTTTTTCTTAGTATTTTTTTGTTTTAATTTTACTTAAACTTTGGACTTTAGCGCTTTTGATGTTTTTTAAATGGAAATAAATTTAATATGAAATATTTGTTTAAATATTAAATATCTACAATACACAAAATTAATTTAAAAGTAAAAATGATTTGCTGAGCTCCATAGGATTCTTAGTTCAGCAAAGCGTAAAATCATCTTTCTATAAGCCTGGCTTAAGATTCAGTTATTTTGAGCAAGTTCACATAGTTATAAAATTTTGCAAACTTCTGTGGACTCATATTTAACTAGCAGACTATTTTTCATTGCAGACTATAGTTTCATTGCCTATGAAACTATCGGCACAAGGGCATGTCTCGCCGTAACTCCTTAACTTATGCTCGACTTTACCTTTTCACGATAGCGACCGGTAACATGTTCCTAATTCTTGTTCCAGCTAAATTAAGTGGAGCGAAAAGATATTATACTAACTTACCTAACTTACGGTTAAATTGTGGAACAAGATTAACGTGAGTACCCGCCTAGTCGGCCCAACCTCACGGTGGTCTTACCACCGAGTGAAACTTAGGCGTAGATTAGAGCCCCCATTGTGTAGTATAACAACACTTTACGATTGCCACCAATCGCTTTTTGTGTGTGATACAGTCACAATGAGTAGCAATTTATAAAATATGGCAAGCCTTTCCAAGGCAAGCCTAGAACCTCATTATAACCTCTTGCTTAGGGGTTTGGAGACTATCCAAACTCCGTCTGTTGAGAGTGCAACAGCACACTTGATCGACCGTGCACCATACCTACGTAAATCGATCTTAAACCACAACCACCACGTGTACCCCCGAAGGGGACCTCACCAATAACCAGTCACAGAGAGGATAGGCTCTCGATCTCCATTTTTAATATAACTTTTCCCGCGCATATAAAGCTCTGTGGTGCTGTACATATGTTTATTCCACATTACTCGTGGGAAAATTATAAAATCTAGTTTGGTTAAAAATAACCATAACGTGATAATCTGCGTTGGCGGAGAATATCGGTGTCGTATGAACCATGACCCGTATGAGCTGTATGCCGACATTGACATAGTCAAACGTATCAAATTACAACGATTGCGTTGGCTGGGTCATGTTGTGAGAATGGATGAAGATGCTGCAGCTAGAAAGTCATTTGAATACGAACCTGGTGACGGTTCACGCAGAAGGGGAAGACCGAAACTTCGATGGAAAGATCAAGTTGAGGATGACATCTCGAAACTTGGTGTTAGAAATTGGAGAAGAAGCGCAGAAGACGAGGAGCTTGGAAATCTATTCTATTCATTCGGCTACAGGAACAAATGTTCTATAATAGTCACCTAAGTAAGTAAGTGATAATCTGTCAGAGATGAACAAGATAAAGAAACCTCGCACAAGAAGGAACTGCGGACTTTTTTTTGGCCAATTGAAAAATCCAAAAGACATGACCAAGAATTTATCTTAAGAGTTGGGCGGGTTAATCTCTTAGGGTATTGCTGAGGCAATAGCCCGCTTGAAGAAAGGCCAGAAAGTTTTCCGGATATAATGGTGGTATCTTAAGCTAGATGAATACGTTACGAATAGGTCATGGTAACTTTAAACATCATCTAGTCTAGATAAAGAATCAAAAAATATGACACTTGCAGATGAAAGAGAGATGATAGCACATTGCGTGTAGCCACTTTGTAACATTATCGGTTTTTGTTTAATTGGCAAGCTCCTGCTCCTACAGCTTATTGAAGCCAAATTTTAAGCTGGCGTTAGACCCTCAAGGAGATTTTTATTTTTAAGAGTTTCCAAATCTTCTCAGCCAAAAACAGTTAAATTCACTGCATCGAACTTTCAATTTCATTTGTGGTGAATCCATGTTTCGTCAACAATTATACACCCACGTAGAACATTGTTAGGAATTCGACTGAAAAGCTTTCAACAAACTACGGATTCAGTCCCACGATTCTGATTGCCGGTTCCTTTTTAATTTTTTATATTTTATATTTACATAATTCAAATTACGGAACCATGTGATGGCCTCAATTGGTTTTCACACTTTAACTCGTCTGTCACCCAAAACTATTCTGTGAATTTAATCAATAATTTCCAATTTGGACGTCCTGAATAAGATTCGTGATTTGTAGATGTAACGCTACGTTTTAAACTTTGTCTAATATAGGTTTGGTTAGGAAACGTAGCGCTAGTTAACTCTTGACACCTCCATTTTAAGGCCTAGTGGTGTATTGAGATTCTTCTTTTGATGTTCTGGGAAGAACCTTCGGATACTGTTCTTTGAACAGGCTTTACTGTCTGCCATTGAACCCTTCGATTCTCATAATCTAAACCTGACCGCATCATCAAGCTAGCATCTTGGGATATCGTCTAACCCATCGTGGAACACCCTGATATTATTCTAAGACCTATTATTATTTATAGGACCTATTCTAAGGCCTATTGGCCCATGGTGATTCCCTTATAATTTTTCCGAAAGAACTTTCGGATACTATTCTTTGAATAGACTTCATTATCTGCTATTAAACTACTCGATACCCATAATGAATCTGACAGCATGATCTCAGCTTGGACCTGTAAGATAATTCTTCAAGGGAGCCTTTGACTTTTCAAATTCAGCCAAACTATCTTTTGTTATCTTTAAGTGTGGTGCCTTGCAAGCACGAATTTCATTTCCATTTTCACGTTTTAAAGATAAATTATTATATTTATGTAATGGATTTTAAAGGATCCCTTTTCGACCCTCTTCCATCCTCAATGATTATAGACAAACGACTTGTAATTTACGGCCACCTTACTTTCCTTGAGTCACGTGCTACAACCAGCCTTTACTCTTGACTTTAGTGATTTCATGCTGCCGACTGGTAACTGTCGGTCTTCTTTCTCATTACGGAGTCTCTAGTAATTGCTTCCATTTGACCAAGGTTAAGTCCACATTTTGTAGGTAAAACAAACCAGTTAGGAAATGAAATGTCAGAAAATTTGATTTTTTTATCCGAAAATCAGTTTTTCATTGGACCTATTGTAATGCTCCTTGAAAGCTTTTGAGAATTGAATGATTTGTAATCCTTTTTAAGCAAATAATTTCAGATCTAATTGCGCAATTTTGAATGACGAAATTTTGGGTTATTGATCGACTGCAAGTCGACATAACCTTTCAGGAACAGCTATGTTCCCTTTTGGGTGTCGTATTGCAGGCGAATTCAGTAAAATTAAGCTCATTCGGCTGAGTAAATTTTTTTTTCACCAGTACAGTTAATAATAGCAAATCAGTGTTGCAAATTGAAGTTAAACAGCGTCATTGCTTTATTTAGGCCAAATATTCATTTCATTCAATTTTGTCAAAGTATCACTCACTTTGTAGGCAATTTGCCTCAACATCTCCTTCCCTATCAAGTTAAAAAATATATAAAACTTTTCCAATTTTTGTTACAAACGAACGAACATTTGAAAAACTAAATTAGTAAATTGAAAAAAATATCCACTCTGATGGCTATAACGACAAAAACGATAAATATGTAAACAAATGAAATTTGCAAAAAAATTATATTTTTTTTTTTGTTTATTTATTTATATCATTTACCAAATTGTATGAATTCATGAAATATTG
Organism: Phasia obesa; assembly: GCA_949628195.1. Classification (NCBI taxonomy): domain Eukaryota; kingdom Metazoa; phylum Arthropoda; class Insecta; order Diptera; family Tachinidae; genus Phasia; species Phasia obesa. The sequence continues at coordinate 14,717,384 of OX451219.1, forward strand.
TCAATTTGATTACTTTGTAGTATGAGAAGGGTAGAGGAGATATTGAGTGAACAATCAACGAACCCGAACAATGGGTAGAGAAAAATATGAATTCGTCATGTTTGAAAACGAGTGCAATTTAGAAAATTATTTTATACTGAAATTTTTCTTTTTTGAAGTTTAGGTTTCCATGACCTGTCAAATGTATTAGGTAATAAACATACCTAAATAATGCATTGCACAAGGTATATTTATCTTTCTAGGTAGTGTCGTCCGCCCAGCTGATTTAGTAGTTCGACATGTCAAAAGTTACATTAGTTAGAAATTTTTTTAGTGCAAAAGTGAGAAAGAAGTAAAGCAAATTTTCAATTATGTTTTTTGACATTTCAAACTACAAAGCAACAACAGAATGATATGTTGTGCTTGTATTGTTGTATTTGTTGTAGGGACGCCACTACCTAGTAAAATAAATATACCTTGGCATTGCAATTGAAAAATTCGATTTGCATTGGCGCTGTTATTTACGTATGTTGTTCCGGAGTTAAAGCCATGTGCTAGAAAGTGCAACTCATCTACCGAGAAGTTGATAATCATCGACCTGTAACGATCTACGTTGACGGTGATGGCCCGGTCAAACCAAAGAAATATAGACCGATGTCGACTGCAGCACAAAATCCACATTAACCTGACTTTTTCGAGATGCATTGTACGTTCTTGGACCTTATGTGGACTCGTATCTTCCCCATTTCATCAATTGTGTTTGTTATTCATCCGAAAATGGATAATTTGATATTCACGATCGCGCCACTTAGGGGAGTCGCTATGGACATTTACATGATGTTATGTTAATACATACATATATATTGCCATAGACAGCTAAACTCTTGGCGCCACCACGTTACTCCCCGAAGGCCCTCACCAATAACCGGTTACAGAGATTTGGGAGAATCCCCGTGGTATCTACCCTGGAGCCTACATACATATATAGGCGTCACGGTGTCAGAAGTCAAACAGAAGAAGAAGTCAATATAGCTAATGGGATTACGCCCGGAGGACTTTTGTACAGTCGAAAAGAGTAAAGAACTAAGGAGAGTCGCAGCAGAGTTTCTGGTACTTAAGACATTAAATCCTCTGCCATTCGTCCTTCCTCTCTGCCCTAGAAATGCAAGAATTTCAAAACAATAGTTGCAATACCAGGACGTTGGGCCTCGGTGGGCTGTGAGGTAGTTTGCTAGTCTATCAGTCCGCAGTTATGGGTTCAATTCTCACCAAAGACTTTGTAATTTTTCACTACAAGTTGGCAGGAAGACCAAGAAAGAGCTTGGATATAATCTTGGGTGCCTAAAAATGGTTAACTGCGCTAGTGATAGGTTACGGACGCTCAAGTATTATCTGGCCAAGTTTAGTATTATCTGGCCAAATTAAAATTCGATACAAGACAATACTTGTTTTGGTTTTGCACCACCACGGCCAGACACATATTAAATGGCGATGCTGTGGAGACCTCAGCCTTAAGCAAATGTTGGCAATTACTATAGACCCTGTGATGAGGAATAATATCGGCATATATCAGTGACAGCACGAGACTCAATGAAAGTAAGGTATTAGAGAAATTTCCAGTCGTATAGCAAATATTATTAAGAAACGAACGTCGAAAAGAAACCCATAAAGTTAGAGGTCTGCTTCGGTATCACCCCTACAAAAAAAAATGCCGGGACGTTGTATTAAGAACAATCTTTCTATTTGTGGTGAAAAATAAACAGATTCGTGTTTAATAAAAGAAATGGAAAACTTTTAAGTGATATTTTTTTTTTCTTAAATTCTTCATCAATTTTAAAATAATTTTTGTACAGCCCTCATACGAAATATAATTGAAACATACGGTTTAATGAATGAGTGTAAGTAAATGTACCTGTGTAAGTGTTTTTTGTACAGTGAATATGTTTGATTATCACTGTAACTGTAAATTTCCATTCGAATGAATATGAATGACCAGCAAAGTAGGATATACCTTTGATTATGTCCATATGGAAAGAGATTTTTTTTTTGGTATTTCTGTCGCTATTGCATATCCATACAAACAAATGAAGTCTATATATGTATGTTGTTGTATTTTGTGAATTTGTATACAAATGTGGCATAAGATATGATAAAGTGTATAAAGTCCAAACTCATTCGCTTATAAACTTGTACATATACATATGTGTATATAGTCAGGCAGGGAAATACAAATTAATGTGTAGACACTAATGTAGTGTATAAGAATGCAAGAGATTGAGAATTATATTACGTACAGTTAAAGAAATAACTATAGCAAATTACTTTTCTGTGCTTTACAATATGTCGAAGATTGTTGGAAGATTGTTTGAGCTTAAATAACGCTATTACAATTCTTGCTATTTGTTCCGGATTGATAACTTTTTGAAATATCCAAGAAAATATCACTTTCTATTTAATAGTAGACATAGATGAGCTTAGCAGGTATACTCGTATATATGTACTCCTTATTATCTCTGATCCACTATGATTTTCCTATTTGTGAGATTTTGAAGTGGCGATACCTGGGATTAACCTATGACTATATGATTATCTAATCTTCAGAATTCAATTTTGACACTTCTCTTCCTACTGTTAGTTCAATTACGGTCTCTCCTTTTTAAATTGAAATGTTTTATCTTCACTGTGAGCTACTTGCGAGAATTTCTTATCATTTAAATATTCTCACACTTCGACGACTGCTTTAATAAAAAGATCAGAAAATATTCTGTTTAGCCATTTAAGGAAATGAATCGCTCTAGAGTAGGCAAAGGAAAAGGTAGGTTACACTTCATAAGCCATTAAAATTTGCCATGGAACAGGTACTTGTAGGCAAGCTGGAATGGCTCTAAACAAATATTAAGCAGGAAGACGAAACGGCTTCTTAGATTTGTATTATTATTAGTGTAAGGGGAATATCGAAGCATACCACTTTCTTAGTGGGTCCCTTTTCGAACCCCTTCCGTCCTCAATGATTGTAGGCAAGCCTTTACTCTTACTTTAGTGATTTCAGACTATCGACGTAACTGTCGGCCTTCTTTCTCATCACGGAGTCTCTAGTAATTGCTAGTATTTCTCCAATGCTTAGTTCTCCCATGGCATCCACATTTAACAAGTTTCTGCCCGTGGTCCTAAGCCTTGTTAGCATCAGTGCTGGACATTCACACACATTGTGCGCTACCGTATCATCTTCTTCGGTTTTTTCTTGGCTATATGATACTTAAAGTTTCCATGACCTGTCACTAACGCAGTTATCCAGCTTAAGGTACTTCTATTATATCTAAGCACCTTAGTAGCCTTCCTGCCAAGTGGCTCTTTGAGCATGATTCCAGACTGTCTACATGCAGGGGACTCCCTCCATCTTTTCAGGTTTAGTGAGGTCGGTAATTGCATTGCATTCGCTCGTATTAAGCCCATACCCAGTGCTACTCTGTGTTCCGATCCACAGAAATTCACACACTGCCTCATTCCTAGCTTTGACTATTGTCCTTTAACCTACATCAAAGTTACCTCATAAACCGTGGCACACCTGTTAAGTTTAAAAATATATTCCAGCACTAGATGAGAGTACTCGTTCACTTGCCTCATGCGTTTTATAACCGAGAGAGAAATGAAAAACTTTCTTCTATGAACCCGGTTGATCCAACGCATGCAGCAACCCAACCAGTACTGCCTGGTAAAAGAAGCGTACTACCCCAGAAGCAGACTACAGTACAGGTTCAGTTCTTCTGCTCCTGCTCTACCGGCCATAAGAGAACCATAAGTAAGTAAAAATGCTAATGTCTCTCTCCATACACTCTTCCAAGTGTACCCTAAACTGTATAAGATAAAAGTAAATTTGAATGACTCTTTCGGGCCAATTATGTAGAAAGTCAATGAGGAACAAAAGCGTATTGCAAGGTGGCCCAAAACATTAGTAGTCTGCCTTAGTACCTCCCAGTATACAACGTAAGAGTATCCTTGATGTATGTACCCCCAACATTCATAAATAAACCCAAAATGGTTCGAGAATAAATGAATATTATTTCAATCCTTTGAGCTTCCAAATACTTTTCATGGAACGATCTTAGAAGAAACTCCAGCTGCTTGTTCAAATTCTTCTCAGTTTCAACTGTGTCAAGTTACTTTTTCCGTAGTCGTAAAATAGAGTGGAAAAATATAGATAAAATCGCTAGATAAACCTGAAATTCTCCGAAACGACATTACTTTTCCATAAAAAAAAACAATGTTAGGTTGTTTACAGCCAACTTCACTACCTAACCTAGTCCTGACAAAAATCAAACTTCATATGAAAAAGACCAGTATTAAAAATAATGTTTTTTTATATAAAGTTTGACTTTTATCAAGACATATTTTTGTCAGGTATAGACAAAATCGAATTTTCCAATTGCAAAGCTTTAACTTTTTAGTCGCCCTATTTGGATTTGCTTTATATAATGTGTATGTGCATGAGAAATTTTGACAGATATATAGCGCTTGAGGCGCTTATTATACATCAAATGTTTACACCTATCGAAAGCTCTATAGATCTAAGGATGTGCAAATTTTTCTCTCAGTATGAATTCGTGTAAATGTTTACGAGAACATTTTGCAATATTTATAAAATGAAAAGTAAACAGCAAAAATTGTTCCTTTTTTTTTGCTGAACAATGAAGTGAAATGAAATGAATTCCTCATCAACCAACGTCAAACAGTTGTCACACAATCATCATCATCAGCTATATGGCCACCAAACTCATCATCGCTGTTATCCTCACTGAAGTTAAATGTAGGAGTACAATTACTTACTAAGGACTTATACACCAAATAGTGGTAGTTGTTCATCATCATTGTTTGGTATTTTGTATTTTGGAAAGAGTCACTAAAAGAGCATGTGTGCGAGTGTAAAGCATACCCATCACTAGCTCTACCACTACTACCACCACCACTATCATTATCATCGTTATTGTGAGAAATATCGTCTTGTTGGCTCTGTAATGGTTGTGGTCTATTAAAAAAATAAGGAAAAGTGAAAATAAGTATTTTTTATTTTCAATTAACAGACATAAAATCCCACTCATCATCAGTGTCATTGCCATTATATGTACAACATCGTCATCATTGTCATTTTTACTGCCACCTTTTTTTCCGCCCTCTTTGCAAATTATCGTCGTTGCATTATAAAACTGCGAACTGAAAATTAATTTGGTATCAAGTAAAAGTTGAATCCATAGTGTTAAAATGCCGCTGGGAGTGATTGTAGAGGAAAAAGAAGTGTTGAATAAAAAGTCTGCTATTAAATTTGAGAAGGGTACGAAAAAAGGAAATTTGTATGAATTTTAAGAAAAACATCGAAACATAATTTTAACAAAAATAATTAAAACTTTTTTTTTCCTAATACACTGCCTTCTAAAAAAATAATGTCAAATATTAAGTCATTGGTTAAATAGACGAAAAAAACCCCGGGAGGGATAAGAAAATAAACTAAAATCTATGGGTAGAGTATAACTAAACGTCTTTATAGGAGGACATCTTCACAATCCATCAATTTGAACAAAACATAAACATGACGCCGGCAGAGCAACAGAATTAATTTGTGCATCTTGTTATCTGTTTGAACCAAGGCGAATTCTGTCAAACTTAAATACAACAACTTCATTGTATTGTTATAACAAATGTATTAACAACCATGTTACGACTTCATGATGTTAGTGTTAATGTTAATATTTTATGTCTAATGTAGACAATCAAACAATCGTCTCTAGGAATATCGATTCTTATAAAATAATAAAGCAATGAAAAATTAAATTCTGTTGTGGTCGTAAAAGTACATGTGATACCGAACGTTCAAGTCGTCTAAAAGGTGTCGTTACGACAGAAAGCATTGATATTGGATTGTCGTAGAATAAACCCGTGTAAAGTTATTAACAGCATCCCATCATATTTTACATTTCTACTTAGACATAAAAAACAATCCGCGTGATTTGTGGAACGTTTGATTTGAAATCGATGTACTTAATACATGGATCTTAAAGAAGACTATGTCGCAAATAAAATGCTTTTTACCCGAACAAGAGTATAATTGGTCTCCACCAGTATCAATCTTAGTATTTTTATTGGTACTGCACCTCGTCAAAAAAGTGAGGTTACAATCCTCACTTGTGAGTTTTAATTGGTCGTCCACCAGGTTCTTTCATCCAATTGTTTAATTTCTTCTTGTTACTTAATGTTAAGTAAATTTTCAGTTTTAATTTGGTCTTCACCATCTACTTTTTTTTAATTTTTATCCTCTCGTCAAATTGTGTTTTTAAAATCTTGTGCTTATTGCTTTGTTGATCCAATAAATTGTTTTTTCCTCCTTCTCAAGTATATTATCTTTAATTTTTTTATTTTAGTTTTCTTTAGTTTGTTAATTTTTCTTGTTGATTTATTATTTGTGTCATGTAAAATTTTCTTTTCGTTTATTAATTTTCATTTTGTAGTTATAGCCCGTTCAGGCTGCCACGAAATTAAGTCATTTAGTGATTTCGGCCGAAATCAAGTTAAAATTACATAATTTCGCATATATTTTACCATTGCCCAAATTAACTCATTCTACTTAATTTCGTCGAAATTAACTTGCAATTACGATAGACAACGCTAGTTTTGTAGAAAAAGCTACTTTTTTGCAACCATGACCAGATTTACAACCTTGAAAGTCCGTTTTGTTTGAAAAAAAATTAAAAGCCAAATGAAATAATGGAAATATATACATAAATGTACATTAATTTTGTTGTAGTGTTGTTTTTAATATTCATGTATATTTTAAATCAATACGAAAGTGTTGTGCGAAAACTTTTGCAAAATAATTAAATTATACAAATGTAACTAAACGTGATCAGCTGTTTGCGAAATTATCTCAAATGTCAAGAAGCTCAGTATGTACACTTTAGAATTCGTTCGTAATTTCAGCTCGAAATTACTTAATTTCGTGGCAGCCTGAATGGGCTATTGGATATCAAAACTGAGGTCATATACGATAACCAGAACGATTGCACGTGGGTGATTAATGCAAACACCAATTAACTGTAACATAGTACAGCTAAGCCAATCACCCAGTGCGAGAGGGAGACGCAAACCACTTGAAGACCGAGCAACAAGGACGGCCTGAACGTGTTCCTCAATCCAAAGCTACTTTACGACTGGTGCAAGGCGAATTCATACCAGGTATGAGCAGTAGGACAACAACTACAACAAAACAACAACTTTGACATTAGATTAGCAGATATGAAACAATGTATTTTTTGACAAGACATTATTTTTTTTTTTTTTTTTTTGGTTTCTCTCCAAAAAAATTGGTAAATGGCCTTCGTATAGGAAGTGAGACTCCAAATTCAGCTAGGTAAAATTAATGAGAGTTTAATGGTGCTCCTCCAGTGAAAATCTTGAGTTTATTGGTACTCCTCCAGTTAAAAATTGAGTTTAATGGTGCTCCTCCAGTTAACAGTTGAGTTTTTTAAAATGGTGCTCCACCAATGTCCGACTTATTTAAATTAAAATTTATAGGTTATAAACGATAACCAAACGATTACACGTGGCTGATTAAACAACCACCAATAACAGTACCGTAGTACAGCTATTCGAGGACGCCAATCAGCCAGTGTGAGAACGAGACGCAAACCACTCGAAGGCCGAGCAACAAGGACGGCCTGATTGACTTTAAGCGATAATGACAATGACGCACGCACGTGTTCCCCGACCCAGAGCTACTTTACGACTGTGACAAGACATTAGCAAAACAACGAGAGCAAAAAACAATCAGCTGGGCTATCGACTCCACCTGGTATGAATTCGCCTTGGACTGGTGTCAAAATTCATGAAAGTTTTTTATTTGCCGCCTTTTCAGCAATAAGGAGTTGCCATTTCTAAAAAAAATAATTTGACAGCTGACAGTTTTATTACGATTAGTACGGTATTATTTGTTAGATATTTTGTTGTTGTATTTTCTATCGTTTCGATTGTTCTCCTAAGTGTTATTTAACTTTGGATTTCTTTTGCTAGAGTTGTTTGAAGTTATAGGTCTATGCTAACAAGGCTAACACCACCAATGTATTGTAGGAGATGATTCAGGGCTGCATCAAAGAAATACGAGGGCAATTTGATAATACCGTATCTTTTTGAATAAAGAAATTTCAACATAGTCACTTCTAAGCTCGAAGAAGAAGTATCTTAAGCTGGATAACTGGGTTAGTGCAGGTCATAGATACTTCCAAGTACTGCACGGGTTAGCATAAAACTAAGTATCACGTGTAGAAACTTGATAATGTGGATACCATGAGGGATCAAAATTTTGGGCAAATGTTGGCAGTCTGAAATCACTAAAATCAAGAGCAAAGTCTAGTGGTAGCACATGACTCAATGAAAGTAAGGTTGCCGTAAATTACAAATCGGTTGCCCATAATCATTGAGGACGGAAGGGAATTGAAAAGAGATCCACTAAGGAATTTATCTGCTTAGACATCCCACCTACATTAATAATAATAACAGAAGCAGTGTTGTATTAAAAGTTACCTTGTTGGAAATACAACATGTTATAGAATAGGCAAAGAAAATTTCTTCGTAAGTGAAATCGAGTAGGCAATTTTCACGATGTGCTATACCATACATAAATCTTCCTTCTAGTTTATTCAATAAACATAACTGTCTTAACATAACTATCTTAACTTATGTTAACTATCATAAGGTAAAAAAATGTGTTTTCTATTTTCATACAGAAATTTTGGGAGACCCTTTTTAATGTTTGGAACTCAATTGTATATCTTTGATAGCTTTATTAAGTTTTTAATGCAAAAATTAACTTATGATGAGAACTTGATTTAGTAAACACAATGAGTAGAGGCGTCTCAACTCACCTCTTAAGTACATTTAATTCACCACCCTTTCTCTCTCTTCCGACAATTCGAAAAGCGGGTAGAATCGTTAAAAATTTGTTAACACTTTTTGCCTACAATTTAAAACATTTCTCTTTTACCTAAAAGCAAGACATTTAAATTTATTTTTGCCTTTGAAAGTTTCTCTATGGCCAACATTCTGTCATTATTGTTGAGCAGTCAATTGGTGGGAATAAAAAACTGTTGCTGCTGCTGATGTTGCTAGGGCTGTTTATTGTAGTTTTAATTCAATTAAATACCACAATAACAACAAATGTGTGTATAGAACAGCAACAGAAAAAAAAGCTAGAAAAAAATCATTAAAAACTTTTTATATGAGTTGAAAGTAGTAGTGAGAGTAGAAGGAAATGGATGTTGTGTAAACGAGATTGTACATTTGCAAAAATGAAGATGATGTGGAGCCAGCGTCAATGATGTTGCTGCTGTTCGTTCTAGTCTACCATTTACTGACTAAATTACTGTTTTTGATGTTTGATGTTTGATGATAATGACCAAATGTTGTTCATTCATTTATTTTATTTTAATGTTTTATTTTTTTTCGTCTACTGACTTGGTCACTGGAAATCAGGCACTCAGGCAGTCAGTCAGTCAGTTATTCATTGAGTCTTTGAGTTGTTGCTTGAGTTGAAGCTTGAATATTGGCCAATATTTAATTTCCGTTTCCATGTAACTATCAGTAGTTGAAGTTAGAGTACGCGAGCAAAAAAAAAACATAATTTAAATTAGTAGAAAAAATACAAAAGAATGTTCAGTTAATAGACAAATTAAATATGCGCGACAATGTAGCCCAGGTATGTAATATAAAATGGAACAAGTAACACACAAAGGCCTACATAGACCACAAAAGTCTGATGTTTTACAAATGCACTAGAAATTCCTACAATGGCAGTCCTTACAATGAACAGATAAACGAATAGACGACTGCAGTCGGATGATCATTGAAGATTACAGGTGAAAACTCTAGAAAATCCCACCAATCCAAGCGAAAGCATCCCAGTAAAGAGATAATAAGCATATAGTGGAAGCTAAGTTCTTACAAGATTGCAGTCTCTTAAGCGGAGTCGGTAATAACAAAGGAGATCAACTAAAATTAAAAGTAAATGTAAGTGATTACGAGGGCCTTGTGATGAATAATCTAATCTGTTGGCAACTACAATTTGAAAAACATCTCTTAGGCAAGAAGGACCTAGCTTACTGCAACTATAAATATCATCTGGACTATAAGAAAATAAGATAGAAAGAAAGTGGATGTTTGTAGGCAGTGCTCAAAAAAGACTGAGAGTGCAACGAATAGTATAAGTGAATATCCATCCCAAGCTGTCATTAGATTGAGGATGACAAGCAAAAACATACTGAAGATTGATCCTAATTTGAATCTTAGTCTAAACGAGCTCTAAGTCGGTGATGAGAAAAGAAGGCCAATAACTACTAGTCGTCACCTAACGTTATTAAATCCCAAAGTAATTATTAATGGTTCAGGAAGAAAGTGGATAACTACCAGATGATATCCGGAATTTACCAAGGGTCGAAGGATAGTTGAAAATTGGCCCAAAGCATCAAGGAACTGCTTTAATATTATGTCATTTGAGGGTTAGCATGTCAACTACTAAGTCGCGCCAATCTTTTACTAGTATGTATCACAGCTCTCTCCTTTACCGGTATACTCTATAGCCGGTATACTCTGAAGCTTCGCAAACCACAGGCGCTGCAACAATGTTTTTTTATAATAATTATGAAGTGCAATTACAGAGTTACAAATAGTGAAACTTTATTCCTTTATTTCACCAGCTGTCTTATCTCTACTCTGTCCCTTTCCATAGTCATTGGTAGACATAATTGCCTGAATGTTAGTTCTTTTTAAAAAAAAAATGCAATTATTATAAATAAATGTTACGCAAGTAAATAAAATACTGTTGACCTACCTTTCCGCGAAGAGCGTCATCAATGGCTGTTTATTGGGAACGGTTGCCGAGCGCTCTCCAGCTATGTCTTGGTTTGTACTATCCAAGATAGTATCATCAAAGACATGGATGTGATCACATCGAAGTCGGTCTTCTACAAATGGTACGACAACAGTCTGCTTCTGTATTTCTAATCCACAATTCTAATGGTTAAAAACTTTCCCTGCCCAAAAAGAATAGTAACTTCAAATTCAAATAGAAATTTAGATCTTCTATAAGGCGTGCTTAGACCTTCTATCGCCTCGTTCATCATATTTCTGTGACTTCCAAAGAAGGCCTTGGTTCTCCCTACTAAAAGATCTAGTACACATTCCTATTTTTCTTCTCTTAGAAGAGAAACGTGATTTTCTATTTTTATCTCTTTAATTTTGTATGGCAAAAACATAATATTCTAGATTTAGAATTCTCATTTAAAAAAAACAAAAGTTTCATGGTAAATTTATCTTAGTAGGTAATGGCGCCTCTGCAACAAATACAATGCAACACTATGACATTTTGTTATTGCTTTTGTAATTTGAAATGTCAAAAAAAAATTAAAGTAAATTAAAAATTTGCTTTATTGCTTTCTCAATTTTGCACTAAAAAAATTTCTAAACACATATAACTTTTGAGATGTCGAACTACTAAATCAGCTGGGCGGAGAACACTATCTAGTAGGATAAATCTATCTTGAAGAGTTCATTCAATTGGCCTTTATTTAATTGAATGCTGCTTGCCATTTAAATGAGTCTTTAGACTTATTGTTAGTGCTTACTCACTCATGCTCACTGCTTTGCTTTTTATGTTTTCTCCGCTGATGTGTGAGTGTTTTTTTTTTTTAATTTTCATGAAATGATATTTTTCAGTTTTGCATACACATCATTGCTCATTAATGAAACTGCGTATTGTATGTTTTCTTTCACAGCTCATGATTGAGAAATGTGCACATTTCACTTTGCTCATGAGTGAGAAATGAAAACTTTCCATTTTGACAATGTGCGAGAAATTTGAATGACTTATGCGCATGAACAAAATGAAAAAAATTCTCACTCATAAAATTTGTTCATGAGCTGTGAAAGAAAACATACAACAAGCAGTTTCATTCATAAGCATATTTTTCATTCCTCAAGAGCTAAAAAAATTGTTCCTCAAAAACTTAAAAAAACATTTTCTTTAGTACATATCAGTTATATATTTTTTTCTTACTTATTTTTAGGGCGCCATACCCAAAGAGTAAAAACGTAACCCTATTGTTTTCGCTACAATATCTGACCGTCTTTCGGATCCTTTTAGTTTTTGCTTCAATATTCCTTCTAAAAGGCATTAAATTGAAGGCCTTCTAGCAGACAATTTTCGGAAGACCTGTTTTAAAAGATATGAGAATGGAATGCGACTAGTAGGCCTTGTGACTACAAAAGGGGTGCTGTAGCTTAAGTGGTTAGCACATTGACTACTAAGCAATGGTCATGAGTTCAATACTCAGCCATGGCAACATCAATTTTTTTGATACTTTTTAATTTTTCTTTATAATGCATATCACAGCGCCCTCCTTCGCCGGTATTACCACATAGCACTAAATCGCCGGGGAAGTAAAATAATTATAAATTGGCTATGCTAGCTTCGAACTGATTCGTCTAAATAACACCAGAGGCGCTTGCAACACTGTTCTAAAAATAATCCAAGGCGAATTCATACCATGCGGAGTTGATAGCCCAGCTGCTTGTTTTTTGCTCTCGTTTTTTTTTGCTAATGTCTTGTCAAAAAAACATTGTTTTATATCTGCTAATCTAATGTCAAAGTTGTTGTTTTGTTGTAGTTGTTGCACTACTGCTTACACCTGGTATGAATTCGCCTTGAAATAATCACAACGTGCAATTGCAGTGTTGCCAGAATCGAAGCTTTACTATCACACTAAACATCTGTCTTATCTACTACTATCCCTTTCCAAAAGAAGTAACACAGTTGATATAGGCATTAACTGCCTGAGTGTTATTTCTCTTTAAAAAAAAGATAGAGTAAAGAGGCCTCATAAAAGGCCCTTATACTCCTTCTTTCTACCACTGGGTTTTAATGAAAATTATATTTCCGTGGCTACAAGGAAAAGCTGCTTAGATTTTATTCTGTATTTTTGAAGTAGACCACTTTAAAACCTTGTAGCTGGTTCTTAATAATTTATTTTCATTGCAGTTAAGAATATCTCTTTCTGTCGCGACTATATAAATTAAGAAATATGTATGTCGCGAAATGACGTTTTATAAACGAGCTATTCACGATAACAAAACTTAAAAGCTTAAGTCGACTTAATCAGTTATACCTTTTTGCCACAGATTTTATGTTTTATAATGACTGCAATTCATTTTTTTAAAAAATTCTTAAATATTTTAATACAAGGATTAAGTGAAAGATAAGCTTTTAACTTATAACCGAAGTAATAAAAAAATAACTAAAAAGTTGATCGAAATCAGCAAATACCAACGGTCTTTCTTACCGCACAAACTTTGCTCATAACTTCCTTCTCTCTTTAAATTTAAAAACTTTTTTCCAACTTTCATTATCTCGAATGAACCTCTTTTAAACTTTTAAATGAAATGAAATTAAATGAAAAAAAAAAAACACAAATGCAAGCAAATGAAGTGAACAAAACTACAAACTTTAAATTGAATTGAGTTGAATTAAATGAATATTGTGGCAGTAGACGTATTTAAGATAATAATTGTAATAATAACTGGAGCTTCTATGTAATTATAAAAATTGACCAAATGCTATATTTTGCAAGAAACAAACACTGACTGTTGGGTTGGCAAACACTTAAACTCTGTAACACTAATGAGTTTGAAAACAAACAAACGAACAAATACCGAGCAATAAGCATAAGGATGTTGGAAAATATCCTACATAGAAATTTTATGTGTTACCAGTTAAACAGAACAACTGTTCCAGCATTAACTACATCTTTAACTTAAATTGCAGCCAAGAAAACTTTTTTTTCTATCTGTTTTGCTAATTCTTTTTTCTAATGAGATTAGAATCTACTAATGTTTGCAACTATTTTTTTTTTTTCAAAATAAATGCGTAAATAAGCAAGAGGAGATGAGCTCAAATCCAAATGTGTAAAGGAATGAATGGTTGTTGGGTATTTGCATAATCTAGTAAATACCTACATACAGACACTCTTCTATATAAAAACCACTCGAATCCTTTACTACTTCCTTTTCAATTTCAATTGAAAATGATTCCTTTATTTTCTTTCTTTCTTTCTTCTTTATTTTTCTGCGTTTTGGTTTCTTAAGAAATGGCAGTAGTAACAATGTACGAACAAATACAAAAGAAGTAAGAAATGCCAAGTACAAGAACTTGGAAAGTTTACTTTAGGAATCCCAACAGGCAAACAGCCAACATTTGAAATGTTTTGCTGCATTGGCACAGTGCTGCTATGTAGCTATTCACTGCACTACTCATGGTTACTGTGGGTGGCTGGTTGAAATAAAATGGTTGCTGGCCATCTGGCATTATAATAACTACAATTTGGAGCAAACATTATTTGCAACACTTACACTTTTCCTTTTGGACTATGGCTCAAGAGGGGACGGGCGCTACGTATGCCTTGTTCACACATTAATTGTTATAAAGGGTGTTTTTTTTATAGATATATAGAACTTTAAGTTGGCATTACTTTTCAAGATGGCGACCGATTTAACAGCTGTCAAGTGATTTATTCTCAGTTTGGTTTGGCAATTCATCATGAATAGACTCACGCCTGAACAACGCTTGCAAATAGTGCCGAAAAGGAGATTACCGTTGTCCCCGATTTTCATAAGCGAATTTTGTTTAGCGATGTAGCGCACTTCTGATTGAATGGCTACGTCAACAAACAAAACTGCCGCATTTGGAGTAAAGGTAATCCTCAAGTGTATGTCGAAACATCCAGAAAAACTGACTGTTTGGTGAGCTTTATGGGCTGGTGGAATCATTGATCCGTACTTTTTCAAAAACGATGGTGGCCAGAACGTTACAATCAATGGAGATCGGTATAGAGCCATGATTACTAACTTTTTCATTCCTGAATTGAATAACCATGATGTCCACGAGATGTGGTTTCAACAAGACGGCGCAACATGTTATACAGCTCGTGCCACAATAGATTTATTGAAAGACACGTTTAGTGACCGCCTAATTTCACGTTTTAGACCTGTAAATTGGCCTCCAAGATCTTGTGATTTAACACCGCTAGACTACTTTCTGTGGGGCTATGTAAAGTCATTGGTCTATGCGGAGAAGCCACAAACGCTTGACCATTTGTAAGACAACATTCGCCGTGTTATTGCCGATATACGGCCACAAATGTTGGAAAAAGTCGTCGAAAATTGGACGTCCAGATTGGACTACATCCGCGCCAGCCGTGGCGGTCATATGCCAGAAATCATATTTAAAATGTAATGCCACAAGATTATCTTTCGGATAAATAAAATTCATGTCAATCGAATAATCCATCGTTGTTTTATTGCAACTTAAAGTTCTCTACCTCTATAAAAAAACACCCTTTACTATTATTCTATAAAGAACTGACAAGTTGCACTAGTCTAACTACACTGTACAAAAAATAATACTTCCAAACTACTAAAAAAAAAAACTTTCAAAAATATTATTTTTTGATATTGGGTAACACTGCTTTTACATTTGAAAAGAAAATGGGCAGACAGACGAAATTTGTATAGAAAGTAATGCAATACACGCTTCATCCCCTTACCAACAAATCTCGTCTATCAAACCATTTTTTTTCCAAATGTAAAAGGGGTCTAAAATATCTTTTTTAATATAAGAGATCTTAAAACGTGGTCAAGCCTAAAAGGCTTACATTTCCAGGGCAAACTTCTCAAAGAATATATAAAATTTTGAGTTTTATTAGGTGCTCCACCAATATGCCACTTTTGATATAAAGATTATTTTGAAATTAGCCTTATCGAGGTTCTGTAGCCAACTTATTGTATTGGCAGACAGAACTACGAAATTCATATGAAAATTTCAGATTAACGTTTTACGCCTCCTCCAGGATCTGCAGGCTGACTTATAGCTTGGTATAGGCAGTCGAAATTCCCAACTTAAGCTTCTATAAAATACTTGAATTGTGGTTATTCACCTATTTGCGACATTTGATTTAAAATTTATGATAATTTGAGTTTTGTATGGTACTCCAAAAAAATGCAAGATTTTAATGAAATCAGGCTAGCCGGTCTCCACTTTCTTAATTAGATTTATTAGGGAAAACCAAATTGTCACCTCGTGTTGACGACTGTAAGTTAAGAGGGAAATCCTTGGGAGCAAATAATGTACATTTTAGTTTTTCTTATGGTCTAAAGACATAAGGATAATATAATCAGAGACCTGGCAAAATTACGAGGAGGGTACTTAGATACAACTGGAGAACCCTAACAGGATCCTCATAGAATATATAAACTTCATATATCACCTGACCAATCTAAAACTAGAATACAAGACAAGTTACTACGCTGGCACTGTGGTAAGAAAGTCCAAGTAAATTGAATTGATTGAGCGGTGCTTAGTTATGGTTAAAAACTTGGACAACTAGCAATCATCTAATACTATAGTCTTAGTATACCTTCCTCATAATCTACCCCCACCACCTCTTCTTTACAGTTGTCATTCCGAGACGATTACTTCTCGTTTGTTAGTCACACTCAATTTAAGAAATTTCTTTAAATGTGATTGCTTTCGCTACAATTAATGAAAGGCTTATTAATGATGACTTTAATGATATTTAAAAAAAAAATTAGATCCATAGAGCAAAGTGGCCTAAAAAAATATATTTTGAAAAATATATCATCGGAAAGATACATTTAAAAAAAGATACCTTTAGTCTCAAGTCATCATCAACAAAAATAATCGCTGTAAAGTACCAAATTGGGTATTCCTTATACAGATTCCGTTGTCTTTGACAAGAACCAATAGCAAAGCAATACTTGTTCAATACCAGATATGTCACTCAATCAAAGAAGAATTGAGGACAAAACGGTGGACATATACAGGCGATTAATAAAAGACTCTTAAGTTTTATTTTATCGTAAGCCAATGAGACAGTCGCCTTCAGCTCATTAAAGTTCCATAGTTGGGTCGGAACTCTAATGATCTGAAGGCTCAGTACTCTTTCCCTACAACTAACGACTTAGTGCAGACATAAACCACCTTTTCTCTAATGGATAATAAACAGTACTTCTTCAATACCAAAAAATAATTTAGACATGGGCAATAGGAAAGGGGGGTTTTAATACCAACCGAATCATCTAAAATTATATTCGTTGAAAGGTAGACAAACAGACCCATTTTCATAATCTATAAAAATTATCTCGCATATTTTTCTCAATCCAAATAAGAAAATTTCACTTACTAACACAGCCGTTGAGCCTTAAATGCATCCCTTCATCACTGAACAGAATATTACGATAAAACATTTACGAAGTGAACAATGATTTTCGAAATCGCAAGCTTTGTTCTGGCGTTAGTCTATCCAAGATGAAATGACTAACCAAATTAAGCACAAATAATTATAGAGTTGCCAGATCTGACAATTTCTGTCGAAATATGAAACCACTTTAAAACCATACGCTGAATCATCCTAATTGTTCCACTTATCGTTATCGTCTAATATTTATGTATGCAGAACGCCGTGGCGACACGAATTTATTCGTCGCGGCATTTTTTTCGACAGATCTCACATTTCGTCGACGTACAGATGTTCACTAAATCGAATTTTAAATTACTTAAAGCTCCACAAGATCTTTTAAAAAGTTTAGTTATAGCATACTGGAAAGTTTTAAGTAGTCGGTACCCACTATACACTATCGAGTATATAAACGATTTTTTTTTTTTGAGTACTTTTAGGAGACCTTTTTTTTTAGAAATATATTGAATATAATATTTGACGACTACGAAGATAAAATTCCATTGCTATTATGCAAACGGAAGTATTGAGTACCCAATTAAAAAGTATTGAGTAGTATCGAGTAACCGAATGTAGTAGAAATTGCCAGTACTAATGTAGACTATACACGAATGCAAAATGTTCTCGATAAGGTACCAGAAGTATTTCATAGTGTGCCTCCAAAGACTGATTGGAAGTGCGCTAGTCTATTTTTAGGTTAGTCCAAAACTGGAAATCGTAATGTTAAATATACCACGTTTACATCTTAGGGATCAAACTGTAAGCTGATCTGCGATGCTGATAGCTCCTAACCAAACCCTAAGATGTAAACGTGGTCTATTTTAGGTTAGTGCAAAACTGGAAATCGTAATGTTAAATGGACTACGTTTACATATTAGATTAGGCTATCTGCGATGCTGAGCTATCTGCGATGCTGATAGCTCCTAAAGCCCCTTTCACACTATAATACTGAGTATTAAGATTTTCATTGGACTTTGTAAGATAGAAATCCAATGAGAATTGTGTGATTGTCAAAAAATCTAACGTAACATAACATTTCGTTTTCACACTATCACACTTCAAATAAAATGAAAAATATCAGCAAAGGAACAAGCCGAGACGAGACATTGAACGGCGTCGGCTGAGCAATTTTATGTGGACGGCACAGGTGCGGGGTCTTAAGTTTGTTTGGCCGTGCAAGTTTTCGGTTAATAAAAAAAAATAAAAAACAAAACAAAAAAATAATACGTACATCCAACAATTTCTAGGCATGGCAGAAACAAAGTACATATGTAGGCGTTAAGACTGATGGCAATTTAAGGCAGGTGCAGGACAAAGAAAAATTTAATCGGCGGCGGCGTTTATCGTTTAGAAAATTTTCTAAAAATGGTTTGGTATTATGGGATGTTAAATTTTTTTCCGTATTATTTCACATTTTGATAACATTCTGCTTTCACACTATCACACTTTCTCATTGGATTTAAGTATTTGACAAGTCTTAATACTCAGTATAATAGTGTGAAAAGGGCTTAACCAAACTGTTAGATGTAAACGTGGTCTATTTAACATTACGATTTCCAGTTTTGGACTAACCTAAAACAACTCCGTATCATTGCTTCATGGAGAACCCATAAACAGTTAAAATTAAAAACGAGATGGTCCAAAAATGACTAACGTAAAACCATGCTTGTAGTCACTCTATTTTAATTACAATAGACCACATAAGTCTAAACATTTTTCCAGGGCAAATAACATGTTTTATATTTTTGCATTGAATCGCACGAAAAGCTTTATATAACCTCCAAAAATTGTTGCAGTGTTATCCATTTTTTTATTTTCTACAATTTTTTTTTGTCATCGGCTTCATTTTCTCTTCTTTATTTTTGCTTTCAGCTTAGTCCTACCGCTCCGTTTGGCTTCAATGGTGTGGTTAAACAATTTTGCCGCTTTTCCATTTTTACCACTCTTATCGGTTTAATTAGTTTTCGAAAAGCTTTTATTTGCTTTTTTCTTTTGCATGTCCTTTCTTCCTTTTGACTCCTTTCTATTTCTTGTACAAATATTTAAACAGAACTCTTTTTATAGATAAAAATTACAAACAAATGCTTACAAAATTATGTATTTTATCTAAAGTATTTGTTTTTCACATCCAGATAAAAAAAGGAAAGGAAAAAGGACAATTTGTCAAAACAAATGAAGTGTATGAAGACAACAAATAATTCCCGCTCTGCCTTTCAAACTAAAAAAAAACAAAAAAACAATAATGAAATGAACCTTACAGGACAGGTTACTTACACACATGAGGGTAAAGTTTAAATTTAACTGACATGTAAAAAGTCATCTGTGTGTTTTTTGGACGATCATCAAATAGTCGTTTAAGTGTGCACCTTAACAAGGACATTAAACATAAAACTGAGAGTAAACGAGTGTAAATGTGTGTGAGTGTGACTGTGAGTGTGTGGAGGGAATGTGTTTGAATATATGTGTGGGTGTTTAGTGAAATTGGCCATTAAAACTGAAAGTTTTATTTCTCTGGTTATTCCCATTTGAATTTTAAACCCCAGAAAGTCACACACACAGACACACAAACACACATAGCAAACAAAAATTATTACCACACAAGCCATGTGTTGGAATGTTTGTTAAAGAAATAAGTTAATTATAACCAAGAGATAAAAGTTTTGAAGTATTTTAAATTTGAATTATGTATGAATTAAAAAACTGTTAATTTAATTGTCTAATTTTCTACGATTTGGTTTTTAAGTCTAATGTTAAGGTTAACGTTAAACGAGACTTTAGAAAAAGTTTAGTAATAATTATTTCACACATTAATTGAGAGAACAATGGACTTGCATGAAAACTCCTGTATGCTGTTAGAAAGTTATGAAAGTGATCGAAAATTCATACTGAAAGAAGGAGACCTTTTTTAATTCTCCTCAGCCAACTGAAGCCGGAGTTTCTCAAGGTAGTATAACGACAACTATTTTATACTTGTTGTATGTATATGTCGGACATACCAACTACCAACCGTGTCTACACATCGTAATTTGCTGACGGCATAATTTTTTTTAAACATTTACGAAAGTCTACAAGTCATATCACGATATTTACAAGACCACCTGATCAATTTAGGAAAATGGTTGAAGAAATTCAGTATAAAGGTGAATGAACCAAAATGTATAATGTTCACACTGCGTAGAGACTAATGTCACTCACTCCTCGCCGGAAATAACCAAATGATAACTCAATTTTCAGAATTCAAACACCTCGATAAACATCTTAATCTGCGCCATACTTGGCTCTATAACAACATAATTAACACAAATGAAGTTAAAAGCAGTCCAACTAAACTGGCTTATTGGCAGAAATTATGCACTCAGCTAATATTGCAAACATCTACATACTTTACAAGTCGATTTTAACTGGATTGTTTTATGTAATTAAAATTAGATTCTAGGAATGATCACAGCTTTCTGGATTATAAAAAAACTCGATCATTCACAAGTAATAAGCTTGAAACGCCTTCAAATCCCCTGACCCGTAACATACTAAATGATAGTGCTTTGGTTTGGCTACAAAGAAATTATATTGCTTCTAATTGGCGTACCTCAGAGGAATAACCCGCAAAAGATAACAGCAACCGTAAAACATAGAATTTTTGATCTATGACTGGCGTCGAATGTTCGCTTCCAAATGTTCGATAGTTTTTGGTTTATCTGCATTGACCTGGCTGGGACTTCACATATCCTCAGAGAAATGGCGACAAATTACATGAACGAGGTGGCCAGTTAACAGATCAATTCATTGAAGTTATTAGTTCGCTAAATGTTTCTCTCAGTAAATTATTGTATTGCGCGCAGTATAACATGTAGCACCATTTTGCTGAAGCCACATGTTTGTAATCCTAATGTTTTTCAATTGAGACACGAAAAAGTTAGTAAACATGTATCGCTTGTTTTGTGCGCACTATACGGCGTCTTTCGTGATGCACACCCATAGTTTCTCGAATTAGTCTCTCTGATGGACGACTAAAAATACACGTACTGCCCGATGAGTTTGTTGAACTGAACGAACCATAATTTTCAAAACTAATTTGAACAATTTTCTGGCGTAAGTTTATTTTTTTTTTTTTTTTTTGGGTTTTGGTTTAAAATGGCCAACACTTGTGTGTTATATTGCCAGGGTCTATCAACAAGTAGAAGTTTTTTCCAGAAAATCCAGCCGACCTGTACCTTTGCACAGGAAGTAGGCTCGCCAGTGTCCACTCCTAGAGTATTATTGGTTACAATCCTCACTTGTGAGTTTTAATTGGTCATCCACCAGGTTCTATCATCCAATTGTGTATTTACTTCTTTATATTAAGTAACTTTGTATTTTATTTTTGGTCTCCACCAGGTTTTTTATCCACTTTTTTTAAAAAAACGTTTTTCTTCTCTTGAAATATTACATATCATTGTGTATTTTTCTTCTTTTCTTTTCTTGTTAAGTCTTTTCCTTCCAATTGTTGAAATTTATTCATACATACATACTGTTATTTTAACAGTTTCACATTTTAAAAGAGAAAGTACAACTACTTAAATGTACAGTTGACAATTATCGACGAACGCATGTGGTCAATGGAAAAAACCACTAAAAACCGTAGTTCGATACAGTTATCAGAGGCTAACCATTAGCCAATGCGAGAGTGAGACCCAAAACTCTCGAGGTGAATTAAAAAGAATCAGGCCTGATCGCCCTTAACAATTAATGACGATGACGCGAGAGTTGTTTACTAAATCGGAGCTGCTTTACGACTCTGGCGTAAGTTTACGCGTGATAAATTTCACTAATCTAAAAACAACCGAGAACTGTCAAATCAGCTATTACAGAAAACTGTGCTGACAATTCAGTCAAGAAAAAATAAAGAATTTTTCAAAGAATTGCAATCAGCTGTTTTCTTAACACTCAACTTGAAAGAAAGCAAGTTCCATTAAATTTTTAAAGGAGTGTATTAGTAAAACAAAGTGTGAGTGTATTTAAAAGAGAAAATTAAACGATTAACCCACCCTCAGGTTAAAAAAACGTTTTTCTTCAATTTTTTTATAATTGCAATTAACATGTTCCAGCCCTGGCTAAAATCAAACAAACTATATTCAACAAAAACAATAAAAGGGGTCAAACATTATTATAACGGGATTATTCAAAATAAACAAGAAAATAAAGATGTTCATCGTTCTTTCTTATTTTCGTCTAATACAATCACATTCCCCATACTCACCTTTACACATTCTGTAATCATTCCCCCCTTAAGCAACAACAACAAACAGGTTTAACGGTTCAGCACAAAATTTAAACAAAAATAAAAGTAACAACAAACAACAAAAAAGGGCACATTATAAGAGAATAATTACGGTAATTATTAAAAACTTTATTTCCAACAACAACAACAACTAACTAATTTTATAGGAAAATACGTTTAAAACTCTGCAACAGAGACATCACCAACAACATTAGTCAAGTCAGCATTAGTGGCAGCAGCAGCATGCATATGCAAAAAATACCTGTGTTCTCGATAAAACAATAGCAATAGCAGCAAGAACAAAAAAGGAAGTATCGTCAGACTGGATAATAGTATTTTTAGAAAGTTTGTTTATGGCAAAAATTATATTGTTACTCTGTCGGATGGTCCTTTATACATGAAGGCAAAAAAAATAACAACAACTTCATGACAAAGTGGTAAAAGAGTGCCGGAGTGTAATTGAAAAATAAAATTATTTTCCAATCACTGAAGTTGTTATTAAACCGAGAAAGCAACAAAAAAAGCAGAACAAACACAAGAACGTTTAACCTTTTTATGACACTTTTACTAGATTTTTTTTTATTTAAAAAAAAAAATATGTTAAAAATATGTACGGATAATATATTTTAATATCTGATGAGAGGCAATAACATGAAGTTGTAATTATCAGATATTAATCAATTTTTTCGGCAAAAATTCTAACAAAAAAAAAATTATATTAATTAAAAAAAATTTAATACTAATAAAAAAAAAACCCGCAACGTCGGCAGCGTCCAGACAGTATTGTGTTCGATTTTGCTTGTTAAGTAATCCACACTAAATTTTAAGACTCTTAGGCCCATTATTATAACTTGCCTTTAGCTAAAGTTAAGATTTTGTTGGAGCGATAAATAGTTTTTCGTTATTAAAAGTAAGCTAAAAACCACTTTTAACTATCACATACTATAAGGACAAGTTATAGCAATGAGCATTATCCTCATTATTATAACGAAATACTACTTATCGCTCCAACAAAATCCTAACTTTAGCTAAAGGGAAGTTATAATAATGGGCGTTACTTTTATAGTGCTGCAGATATGATTTACGTATTTTCTTTATATAGACGTACCCATCTCTGGGTGATTACTCAGTATAGCCTAGTAACAGAGCTGTAAATTAATTTTTAATTAATTCGCGAATCATTCATGTACTGAATTATCAAATTTTTAATTAATTCTTTTCACACAAAAAAATGAATTGAATGAAATTTTAATCAATTCAAACGAATAAGGCAGAAATGAATTGCAATTAATTTCTAATGAATTTGTAAAATTAGTTGCAATTCATTTTTCAATTCAAATGAATCTGTAAAATTAACTGCAATTCATTTCCAATTCAAATGAATTTTTTAAAGTGAATTGCAATTCCTTTTACAATTCGTTTGAATTGAATTCATTCAAATGAATTAGAACAATGTATTGCAATTCAGTGAATAAATAAATTTTTTACAAAAAATCAATAAAACATTTTTTAATGAAATTTTTGCAAAGATTTTCTTTAAAATTTTTACAAAATAGTTTCAATAAAGTTTTTACAAAAATTTGTCAATACAATTTTTACACAAAATATTTAATAAAACTTTTGCAAAAATATTTTCTATAAAATTTTTAAAAAAAAATTTCTTTAAATTTACAAAAAAAAAGTTGAAAAAAATTTACAAAAATTATTTTAAAACAAATATTAAAAAAAAAACTTTTCCAAAAAAAATTTATTTAGTTTTTACAAAAAAAAATCTATAAAATTTTTACAAAAAAGATTTCTATGAAATTTTTACAAAAAAAAAATTCTATAAAATTTTTACAAAAAAAAAATTCTATAAAATTTTTACAAAAAAATTTCTATAAAATTTTTACAAAAAAATTTCTATAAAATTTTTACAAAAAAATTTCTATAAAATTTTTACAAAAAAATTTCTATAAAATTTTTACAAAAAAATTTCTATAAAATTTTTACAAAAAAATTTCTATAAAATTTTTACAAAAAAATTTCTATAAAATTTTTACAAAAAAAATTCTATAGAATTTTTACAAAAAAATTTCTATAAAATTTTTACAAAAAAATTTCTATAAAATTTTTACAAAAAAAAATTCTATAAAATTTTTACAAAAAAATTTTCTATAAAACTTTTACAAAAAAATTTTCTATAAAATTTAAAAAAACAATTTCTATATTTTCTATAAAATTTTTACAAAAAAATTTTCTATAAAATTTTTTTGTTTTTGTTTTTCTATAAAATTTTATAGAAATAAAATTTTTACGAAAAAGTTAAAAAAAATTCTACATAAAATTTTTTAAAACAAATATGAAAAAAAAATTTTCAAAAAAAATTTCTATGAAATTTTTTCATAGAAATTTTCTATAAATTTTTTCCAAAAAAATTTTCTATAAAATTTTTTCATAGAAATTTTCTATAAAATTTTTCCAAAAAAATTTTCTATAAAATTTTTCCAAAAAAATTTTCTATAAAATTTTTCCAAAAAAATTTTCTATAAAATTTTTCCAAAAAAATTTTCTATAAAATTTTTCCAAAAAAATTTTCTATAAAATTTTTCCTAAAAAATTTTCTATAAAATTTTTCCTAAAAAATTTTCTATAAAATTTTACCAAAAAAATTTTCTATAAAATTTTACCAAAAAAATTTTCTATAAAATTTTACCAAAAAAATTTTCTATAAAATTTTTCCAAAAAAATTTTCTATAAAATTTTTCCAAAAAAATTTTCTATAAAATTTTTCCAAAAAAATTTTCTATAAAATTTTTCCTAAAAAATTTTCTATAAAATTTTACCAAAAAAATTTTCTATAAAATTTTACCAATTTTTCCTAAAAAACTTTCTATAAAATTTTTCCAAAAAAATTTTCTATAAAATTTTTACAAAAAAATTTTTTAAAAAAATTTAAAAAAAATATAAAATTTTTACCTACTGGCTTCCTTGAATAGCTGTACTTTTAAAAATTTTTATTCAATAAGTCGTACATTTGTGGAGTACCATTTTTCACTAATTTTTTCACTGGAAGAGTACTTTTAAACTCAAATTTGAAACTGGAGAGCATTAAACTCTTTTTAATTTTATCTAGTTGATTTTGGAGTCTCACGTCCTATACTAAGATACAGAGGTTGCGCTGCAGATTTTGGAGAAAGCTAAGAATATCATACCCTGGAGCTTAGCTTTTGTAGCTCTATATTACCTAATTTTTGTTTAGAATATAAAAAAAAAATATACCGCTGAGTAAGACGGTATTTTATGATTTAAAAACATGTCGTTTTCTCTACCCTGAACAAAAAATACATGTTGAGTCAAGTTGGAGCCGTTCCGATGCTTAATACAATTACCTTGGAACTGTTTGGGTTTTACCTAGAGACTTTTTCTGAGACCAGAGCAGAAGCTTTAAATTTCGATTTTTTTTTTTCTTTATATTTTTAGATCTTTTACAAACCTTATTATTTCTAATATCTAAATCTGGCATTTTGTTTAAAGTTCTTTAATCACTCAAATTTCTTTCCATTGTTTTAATTAATTTGATCATTAAACTTTAAATTTCTACCATAATAAACGAGTCCCAACTTATAATTTAAATAAATCTAATTTTATGCACAAACACCAATACCAACCAGCCTTTCCTTTCTTCCTTGGCTAAAAAAATTATAAAAAAAACAACCAATAAAATCCTTAACAGCTAAAAAATAAGTTTTAAGCGTCAAAACATTGACATAATTTTTGTTGCTTTTTTTGTTTTGTTTTGTTCGCAACAAAAATACCACAACACAACATACTTCCGTTTCCGCCCCAATACAGTGAAACTAAGAGCAACTTTTAATTTTATTATTTTGTTGTCGTTGATTTGTTGTATATAATTTTTTTTTTTTGATATTTTTGGTATAAAAGCGATGGCAGTATTTAGTATAAAATAAAACAGGTGCTACTCCTCTGTGGTTTAATTTGGTGACAAAAACATTTCGCTGGTTTAACACCTTTCGTTTTAGTATTTATTTTTTTCTTTTTATTTTATTTACTAAAGTTTATAGTTTGTTGTAAAATGTTTATTAATGAGAGACTTAAAAAAAAGGTTAAATGAGAAATAAATTTATCCTATGATTATATTAAACAGATTCTGATATTTTATATTGTTAGAGAAGTTATTCAAAACGGTTTTAGTTAATTACATAAGATCTTATACAATATTAAAAATTTGTATGCGTTCCCCTTATAACACCAAACAATGTAATGAGCCTGGGGTAAGATAGATAATAGATGTCAAATAAGTTTTTTTCTCCAGCATTAGTTGTAACAATGAAAATCTTTATCATCTTGCTATTTTTACAATTTCGTTTTATATATGTAAATACTAGCTGTGCCCACACGCTTTGTGTGCGACCTGACAATATTTTATTCGATTTTGATCCGAAAATAATCCAAAACCAAATTTTAAAACTCTTTGTTTTATAGAGCTTCACGTATAGGTATTTACTTTATCTAAAGGTACCCATCCCTAGATAAAATTCTAAAATTTATGTATAAAAATTATGTATAAAATTCTAAAAATGATAGATTTATCTTACTAGATAGTAGCGTCTCTATAACAAATACAAGAATACAGAACAACATGGCATTTTGTTGTTCCCTTGTAGTTCGAAATCTCAAAAAACATAGAAGAAAATTGAGAAGGAATGTATGTGTTTCATTATACAACTTTTGACATGTCGAACTACTAGATCAGCTGATTGGACGACACTACATAGCACAGTGGGGGCAGAATCAAAATATTTTGGAAATAACCTAGTCATTTATAAACGGCTGGACCGTTTGATCCAAAATTTGACATGAGCATAACAGAGGATTATCTGAACTTAATTTTTAAAGATGGGGTACCATACAACCTCCAGGTGTGGTGCTATGTGGTCTCAAATTTGGGAACATCGCACCTGAAAATTTTTTTACAGCTTGCCATTTCTTCAATTTTATTCTGGTTTTTTTATTGATTAAAATATGTACTGTAGTACTTTTGTATAGTAGATTTTATTAACTATATAAGGCTTTTTTTATGAGCTCATTTATATAATAGAAGAATTAATAAAAAAAAAAATATAAGATACTTTTTTTTCGCAAAAATATCTAATTTCCAAGAGAAAATCGAGAAAAGCAGTGAAAGTACGCAATTTTAACGATTTAAATTTACTGCAAACTTCACAGTACCTTTTATTTTTTAAAGCGGAATATTTTAAACACTATTTACAGAGCTCTACAATAATTTAAGAACTTTATATAAATTTTTTAATTGTATCCAGAGATGTGTACCTCTATATACAGAAAATATATAAACCATAACTCAAGCACTATAAAGTAAGTCTTAATCTTTGTTGTGGATTACTTTCAAAGCAAAATCGAAGAAAACATTGTGAGGATGCCCACGGCATGGCGGGTGCAGCTAGTTTCTAATAAAATATCAGTCCAATTATGAATACTCCTGGGGTAATTTTTTCCTTCCCAATGTTTTGTGCCCGGGAGAAATCTCTCTTATTCTAATCTGCCTGTGAGTAGCAAAAAAAGGGAGTGCGAAAATCGAAAACAGCTGTTTTGCTTTTGACATTTTTATTTAAGATATAGACACCTTTTTAAGTTTTTCGAAAATTTTTGTAAAAATTTTATTGAAAATTTTTTGTAAAATTTTACGAAAATCTTATTGAAATTTTTTTTTGTAAAAATTTTGTGTGAAAATTTTATCAAAAGTTTTTTGCAAAAATTTTACAGAAAATTTTTATAAAAGGACTTCTCACACTTGAAAAAATCCACTAGCTATACCTGAATGCTTCTACATTACGGTCATCAAATGAAGCACCTGATGTCTATTTGTATTTGTTTGGTTTTAAAAACAAATTTTAATTCATTGTTTTATATTTATAAATTTAATACTTAGATTTCCGCGCTAACTCCCTTTTCAAATGTATGAGAAAAAAAACTCCCAAAAAGAGTAATTTATTTTCCCCTATAGTGTTTCATAACGCTGCAATACAAAACTTTGACAATGTATACCCTTTCAAAACCTCGTCGACAAGTATTAGTAACGCAGTAAACAAGCAATCACGGCATCATTGTTAAAGTTGGATGCATTGTTTCGGAACTTTGCATATGTGCATGATTTAAATACCGTAGAACGACTTTATATAAACTTTTGTATTGATACATTTTAGAAGTCAGCTTTATATTTATATATTAATAATTTAAAATTGTATATCGTTTTTTTTTTTCAAATATTATGGGTTTCTCCAAACATCCTATTCAACAACAAAATCTACAACGGCCGCCTCATGTTTTATTATTCAAATATTAAAAATACAATTACAATCATTTATACAGTGTTTTGTAATTTAGCAGCGTAACTTCTTTATTGAGAACAAAAACACATTGTTTAATGTTTGATGTAAAATTATTTTCAAAAAGTCTGCACTTGCAAAATAGTTTTGTGATAATACCAAATTTTTTATTGCTAAATTCAGAATAAACATTTTTTTGATAAAAACAAAATCCTACTTAAATAACAGCTAAACGATGAATTTTACATAATTAATGTATGATCAAGAATTAAAGCCGTAAAAATGTATAAAACAATATTACAATTTTTTGTTAAAAAAAATGAGAGAAATTAGAAAAAAAGAAGATAAGAAATTATAGTCAAAATAAACCGATAAAGAAAACGAAAACATCTGAGCAAATGTTTAAATGAATCTTAAAGTGGGAAATTATGGTCGTATTTTTCTTTTAAATATAAATAATAAAGTCTACATAACTTCTCTCAATTGATTTCAAACAAAAAAAAAATAAACTACAAGAATTACCGTCTTAAAAGTTTTTGTTTTCGTCTTTTATCTTTGCAAATTAATCAAGGCAGCACATACAATAAGTATTTCGTTAAGATATTGATAAAGTAGTGGCTCCTGTATGGCCAAAGGCTGAAGAATCTTAAATTCGTGCAGGCAACTGATCATGTGACGTATTTGGGTACGACACACTGTGTCGCGAACACGCATCGTGGGTATGGTGAAGTTTTTTACACGTCTTGAAGTTAACTCACTGTCTACCACACTCAAGCTTTGATGAGAGGCCAGCTCACCGGCCACACGTGATGTTGTGTATTTACTTAAATGCCCTTCTTCCGTGTCATCACTCAGCACAAGATCATCGGCCGACTCATCGGCTGAATCAGTTGTTGAGTCTGTTTCTCCACTATTTGAGTTGGTTTGTAAATTTTGATGGTGTTTTCGTGATGATTTAGGCTTGCGTTTGCGACGTATAGCTTTGCCGGGATCAGCTACAAGTGATAGGTATTTGGGTATGACATCCTTAAAGTTCGCTACATTGAAAATGGTTAGGTCATCGTGATGGCCAACAAAAGCTTCGGATATATAGGAAATTATGCCTGAGTAAAAGAAACATATATTGGTATTTGGTTAATTTTAATTAAATTATAATTAGAAATTGTCAGTTAGGAAAATCGGCCAGCCTGAACAAAATATTTATGCAACTGACCAATATCGTACTTTTTGCAAAAGTTACTAGGTATAAAACTGTTTACATTAATAACAAATTACACTTACCATTTGTGTTAATGCTTAAAATAAATTTATAATTTGTACAATCAATCTGCAGTTGATTAGGCGGCATATCAGTTTCCACACATTCAATCAACGACTGAACATGAGACAGATTTTGTCTAAAGGTAAATGGCAAATTTTTATGGCGATCATAGTATTTTTTACTGTCGGGCCAGCGTATGATAAAACGTAAATAACGTGCCAACTTTACCACCGTCCTGGCAAATATTTGATGAGTTTCACCTTCTGTCATTTCAAAATATTCCGCCAGCAAAGAGAAATCTTCATTTTGTCGCAATTTTTTTAGTGTCAAGTAGCAATCAGTTAAGGTAATATTGGCCCTGGTACAAATGACATTCTTAAGCAGAGGTAAACGGGTGGTATTAAGTCCCAAGTGTACTAGGGGATTCTTTTCGATAAGTTCTAGCGTAACTGTTCGTATGGTTCGTTTAGGTACTTCACGTTTTATATAAATTGTGGGACGTCTAACTTGTAGTGTTGAATTACTAATTGAATTGGATAAAACTGATGAACTTCCATTGGAGTTGTGTATTGACTGGGAATTGGTTGGTGCTGACGTTGCTTTTATAATGGTATTTGGTGGCAAAGAGCTAATGGCTGCTCCCAGTTGTTGTTGCTTTTTAGCAGCAGCAGCATTTCCGGCTCCAATAGTTTGTGGCCATTGAAAACTAGTCAGAGGAGTACCAGCAGAAGCCACAGTTTGTACAGAATATTTGGTAGTTTTGAAAGCTGGTTGCACTTTATAAATAAAAATAAATAATTAAAAACACTGCAGTTACCATAATAAATGACTTACCTCCCGTTGTAACACCGACACGTTTCATGGCAGCGGGCTTTATTAAAGCAGGTATTTTATTTATCACCAAACCTGAAGAACCTACTTCTAGGTTTATTAAAGATTTCTAAAACAAACCAAAAACTATTATTTAAAAGAAAAGTTTCTACAAACTCTAGTAAATTTACGAATTTTGCGTATTTATGTATTCAGTAGGAAATATTAAGAAAATAATGTTTATACACTAAGTTTTCTCGGTTTTAAAGATGTTCATTATTTTATTGTATTAAAAAAGGCTTAAATTACAATTATTTATCTTGTTTATCCAAAAAAAAAATGAAATCAAAAGAAAAAATTGTTCAGCTAGCACGCTACGCGTAAAAAACGTTAACAATAAAATAGTTATCTCTTTCTTTCTTATTGGTTTAAAGCAAATAAACAAAACAAGAGTGTTGAATTAATGTTAAAAATTCACCATTATGGTTAAAAAGTATAATAAAACAGATATGCTAAATTTAGGGGTTACCGAAGTACAGAATTTTTAATAAATTCCACAATGTAATTCAATAACAGGATCGTATTTTAACATTTGCATATAAAAATCCATATAGAAAAATATATTTAAATCTAGTTTAGCGAAACTTCTTCAATCAAAAAAAGTATCTAGGGTGATAGAGAATCAAAAAATAAGACAAAAAAATTAAGCGAACAAATTGGCGGTCGCCCATATTTTCCGAGTTATAGGCGTCTGAACATTTCACATAAAACTGGGATTGTGCAATATGGGTACCATTTAAAAACTTTTGAAAATATCTTTCAGGTGGTGCTCAAATTAAAAAAAAATCAATTAATATTTTTTTTTTTCTTATTTTTCAATTTGCTATCACCCTGGATTGGAGAAGATTCCCTAAACTAGATTTGTTCCGAAAAATATATAAATATATACACGAGAAAGAGGCATGGGTGACAAAAGTTATTTGAATTTTCAAGATGATTTAGGTGGAAAATTATGAAGTTCTTGATTTGGTTAAATTCTGAATAGGTTATTAAATAAATTTTCTTTTAATGACTTAAGTAAATAATTTCTAATGAACTTTTAAACACAAAACAATAAAAACATTCATGATTAACTCGAGCTCACCCTGTGTAAAGTCAATTAATGCATAAAAAAATGTGTATAAAAAAATTCTTGAAAAATCTTTACACTGGGAGAACATAAGAAATGTGTCTGGGAACATTTTATCAAATTTGTGAAATAAATCAAATCGGCACTATTTCATGCGGAATTTTTCAAACGACATCGAACCCCAGTTAATAGCGAATTCTACGTGCTAAAAGAATCGTGAGCTATCAATTTAAAATTTTTAAATTTCCAAAATTTTAATTAATTATATCAGCGTTTAAAAAAGAGAGATCGTGAAATAATCAATGTGGCTCAACATTTTTCACAAATTCAAACAATGCCACGCTTAAAACAAGATGACCAAATTTCCATGCGAGAAAATTCTCGATTAAAATGCCAAGGCGAATTAAACTATTCAAAAATTTATATTAAAACCAAAAAAACTTGTCGGCACTAGCCTTTGAAAAGTTGGCATCCCCAAACAAAACTACTTCTGGCAGCACGAACACATTTTCACCATACAGAGAAAAAATGGTAAACAAATCTATTTTTAGCAACACTACAAATGCAACAATGAACAAAAATAGTCAAGATTCCACTTAAAAATAGAAGTTCATAACTACCTTTGTAATTTCTGTGGATTCTTGTTTCACTGATGTATTTATAAAAGGTGCCACTTTATTTTTTATTAATATCGTTGGAGTGGCTGTAGTTTCGCCATTAGCTGTTTTACGATATTTTACCACTGTCAAAGCCATTACAAAATTTGTTTATGCAAAAATGGCACAACGTCAACAAAAGAAATAGGGGTGACCTGCCCCAGTTATTTGCACCAGTTTCTAAAAACACATTCGGGTATGCACAATATTTTCAATACACAAAACTATTTTTATTTATAATACCCAGAATATTTTTATTTTGCTTTGCAAAATATTGCACTACTTTTATTGTTGTTGCCTCAATAATGACGATTTCAATATTGAATAAGTGTGGTGAATATAGGCAATCTAATTAACCCTTTAAGACCTGAAGTACAGTAATTTAAAATTTATTATTATCTTATGGCTGTCTGTTATTTTTTAAACCATTAAATTAGAAAAATGCATGCAAATGTAATAAATATTTTATAAAAGTTCATGAAGGTGTTTCAAAAAACTAGTTAATAAAAAATCATAGTGTGGTGAAAAAGAAAAAATATAACAGAGTGGCTGTTTAACATGATTACCCAATCTTAGGTATTGGAGGAGTGAAGGGAAGAATTCGGAAAAAAAATGTCTTAACATGCGTAATGACATTTCAGATTATACATATACCATCGTAAAGCAATCCATAAACGATGCGACGAGTTGTGCAACAAATTCTATATATATACATATATATATATTTTCCTAGAATTGGTTATATATATATATATATATATATATATATATATATATATATATATATATATATATATATATATATATATATATAATATATATATATATATATATATATAATATATATATATATTTATATATAATGAGAGTTTATTAATATCACCTCGATTTCTGTCCATCTCTCACACAGCTGTTATTCATGAAACCTGTTAAAAATTTGTCTTGATAAAACACAAACTTCGTATAAAAAAATATTATTTTTAATACTGGGTTTTCTTATATGAAATTTGACTTTTATCAAGACAAATTTTTATCATATACACCAGGTATATACACTAGGTTATACGTAGATTTTTACAGAAAGTATTTCATCACTTAACAAAAGTCAATCTTATATAAAAAACAGTAATAATGTTAATGTCTAATGGAGACGGGGGTTTAAGGCCAGGATTCAATATCCTACAAATCGTACGATTCAATCACAAAAAAATCTGACAGAATTCTGTCCTACTCAAAAATGGTTTCAAAATAAAGATTTTGCAACTCTGATCGCATGGAAAAATACTATTTTATGTGTTAACAAAAGTCAAACTTTATAAAAAAAAAAAAAACCGTATTAAACCCCCGTCTTGATATGCTATCAACATGTCTTAACAAAAGTCAAATTTCATATAAAAAAACAGTATTAATAATAATGTTTTTTTTTCGTATGAAGTCGGACTTTTGTTAAGACATATTAACGACTAATGGAGACGGGGAGTAAAAATAATGTTTTTTATATGAAGTTTGACTTTTGACAAATATTAAAAATAAAATTAAGAAGTAATGGGTGTCCACATAAGAGAAACGAGTTTTTTTTAAATATGTTTTAATTGTTCCTAAAAATATGCTTTAAATAATATTATACACATTCAGAGTTGCCAGAAAAAATTGGTACAGAATCCTCCAATTCTGCAAAAATATCTAAAAAATCAGAATAAAAATTTTAATATTTTAAACAAATAACTATTTTTATTAATGCTTGTAATAAAAAGTTAAACATTGCACGTGGTGAATCAGATTCGTTCAATACTTAAACTTACATTTAAAACTCCATCAAGATTTCGAATGTTTGCAACGTTAGTTATCCTCAACGTCTCCCCATAAAATAAATTCACAGCTACGAGGTTAACAAAAAACATCTATGTATATCATTCTCATAAATTGTCAGCATGTCTCGATAACACTCGCCATTGACCGTGACCATTTTTAAAGATAAATGGCGCAATGATGCCACCGTGTCAAAAACCCAATAGTCACTTGTTTTAGGTAAATTGGCTTCTCAATAGTGACCCTTGGATTAAAAGAACCCCATATGCGCCAGCTGTGGCAGTCCCTTAAAAGACACATTCTTCATTGAACCTTAACATTTGAGAATGTATTCTTAAATGTTAAGGTTTAATCTTTCTAATAAGACTAATATTTTTGAAAAAATATTTATTGTTTTTTTAAGGTTTAACTTCCAAACGACATCTATAAACTCTATTAGCAAACGATGAAATATCCGATCACGAGTTTTTATTCTAATTCTGTTAAATGCCATTTTAAAAAACTAGCGTAGTCTATTTGCAATTTGCAATTGTGTCGAGTAAATAGTTGACGATTAAGGCAATTTTGTGATGTATTGTTTAAAGTGTTAATTATTGATTATTTACATTATATTGTGTAAGCATTTGTAATTATTGTTTTAGCTTAATTAAAACAAATATGCATCATCTAAGTAAGTGAGCGCTACACCATTTCAATTTTCTATAAACTTACAGAAAGACAATTATTGAAGGATTGCGATGTTATTTTAAAATATAAATAGGTTAATGGTATATCAGACTTATGTACCATGTGCAAGGACAAAGAGAAATTAGAAATTACGTGTAACTGATGATATTACGAAATCACAGACTAAGTTGACAAAAAAGACAAAAGATTTCACGATCTGCTAAAGCGACATCTCTGGGTGCAAACTAGAAGATGTCGTCGGTTTTATTAGCGAAATCAGATAGCGAAGTGATGAGTAACAGGACGTAAAGAGAAGCGACTTAGGATTAGTATTTTGAAGGGAATTAATTTGGATTCTCTGGGTCTCCGAGAGGAAGTGCCATTCTATTGGCACAACCCTTCGAAGCTAACCTAACCATATATTGTAAAAAAACTTTTAAGATAGTAGTTTTGAAAGAAATCTTGATCTCTACTGCTTGCAGTTCAAAAGAGGTATTCTACAAAGTTAATTTGGCTATTTCTTTGTCATCTCTTTAGCACCGATTAAGGCTTGATTGACGTATGTCTCTCTATCCGATTTAAGAACAGTTTTCCTTTCCAAATATTCTATAAAACGAGATCGAATTTGCGCTCTTAATGCCTCCGATATTTCGGCACATAGATCACTGTACTTCATTATCACTTTTGGAGCCGTCTGTGAAGAAGTTGAGGAACTCAATCAAAAAGTCGCTATTGTTCTTCAATTTCGGGTTTTTATGAAACAGAGAAGTTAAAAGGATTTGTGTAGTTGTATAGTCAACCTGTAAGATTTTTTCACGAAACAATTATACTGTATTGGGTCCATAACTAGGTACATATATTCGTTCGTCGTCTGCAGCAGTTGTATGCAGTTCCAGCTTTCTGGTTTAAAAGTCTACTATTAACCGGTTATGCTTGGTAAAAATACTCATTAGAGAGTATAATACTTATTATTAAGATTGCTATGCTTCGTAGAACCCTCCCATAGCAAATACATACATACATATGTATTCTTTTCGAATATCAATTATTTTTAATAGAATGAAATCTGTTTAATGTTCGTTTGAAATATCGAATTCGCATTACGTGATGATTAAATAAACATTTTTTAAATATAGCAGTTACGCCCATATCAAGATCCTACCTTTAGATTTTCCCAATTTTTTGTAAAATGCTTTCAAGTCGACTACTACTAGCTGTAATGAGTAGGTATGTGTGTTTGATTAACGTTTTTTATAATGGCATTTTTATAACATATTTTTAAGCCACTTGTTGGATTGTTTGTTTGTTAACTGTTTAAACTAATATTTTGCTACTTGTTATTGTTCTTGTTGCTTGCAAGTTTGTTTGTCTGTCCGCCCTTTTATTTTTATTTTCGTCTAACTGTCTATTGTTGTTTGTTTTTTCTGTAATAACCAATAATATAAAACATTGTTTACTTTACCCCTCTTGTAAAATTACAGTTGCCAGATTTGACGATTTTAAGGGTTAACAAAAAATGGTTGGCGATTGAACGGTATTTTATTTAAATTAAATAGGTATTTTGATAAATTCACTACAGGCTTTAACATATTTTTATCTTTGATTTTCCAGGGTAAGTTAATGGTCTTACAAATTCATATAAAGAGCATTAAACAAAGTTGGTTTCTGAAACATATTCAAGTTTGCATTGACAACTGGCACACTTTTTTGAAAATTCCTCATTCAGTTTTCTTTAACAATCATTTGGTTGGGATAAATTTAACTATTTTAAAAAAAATTAACTTCGTTCTGTCATCAAACACTTCCCTTTAGAACAGGAAAGAAGAAAGAACTCAAAAAATCCAGAATATGTTATATAAAGTTCATTCCATTTCTACACCTGTATTTAAATGAAATTTGTTTTAAATGGTCGTTTATCCACAAATTATAAACATTGTAGTAAATGATCCAGTTAAGGTACATAGTTAATTCGAAACTTGTCGATACTCCAATATACACCTTTGAGTTAGCAATGACTTAAAGTACGGGTGTAAACTAGACCCTAAGCATATAAAATAGTTTGCAGAACAAATTTGTTTTAAAATAGCTATGAACGCCGCATTTAGATGCAATCGAGAAGAGCATACCCAATAGTGTAATTGATTCAGTAGCTGGTTTGTAGCTTTTTTGTCGCGTTTCTAATTGCTTTTTTTCAGCAATACCTAATATATACTAATATACATAATACCTAACTGCACTAAATATTAGAAACTCAACAGCAATCATAGCAATAGATTTTGAACAAATAAATTCGCCTCGAAAATAGTGACGGTAATTAAATAGGCTAAAAGAGTCACAGACGCGGATCATTAGTATGACCATGGAATTATTTGCATTGCCTACTGGAAAAAGGGAAATCAATAAATGGAATATAAGAGTAAAATAATATTGTTCATCATTATTGAGCAAATTAAAAGAAGACATCAAGAAAAATAATTGTTTAGTTTCGCCGTTAATAATATACAATCAAAAGTTTTGCAGCGTTGCTTTATCCACCATAATTTCCAGATGAGGGTTTTCAATTTGAGAAAAATTACTGGGCTGAAAAATATTCTAGGCGAATGAGTCCAATTGAAATCCTTTTTAAAACCGTAAGGCCGTTTTACACTATCATACAAGTATTAATACTATAATACAAGTAATAAGACAAGTTGCAACAGGTATTTTTCAACGTGTTAAAAATTTATTGAAAATGCGATAGAGAATGTTTAGATTTTTACGATTTTTCCCAGAAAATGTGACAATTTTTATAAATATTTTTTCTGCAAATGCGGCCAATGCGGTTTAGTCTACATTCAGCGTTCCAAATGTCAAGATTTATTTATAAAAAAAAAAAAAAAAAAAATCTGTATATCTAAGTTTTTCACAATTAACTAATTTTAATTTAATATTTTTTTTAAATAAGTATTTTAAAATTCTAACCAACATATTGCATAGGCATATTATGTAAGCTGGTCTTAAATGGGAGAGGGAAATCTTAAGGGGAAACATTTTATATGGAGTTTTACAGTTAAACTTAAGGTAGAATTAGTTGATTTGTATCGTGTAATTTTTATTAAAATTTCGTATCGTACAACTTTGTGCTTAAGTTAGACAAGCTGTAGCTGGAAACTTAA
This sequence comes from Phasia obesa, assembly GCA_949628195.1. Lineage (NCBI taxonomy): Eukaryota > Metazoa > Arthropoda > Insecta > Diptera > Tachinidae > Phasia > Phasia obesa. The sequence goes on from OX451219.1 coordinate 14,755,798, forward strand.
AAAATGATTTACTTTTGTTAAATGTTTGGTCATATTCTTGTATTAAATAAGTTTTGCGTCATCCATTTTTTTTCGTATTATATTTTTAATTTTCACAGAATTGTTTGGTTTTGTTTTTTATTTTTCGCGATAAAGAGTGTTTTGACATTCATTACATGTAAATCTATTTTCTGTAGATTTTTACGCAACTCTTAGTTACGATACATTTTAAATAAACTTACTGTTTGTTTAAAATGTATCGTAACTTATATTACAGTTTTAGTCAGCTGATCAGTAACTGCACAATACTAATCAACTAATTCTACTTTTACTTTCCTTAAATTCCATATAAAAAAATATTCTAACTTAATTTAATGAGCATAGTAACGAAGACCTTCCCTGTCGTTGTAGTCCGATTCCCTTCAGGGTCTGGTGGGAATCGAACTCACAAGTTCCGTGGCACCCGACAAAAAAAATGTTCTCATTAATAAATCTCTCTCCCTACTGAGGTCACCTTATTTAATATGCCTTGCTCACAGCTTTAAATAAAATAAGCAACAAATTTTTATCTTGTAATATTTTTTGTCTTTTTCATTAAGTTTTTTCTCCTACAAAATGTTGTTTTTTTAATTATATGGCAACGCTGTGTTCATTACATTTGTGTAGTGTTGATTATATGTAGTTGGTTAATTTGTGTTTGCTCTTTAATAACAAACAACTTTTCAAATAATTTTCTTAAGAGCGCAAGTAGAGTAAGTTCAATTTGAACGCTTTTTGTAAGCGGACGTACGTAAATATTAAATTAACAAAAGCGGTTAAAATACAATTTTCCCCAAAAGTTAATTAATAATAAATATTTAAAGTGATATTTTCATCTTTTTTTTTGCTGTTAAAGTAAAAGATAAACAAGTAAATGCAATCAATAAAAGTGTTTAAAATTGAAAATGTAAATAATAATTGTTATTAACAAAATAAATGATTGCTAATGAAATAAATAATTAGTATTAAATTGCATAAATAAGCAAATATTTAATAGTCAATTTCTGTGAAGTTTTAAAATTATTTAAGTACGTACATAGGTGTTTAAAACTTATAATTTTAAAAATACACTATAAAACACTTTGTGACTTGCTCTTAAGGCAATTAAAATTTATTTATTGTTATTTTTAATAATGAATAAAATTTTACATTGAAAAGACCCTTTAGAAAATGTATAAAATGGTTAGAAACTATAGGTACATATAATAACACTGTAACAGGACCGTTTCTGTATATTAAATATTGGTGGTATCTGCTGTTTCGGAATACAAAACACTATTTTTTTTAAACTTTTGTCTGTCTATGTTCGCATTAATTAAATATTATTAGATAAATTTTAATAAAATTTTCTGAAACGGTACTTCAGTACCTCGATTCAATATAGGATACTTTTTCCCGTAAAAATATCTTACAAGAAAAAATAAAGACTACTGAAAACTTGGTAGCACCTGGTATTTTTGAAAGCTTCAAATTTTATACGCTATTTACAGAAATCTACAAGACATAGAATTTTTCATACACAACAAATATTGCAACATCCTGAGTAATTATACAGGGATGGATACCTCTATATAAAGTAAATATATAAAACATATCAGCAGCACTATAAAAGTAATATTCTTAAAATTTGGTATAGCTTAGTTTCAAAGTAAAATCGAACAAATCTAGTCAGGATGCTGACAAAGTGGCAGCACTGCCGTTTAGTTAATTAAAACAGTCTACAACAAAATTTTGCAATAAACTAAGCAATTTTTTTGTGCCCGCCACTTCCTCAGCGTCCTTAGAATATTGTTCACTTTTGCTTTGAAACAATCCACATCAAAGACCCTTACTTAGTTTTTCAGTTATGGTTTATGTATTTACTTTATATAAAGGGTCTCATCCCTACTAAAATATGCCGCCTTAAAGTATGCATATCGGTAAAATTGCGTACTATCACTGGTTTTTCTCCACTTTCTCTCGACAATAAGATATTTATGAAGAACAATTTTTTTTAAATCTATCCAGTAGTTTTTACGTGCTGTGAGAACGCAGACAGCCAGACAGACAAGAAATAAGTTAATATTTTATTCAGTAATTAAAAATGCTTGACTATTTTCAATGCATATGTAATTGCTTAACTTTGCTTAGAAAAAGTGTGCAGCAAAAAGCAAAAGCAAATAAAAGAAGAGCAACTCATTTGCTTAAGCTTGCTATATCTCTCTTTCTGCAGCAAATTAATTACTTTAAAAATATTTGCTGTTGCCAAAGCAATAAGTTGTTCTTCATTTTTATTTTTGCTTATGCTTAACTCTTTACTGTGAAGTAGTGGCTGACTACGATTGTTGTTATTTGCTGTTGCTCTCTTCTTCAGTCTTAAGTTTTAGAAAATTCTAATTCAAATAAAAGAAGAGCAACTCATTTGCTTAAGCTTGCTATATCTCTCTTTCTGCAGCAAATCAATTACTTTAAAAATATTTGCTGTTGCCAAAGCAATAAGTTGTTCTTCATTTTTATTTTTGCTTATGCTTAACTCTTTACTGTGAAGTAGTGGCTGACTACGATTGTTGTTATTTGCTGTTGCTCTCTGCTTCAGTCTTAAGTTTTAGAAAATTCTTTGACAGTGAGAGATTAAAATTATGGCGCCACGTGTAAATAGAAAAACAAACTTAATTTGGAAGATCTGCAAAATAAAGTTTTCCAATATTGTTTTACAGCAACAGCAAAAGTAGAAACACACATTAACTTATTGCTTAAGCAACAGCAAACGTTTTCAAAAAAATTGCTTTGCTGATTGCTTTGCTGCAGAAAGAGACACATATAGTAAACTTAAGCAAATGAGTTGCTCTTCTTTTTTTGCTTTTGCTTTTGCTTCGCTTATAACAAAATGTTATATAAATGCTGAGGAATTCAGTTCTTTTATTTGCTGAAAAAGATGTAAGCAAAGCAAAGATTCTAGTGCTGTTGCTATTTTTAAGCAAGCAATTCAAACCCTGGTTTTATTATATGTAAGATTGTACTTCTATATCACTGAACTAAAAATAAGTATTAATTTCTTATCTTATCTCTGATGTACGGCCAAAAAAGCAATACCAATTCTTCTTAGTCGAATGGAGTCGCCATATTTAGGTTATTATGGGATAGCAGGTGCAGATGCTTTTCAAACAGTCACAAACTGTAGATTGTGACATGTTTCGAACGCTTAAGTCTTTGTGAATGTACGAATTTGTAATATACCAAGATCATGTTCTTATTTCTACGGCTTTAAAAATTCCTTAAGTTCGAAGCAGCCCATAAGTGAATTTCATAACACCATAATGGTTTAAGGGTCAAAATATAAAGTTAACGTTTGCTAATCTAAGTTAGAGATTGGGATTCTGCCAATAAGTCAATTTTTTTCACTGCTTTCATTTTTGTAAATTTTGCTTCTATGTGACTTTTTCAAGTTAAGCGTCTCCAAGTCTCCAAGTGTTGATATATTATTTGGTTATATGTACATATATTCGAATAGGAGAGCACGAGTCTCTTTACAGTATAAATATTATGTGTCATCTTCCCAACCTCCACACCAAGTTTGGTAGGAAAGCTACGTAAATCCACCCTACCAATCTGATTATGGAGTTGTGTTAAGGCCTTTTGGGTATTTTTCGAGGGAAAAATCGTCTTCTACACTATACACTTTTCTTTGACCTCCCTCGTATAAATGAAAACAAAACCGTAGAACTTGAACAGCTTTAAGCCATTTTAAAAGCCGATTATACTCATTAGATAAACAAAACCTTCTTTAATTTTATTCGAATTTGCAATGTGTTATTAAAATCAAATTTCAATTTAGTTAAAGCTCCCTACATGACCAATTTTTATTCATTGATAAATATGCAAATCTGTGCAACAAATATCATTAGTATGCTGAAAAAGTTTTTTTTTTTTGTTTTTATAATACAAGTAATTATTTATTTAATTTTCAAGTCAGCAAATAAAGTTTTTTTAATAATTTTCATTGTCATTACGTCAATGTTTTTGGTTGTTGGTTCTTTTTTGTTTACAAATATTTGGTTTTAATAACAATTTAATGATTATTTGAATTTAGTTTTTTTTTTTTTTTTTTGTTTTAGATAACGACAAATATATAATGATAGTACTGCACAGTGGTATAGATTATAAAAAAAAATGTTACACTGGGTCTGTACATAAATGCATGGCCTGCGTCATAAAAGCAAACATGACTCAATTATACTAATGGAAATCTGATGATCCTCTTTTATTGTATTAAGGTTGTTTTACATTGTCCCTAATATAAATAAAAATAGAAAAAACTTTGTCGATTCGGGAAAATAGAAAAGTATGAAAACAAATTGTACTTAGTAATAGAGAACATATGTATGTATGTCAAAACAGAGAAGCAATACAGATAGAAGTTTGACAAATAGATGCCTACTTCTGTTTTCAAGGCCATGATTCACCATCAACTCAGTCGTTCAATCTGTCCAAAATAGCATGTGTGCTCAAAAAGTAAAATAGTGCGGACTAGAAGTGTAAATATGTGACAGACTTTTTGACAAGTCTGTACGATTTCATAATCTTTTGCTTTTGATTTATAAAATACTATCCGTGCAAACACAAGTTGTGTGCGTCCTGACAATATTTTGTTCGATTTTGCTTTTAAAGTAGTCCACACCAAATTTTAAGGGTCAAAATCATAAAAAAATATTTTTGTTTTATAAAAGTAATTTGCATACAAAATGTGTTCAATAAACTTTTTATAAACCGAAAATATTTTTTATGAATATGACTCTAAGACTCTTACATTTACTTTATAGAAAGGTACCCATCCCTGGATAACATTTTTACAATTATTGAATGAGTTACTCATTATTTTAAAACAGCGCCATCTGTTGCGCAATATTGCATACTGCTTTCAAAAATGAAAGATGCCTCCATTTTCCTTTGAAAAATGGGGTATTTTTGCGGAAAAAAGTATCCTATATTGGAATCAGGATGTAAATTTTCGATGCCGCTGAGGCATAATTGAGATTCTATGCTGTTAATGTGCCGAGTTATCTCATCCTTTAGCTCTTGAATTGTTGCTGGCTTATCGAGGTACAACTTTTCTTTCAAATAACCCCAAAGAAAGAAGCCGAACGGTTACAAATCACATGATCTTCGCGGCCAATTGACATCGCCACCACGTGATACAACACGGCCATTGAACTTGTCGCGTAAAAGATTTGTGTGGCAAGTGGCACCGTCCTGTTAAAACCACATATCGTCCACATCCATATCTTCTAAATCGGGCCATAAAAAGTTCGTTATCATCTCACGATAGCGAACACCATTCACAGTAACTGCCTGACCAGCCTCATTTCGGAAAAAGTACAGCCGGATAATGCCGCCAGCCCATAAACCGCACCAAACAGTCACTCTTTGTGGGTGCATTGGTTTTGCGACAATCACTCTTGGATTATCATTCGCCGAAATACTGAGGTGAAAATGTGCCTCATCACTGAAGATGATTTTCTTCGAAAATTGATCATCCACTGTTGCCATTTCTTGCCACCATTCTGACCATTGCTCGATTGTGTATCTTTCCATGGTTCAAATTGAGTTAGTCTGAAATTAGGAAGTGTCAAATTAAATGCAGAAAAAAAACTTGACGTTTAGGTGTGGTTGTCAGGTGTCAGAATTTTTTGTGATTGAATCATGTGCTTGTGAAGGATTAAATTATTTAAAAAAAATTAAGCTTTTTCTATAGACCAGTAGTGTATTTTAGTGTAAAGAGTGTTGCCAAGTGTAAACATTTATCTTATATTGGTTGGAGACCTTCCTTTTTTTAACAATGTCTTTAATTTTTTTTATTATTAACAAATCGCTTGATTTGAAGAAAAGCATAAAGAAAAATTGAAATAAATAAATTCTTATTTCTAAGTCGCAAAGATTTTAATTTTAACATGCACAATGTCTTTTTTATAGACAATTTGGACATTAACATTATTTAGCTATATGGCAGCGTTCACTACAAATTATAGTTAAATGACATTTCAGAAAACGAATATGTTGGTCTCACCTCACTTAAATGTCAAAACAAAGCACCATTGTTTTGTAAATACCTAAACTAAATAATACAAAATTTATGTATGTAGGCGCTGAATGAATAAAGTGATTACGTTTTCGTTTTTATGTTATAAACGGGTTGCTCAGGTGTTAAAACACATTTTTAGAGTTTGGAAAAATTCAATAATAATTGTACTTTATTTAAACAACAACAATTAAACAAATAAATGTGGGTGGAGTATCGGCATAAATTACTTATCGTTTAGTGCAGCTGATAAAAAGTATGCTCGTTGATAACACAGTAATTTAGATCTCAAACGCTTAATTATGGGGGTAATTAAATTTAATTAGAAAACAATGAAAAATATTTTTTTTGTATATTAAGAGTAATAAGGTGTTAGATAATTGTTGAAAAAATATATATTTTAATTATAAATAAATTCTTGTACTCTTCGTACATGTAAATAAATACTTGTTTGTTTATACCAATTTTAAATTAATAACAATTTAAAATATTTCGATATATTTAAACCTATAAACGTGATTAAATGCTTTTTTTTATATAATAAACGTGTTAAATAAAGTATAAATAACATCAACAAAAAGATTTTGTTATTGCTTATTTATCATACGAGGGTGTAATTCATTATATTGACTAATTAATTGCCTAATTCATTACTTTATGCATTAATAATGCATTACTTTATAAATAATGCTAATGGTGTTTTTCCATTACCGTTATTGGCAATAATGATAATGGTTTAAAATCTTTCATTAGGAATTATTTATAAAATCAAATCAGTATCGCTAAGCAATGACTAAAAGCATTATCATTAATAGCCGCATTTTTTAGAAAAAAAAGTAAAGGGAGTTTTTTAGCTGCATGAGAACTTTAAGAGATAATACAAGTCAAAAATAATGGAATGAAATTCTTTTTAACCGACTTCAAAAAAGAAGGAGGTTATCAATTCGTCTGAATGTTGCTTTTTTTTATGTTTGTGCCCGCAGAACACAGTCATTTCCGAACCGATTTTTAAAATTGTTTCTTTATTAGAAAGGAAATGCTTACAGATTGGTCCCATTTTAAAAGAAGTTCAGAATTTTGAAAATTAAAGGGTGTCCCCATACAACATACGTGTTTTTTACGTGTATTATTAACCGTAAAGGGCACCCTTTTAAAATTTTAAAAAACTGCTTATTACTATAGCTGCCAATAACAGAAATTAATAAAAAAATAAACTTAAAAATTAAAGGGTGTCCCCATATGTGACGTCAATTTTAATATATGAACCATTTGAACCATTGTAGACAATCACTTGAAAATTGAACAGAATGTCCAATATTTATAATCAGAAATTAAATATTTATAATTAGAAGTTAAAGGGTGTGCCATAAGTTGATGTAATTTGATGTATATTGCAAAACTTTTCAACCGTAACAGATAGACGGTTGAAATATTTAAAGAACCTGTATATCTAAGTCCTTTATAACATCAAGTATATAATTTAAATTTGGAAACTAAAGGGTGTCCCCATGATTGATATAATTTTACCTATCTCGCCCTATCTTTTGAACCGTTATAGACAAACACTTGAAAATTAGATAGAATCTCCACTACTATGTCCCGTATAATAACATTAATAAATATTTAAAATTTTAAAGGGTGTCCCAATAGTTGATGTAAATTGATGCATAAGACCAAACTTTTGAGCCGTTTTAGACAGACATTAGAAATTTACAAAGATTCTGTCCTTTAAAATAAGTGTTTAATTTAAAATTGCACATTAAAGGGTGTCCCCTAGGTGATATTGTTTAAGCTATATGGCCATATCTTTGGAACCGTTACTTTTTATTACTGTGTCAGTAATAATAAGTGTAAAAAAATAAAGGGTGTCCTCATATCTGACGTAATTTGTCGTATATGGCTTTATCTGCTTAACCGTTACGGATAGACATTTGAATGTACAGAACGTATAATACTATGTCCGTTAGAGCAACAAGTATAAAAGTATTTGATTTGAGTACTATTTCTTACACATTACTTTCTTTTAAATTTTTAGTTCAGAATTGATGCACATATATTTGTTTTGTAGTCGGTTTTTTTTTTTGGAAGAATTATATTATATTCTGGTAGATAATTTCATGGCTTTTATTTTTTATATACGAATTACTTGCTTCATTCAATCAGTCCAATTTTTGACTACTTTTTCCAATAAATCTGGCAATTTCCAAATTTCCAATAAACCGCAAACAGTCAATGGTGGCTTGAATATTGACTTCCAAGCTTTAACAGTTGCTCGTTTGTCGACATAAACTTATGACTTAACATAGCCCTATAAAAATTAATCCAGATGTGTTACATCGCATGAGGGGACCAGTGAATACGACCACTTCCGGAAATAAAGTTGTCACCAAATTAATTTGAAATGCATCGATTTTTACGCGCCCTATATTTCAAGTTGTGCGTTCTTGTTGGAAACCAATATCTTTGATGTTTAGCTGATTAAATTTTGACACCAAAAAATTAGTCAGCATGGCGCGATGGGCTTGAATTGAGAAGACTAAAATTAGTACGAAAACGATCAACAACTGCATGAATTGCTTGCTGACTAGGCCGATTATGATGACCGTAAAATGGACCAAGTGGTCTATGAACTTCGCGAAAAAAATTATTTTTTTCCAAGTAATTTCGCACAATTAGGAAGCGTTGTTCTGGCGTTAAACGATTTAATATGACTTGTCAAACCGTACTGAAGAAATATGTCAACACAGTTTTACATTCTCAGCTGTTAAACCATAAAAACTAAAAAAATTATTAAAAACAAGGTTTGTTGAACTCCTACAGTATTAGGGGGCCAATTTTGTGTTTATTTTTAGGTTGGTAAGGTTTTTCTGTTTTGATTTGTATTAAAGACCTTTATAGAAAGCAATACGTATAGAGGTAGCCAATAGACCCACACGGTGCCCCCTGGTAACCAGGAGCAGTCAATAGACCCATTAGGGGGGTCAATATGAGGAACATTTTTTTAAGGATTATTTTCCTTTAGACCGACCATTCTAATGCAATAAAGATTGCAGGAACTTCCTAATTTTTACAAAAAACAATTTTCCAAAAAATTAAAAAAAAAAAACAAAAAAACAAAATTTTACAAAAAATTTCTCGAAAAATGTTCCAAAAAATTTTTACTAAAAATTATCAAAAAAAAAAATCAAAAAAATATTTACAAAAAAATTTTTACAGAAAAATTTTCCAAAAAAAGTAGAAAAAAAATGTTTAGAAAAAAATTTTACAAAAACTTTTGAAAAAAATTTGGAAAAGTTTTTTCAAAAAAAAATTTACAAAAAAATTCTTATAAATTTTTCAAAAAAATATAAGAGGGTAACATAATATCCAGCATTACTATGGTGAAGGGTATATAAGATTCGGCATGGCCGAATATAGCACTCTTACTTGTTTTTTAATATTATTTAGCTTGAGAAATATAAGTGAAGTAAAGAATTTTAATTGTCACAACTTTTGAACAATCTGAGATATCCTTACAAAATTAAACTAACATAGATAAATAAGCTTTTAAACAAAAGGTAATAAAAAATTTTAATACTTTAACACCTGAATTCCTGAAACGGTTGAGATATGTTCCAAAAAATTGGCTTTTTTTTGCATCGGAGCTGATAAATTCGTTATTGGAATATATAGTCAAGGAATGAGTATTTGAAAATCTGTTTACTATTTTTTTAATCGGCGCTTTGCACTCAGAGAAATTTTACATTAAATCCTAAATTTTTAAATATTTAAATAAATCCAAAATTTTTGTTTCAAAATTTTCCATATTTGGATTGGGCTGGCGGGACTCCAATTACAATTTATGACACAGTTTTTACTAGTAAAATTTACTTTGCCTGTGTGAAATTTCATTAAGATATCTTTAGTAGTTCATTTCCAAAATAATATGTTTTTAAACCAGTGTTGCAACTCTAGCGTTAGTCTAGTCATCATAAATTGCCAAACCCAACTAACCTCAAAACAGCCGGCGAAAACTATCACATCAGCTGTCACAGAAAACAGTGCTGTCCATTTAGAGTTCTACGCCTCTGCTAAAAAAACACGCTTTATTTTCTGGGTAGTAGAGTATTTGAAAGACGTTTTGAGTCATTTTAATATCTAAGATCTCCGCTATTTTTAAGAACCAATCGGCTTTTCTCATATAGATCAAACACATTAATAATAATGTTTGATCAATAAATGAAAATATCAATAAATACTAAAAGTATATTATTTTAATTATATTTTACGGTTTTAAGAGATCAATCAACGGTGTGTTAATTGATTAATGTTATTGTCGGATTGTATAAAGTAAGTCACTTTGATTTTCCTTAATAGTCAAATAAAAGCGGTTTGAGGGAGAACAATAAAAGACTATAATTTTTTAATCGGTTTTAATTTCAAGTTTAAATGCTTTTGTAATTTTATACTTCTATAAAAAAAAATTAAGTTTTCGACACTATTTTTCAATAGAAAAATTACTTGGAATTTAACATTATTTTCAAAATTATTTAAAATCACTCAAATTTAGGCATAAATATTTTTGTTGATAACATTTTTACTTTACTATGCATAGTATAAGGTAAAGTGTAGTAATCATGAAAAAATCGAGGTCGTTATTTCGACGGATTTATACGTTTCGAGGTCTCCTGAATCCATTTTGACTATTTTGGGTGGGTGTGTATGCCACTATTTTTGTGGACTTTGTACAGGTCATACCGTTTGACATATCAAAATGAAATTTGGTATGTGGAGATGGAGAGCTGTATAGTTTTTAGGCATAATCGGGACAGGGCAAGGGGTAGTTTCCTTACCCCCAAATTTTGTGAACGGTCTACAGGTCATATCCTATGATATATTAAAACGAAATTAAGTATGTGCCTTTGGTTTATAGAGATGAAGATTTTGGGCATAATCGGTAGGTGGTAAGGGGTAGTTTACTTACCCCCAAATTTTGTAAACGCTGTACAGGTCGTACCGTATGACATATCAAAATGAAATTCAGTATGTGCCTTTGGTTTATGGAGATGAAGAGCTGTATAAATTTTGGGCGTAATCGGGAGGCGGCAAGGGGTAGTTTATTTAAAACCCCAAACCGAAAATAATTAATTTTTCGATTAGAATACACTTTGAACTTTTATTCTTTATATAATATATCCATAAAAATATATGTTTCCATTGGGTTTGGTAAAGTTGAGTGTAGGCCACTCCAGTTTTTTTTTTTTTTTTTTATTTACTAGGAGTGCCTTATACGTCGCTTTGTCCCATTCTGACAATATGTTGTTCGATTTTGTTTTTAAAGTAAATCGCTTCAAATTTTAAGACTCCTACTTTTATAGTGCTGCAGATAAGGTTTATGCATTTACTTTATAGAGGTATCCATCCCTGGGTAATTACACAGGAGGTGCAACATCGGCTTTATATAAAATTCTATGTAATTCTAAAATTTATATAAAATTATAATAAAGTTTTGTAAAACTGTTTAAAATTTCCCAATTACAACAATAAAAGGTGCAGCCAAGTTTTCAGTACTATTAAATCCGTTATATTGCTTACTTTCACTATTATATCTCTATTTTTTCTTTAAGTGGAAAAAATATTCTCTATTTGAACTAAGGTACTACGATACCTTTTCACAAAATATTATTAATATTTTGGGTTTTGGTGTGTTCTGACATACGTTTACATATATAGTAGAATTTTAAAGCCAACATTTTCGTAAAAAAATTTACCCTGCCCTTCCCCTTTTTCGGGGTGTTTTTTACGATTTGATAGAATAAAGCCACAAAATACCATTATGCAGGGAGTTAGAGGATTAATATATTGTACAATAATATTTGCCATAAAATTTTCTACAAACTTGGTTAATATACTCTACACGTCAAATGCCTCTAAAATAAATTTCCAATGAGATCTTTCAAAACGCCGACACACGATTTTTTTTTTATTTTTTATCAATCTTCGGAATTACAGGATTTCGACGATGAATTTGGAAAAAGTTTAAAATTGTTGTACAGTGTTATTAATGCACAAGCCAGCAACAAAATTTGCAAATAAATTTTGTATACAGAAATGGGCCTGTTACATGTGTTTGTATGGAAATAAAAATAAAAAATAAAAATTAAATTAAAAAAAATTTAAATAATCCCCTCATTAAAAAAAAAGTATGTCTTTAATGGAATAATCAGGGATCGGACCCGCTCGAAAATAAAAATTCCCCGTTGGAATAGAAATGTTTTGTTTATAACTTACTAGCTATCCCTGGTGCGCTTCGCTACACCAATCCACAAAATGCAATAAACACATGGAAGAGAAGTATGGCCAACCTGTATCTCGAAACCGCAAGCCACGACGCCCACCGGTACCATCCAATCTGTTTTTTTGCTAGACTATGCGTATTAGCACAACAATAGTATTTTACTTTGTTTGGGAGGTACCACTCTCACTGTCCTAATCCAGTCTGTACTTTGCTTGATTATGTACATTAGTATGAGTGTTACTTGTGCAAATTCAAGGCTCTAAATATTGTAGTTCTCTAGGTACCCAATAACAATTTTCACTTAGCATGGAAGCTAACTTTCCCTCTGTCGCAATCGAGTCAGTGTTTCTCTACACAATGTATATTAGTATGGGAGTTACTGATGCTAAATTCCAACGCACTACCTATTGCAGTTTTTAGATGCAGGATAATAATTTTTCACAATGTGAAAAAAAGGTTCAACGCTCACACTCTCAATGTCTTTCTGGTGTAAGGCTCTATCTATTGTTGTTCGTCAGGATTACGATAATAATTTTTCACTTTGTTTAAGAGGTACCACGCCTACAATTCCAATTCATTGTTTCCAATCAATTGTGTTTAGCTAGACTATTAACATTAATATGGTGGTATCTGGTGCGAAATTTCTGCGGTTGTCTAGATACTGGATAATAATTTTTTACTTTTTACTATTCTAATGCAGTCTATCTTTCTCTAAACTATGAAACGAGTGATTTTTTAAGAGCTTGAGAACTTTTTTTTTAAAAAAAACGCATAAAATTTGCAAAATCTCATCGGTTCTTTATTTGAAACGTTAGATTGGTCCATGACATTTACTTTTTGAAGATAATTTCATTTAAATGTTGACCGCGGCTGCGTCTTAGGTGGTCCATTCGGAAAGTCCAATTTTGGGCAACTTTTTGAGCATTTCGGCCGGAATAGCCCGAATTTCTTCGGAAATGTTGTCTTCCAAAACTGGAATAGTTGCTGGCTTATTTCTGTAGACTTTAGACTTGACGTAGCCCCACAAAAAATAGTCTAAAGGCGTCAAATCGCATGATCTTGGTGGCCAACTTACCGGTCCATTTCTTGAGATGAATTGTTCTCCGAAGTTTTCCCTCAAAATGGCCATAGAATCGCGAGCTGTGTGGCATGTAGCGCCATCTTGTTGAAACCACATGTCAACCAAGTTCAGTTGTTCCATTTTTGGCAACAAAAAGTTTGTTAGCATCGAACGATAGCGATCGCCATTCACCGTAACGTTGCGTCCAACAGCATTTTTGAAAAAATACGGTCCAATGATTCCACCAGCGTACAAACCACACCAAACAGTGCATTTTTCGGGATGCATGGGCAGTTCTTGAACGGTTTCTGGTTGCTCTTCACTCCAAATGCGGCAATTTTGCTTATTTACGTAGCCATTCAACCAGAAATGAGCCTCATCGCTGAACAAAATTTGTCACATTTGAACATTTCGAACCGAACACTGATTTTGGTAATAAAATTCAATGATTTGCAAGCGTTGCTCGTTAGTAAGTCTATTCATGATGAAATGTCAAAGCATACTGAGCATCTTTCTCTTTGGCACCATGTCTGAAATCTCACGTGATCTGTCAAATACTAATGCATGAAAATCCTAACCTCAAAAAAATCACCCATTATGTTAATATAGAGATTACTGATGCAAAATTTCAAGGTGCTACCTATACTGTTACCAAGCAACACGATGATAAATATTTACTTTGTATGGGAGGTGCCACGCCCACGTCGAATATCAAAAAATTTTACCAACCGTATATCTAATAACAAACTGTGAAAATTTCAGATAGATCGATTCACTGGTGTAGGCAGCTATAGCTTTCCAAAAAAAACAAACAAACAAACACATTTTGTGGTTTATATAGGAAATATATAGAATATAGCAAATCAAAATAATTACTTACAAAAAAAGAACAGAAGCATGTGAAAAGAGGCGCTTACTTTTCTTTTTCCATATGTCCACTATTTATTTACCGATTTCGCTAATTGTCAATAGCAAAAATCTCGTTCCTATATCTGACAGGACGGTGACTTAGAATTTTTACTTGGTGTTTTCGGAATTGATATTTCATTAGTAATATATTTCTTTAATCTTAATTAAATTAAAGTAAGCAAATATTTTATTTTAAATTAAATTAAATTAAATTAAATTAAATTAAATTAAATTAAATTAAATTAAATTAAATTAAATTAAATTAAATTAAATTAAATTAAATTAAATTAAATTAAATTAAATTAAATTAAATTAAATTAAATTAAATTAAATTAAATTAAATTAAATTAAATTAAATTAAATTAAATTAAATTAAATTAAATTAAATTAAATTAAATTAAATTAAATTAAATTAAATTAAATTAAATTAAAGAAATAAAAGCTGTTTTTGATAAAATTGTAAACAAATATGTTTTATTTGGTACATGACTTAATTATATGTCCACAGCTGTACGAATGAGGGAGCCTTTGTGTAAAAATACGTTTTAGCTTTGAAAGCAAAGCTTTCCTTTCAAAGATTTTATTTACAGTTAGTTGGACTTATTTTACACTATTATCGTTTGTAATGAAATGCATGTGCCTGCCTATTAATTAACCTTAAAATTAATTAAAATTTATAAATTTTTTTCTACACAATCACGCACATTTTATTGAAAATTTATTCGTTATTCGAATAAATATAATTTACAGAAAAAAAAATTAAATCAACCAATCGAACAAGCAAAAATCCTATAAAGTTATCAATGACTTAAACGAGTTAAATGAAATACTTATTGTACAAATGCATAAAATGTAGACTAAAAGACAACTCAAACTCAAACTTGTTTGATAAACATTTCACGTACGTCCTCTAGTTACTAAATTAACAACTGACTAGAAGTTGTGACTGGACATAAATTAACGCCAAATGGTGGTATATAAGAGCCACCACCAGACATTTTTGTCTGTTGTAGTTTGGTTTTTTGTTTGTGTTTTGTATTTGGTCATCTAATGGAGCTACTAACCAGACAGAGTCAACTAAATAGTACCACCGCAAATGGGATTGGAAAAATAACAACAGATATTTTTTGTTGTTGTCACTTTGTGAAACTATTTTTCTAAAACTATTGCAAGATTTTACTAACAATCTAATAAATGTTTTAAACAAATGTAATAAATTTAATTTAAAAAACATTTAAAATGTTTCAAATTCGAAAAAAATATTTACAATTTTCTTGATTCGTTTAAATTTATTTATTTAGTTTTTTTTATTATTTTTAAATAACTCCTATTTTGAGAGCGTGTTTTAAAGAGAGCGCCTGGCAATGTGTTAATTTTATAATTAACTTAAATATAAATTTGTCTAGATCCATTCAATAGCATTCTAAATAATTCTAATCAATTTCATTGGCTGATTGTAATTGCATCAGCAAGATAATGCATGCAATGACTGGCTGCAACAACAGTTTTTCCAAATAAATTTTAAAGCAAATAAATCAAAAACAACAATAGACCAACTAAAACGTTTAAATTAGAGCTGCCAAACTCTTTTAATTCTAGAGAATTGATAATGTCTGAACAGGCCTAAATATTTATTCCGTAATTTTGCTCCTTCTGTAAACATTCAAATGTTAACGGTTAACAGTTCGCTATAAACTAACATATTGCATGTAGCCTACGACCTGAAAAAAGGGACTTAAGTTTAACATTCTCAATTTTTGTTTCTGCAATTTTGAAAGGATATAAAAACAACAACAACAAAAGAGAGTCGCAGTAGAGTTGATGGAAAATTATTGTATTCTTTGCTATTCGTCTTTCATTTCCTTTCCAGCCTTACAACCCCAACAAACCCAAGAGTTTCAAAGCAAAAATTACAATGTGTGGACATAGACTAAAGGCCAGGCTTCACTATCGTACGATTCAATCACAAAAAAATCTGACAGAATTCTGTCCTGCTCAAAAAATCATTTCAAAATGGCGTTGTAGATGCTACACTATCAAACAAAACAAGATTTTGCAACTCTGATCGCATGGAAAAATACTATTTTATGCATTTTTTCAAAAGATTATCAAATCGTACAGACCTGTCAAAAAGTCTCTCACACACATACATTTCTTAGCCACACTACTTTTACTACTTTATACTTTTTTAGCGCACATGCTATTTTTAACAGATCGTACGACTGAGTATGAGCGAATCATGGCCTTGAGAAAGTTTATATTACAAAAAAAAAAAAAAAAAATAAGTAGAGCATAATTCTCTTGAGCAGGATAAGCAAGGTTAGGTTAGATTAAGTTGTATAGGTCGCCGGTGTTGTAGATTCATAACCGACTCATTTGAGTTCTTGTGGTCCCTTTTTGACGCCTACAGATCCTTACTTGGTCTCGTACAAAACCATCCCGGACTGCTAAGAATCGCCGCTCTGTTGCTAAAGAGGGCTGGATAATGACGGAGGAGGGGCTTCTCTGCTTCTTCCTTCTCCTCAGTGCCGCAGTGCCTTGTCAGCAAAACCACTAGTATGACCATCTGTCCTCGAGGGGCTGCAGCAAGCTAGCAGACTTCTTGCAATCATACTGAGGGCATAGAAACAAATTGAAAGCACAAATTATACACGAAAGGCTCAATTGCTACTATATTATGATCTTCGTTAAGTTCTATTTCCACTAAATACTATAGTCTATTTCAGAAAGGTATTTGGATATAATCGGATTCATAACCGACTCATTTGAGTTCTTGTGGTCCCTTTTTGACGCCTACAGATCCTTACTTGGTCTCGTACAAAACCATCCCGGACTGCTAAGAATCGCCGCTCTGTCGCTAAAGAGGGCTGGATAATGACGGAGGAGGGGCTTCTCTGCTTCTTCCTTCTCCTCAGTGCCGCAGTGCCTTGTCAGCAAAGCCACTAGTATGACCATCTGTCCTCGAAGCTACTTAACTGCGTTAGTGACAGGTCATGGAAACTTCAAAAATCATCTGGTCAAGATAAAAATCGAAGAATACCAAATACTTGAACACTGTATTTGAAATAAGCTGAAACGGTAGCACACATGTTATGTTTGCGATTGTCCAGCAAACTGGCTAGCATTAAGCTTAGGCCTGTGCCGATAGATATTAAAGAATGTGATAAATGTTAGAAATTACGAGAGACGTAATGATAAAGTAGAAAATCGATAGTTACCTGTCGTTAGTCTAAAATCATCACAGTCAAAAGTAAAGGCAGTCTAAAATCATTATAGTCAAGTGTAAATGCTACGGCAGCCTCACAAAAAAAACATGTAAAATCTCATTATTTCGATATGGGGAAATAAGTAGGCGGCGGACGACATTTTGGGAAAAACTAAAGAGTTGACTTAAAATT
Organism: Phasia obesa; assembly: GCA_949628195.1. NCBI lineage: Eukaryota > Metazoa > Arthropoda > Insecta > Diptera > Tachinidae > Phasia > Phasia obesa. The sequence continues at coordinate 14,773,515 of OX451219.1, forward strand.
TAAATCTAATATAAACTAGAAAATTCTCCCTGGTGGCATATTGTCTTGGAGATTCTCAACTATTCTTACGAGGTATTTGGAGGCACTAGTCCCCTAGGGTTGTACGGGAACCGAAATTGAAAGATAAGAACATTCAAGATATTAACAGTATCCAAACGACTACTGCTACGGAACATTTCGATCGGTTATTAATGAAACCTTTCGGGGAATAAAGTGGTGGCTATGATTTGAACCTAAATCTCAGGAAGGTCACTGTACCACTTTAACAAATATCGCTAAGGTTGTGGCAGAAGTTTAGATTGTATCCAACTCCTAAACAAGGGGTATGAGCAAGGTCCTGCAAACCTTGTTCAAAAACTGCTACTTGTTATATTGCTATGCGCAACAGCGGCGATGATCGACGCATCACATTTACCCATTGTAAGACCAGCCACCGTAAGGTGACAAGCTAGGCAATGTGTTAATTTAACCTGAATTAGTATGTTGATTTAATTTAATGGGATTATTTTAAAATATAAAAAAAAATATATTTCCCAACACATAATTTTTAAAAAAGCTTTATTAATTGGCATCTCTAAAAACGTTTGATCATTTATAAATCTTATTTCAAAAACGTGTGCGTAAGTTTACTACAAGTATTTGCAAACATTAAACTATTGGTTTAGAAGTGTTACCAATTGCTGTGGACTGCATTCGATGCAGTACTTTAAATGTATTCAATATCTGTGATGAAGATTTTAAAGAAGAAAATAATCAATTATATGTATGGTTCTCATATCGTATGAATCTATAAATATAATAAAACAGTCTGTCTGTCTTTCTCTTTGTGTTCACATCACGTAGAAACTACTATATGGTTTTTAATAAAATTTTGTGAGGAGGTACCTTAGTATCCTTATGCCGATATAGCATACTTTTTTCCGGCAAAAATATTTTATTTCCAAGAGAAAAATCAATTAAAGTACGCAGTTTTTTTTAGTAGGTATAAGACCCTTTATATAAAGTAAATACATAAACCATCATAACTCAAGCACTAACCGATATGCATAGTTTAAAGCGGCATATTTTAGTAGGGATGAGAACCTTTTTTAGTACAAAATCAAACAAAATATTGCAAGGACGCTGTAGAAGTGGCGGGCACAGCTAGTTATTATATATATATTTTAAATGATCAACTTTAAAATTAGTTCCCAGTTGTAATATTTTATTTTAAAAATTTATGTTTAAAAAAAAAATAAAACGAAATTCTTATGTTGAAGTGAAAAGATGTGATTGAAAAGAACTGATGTATGCACTACATAATAATTTGAAAAAGAGAAGGAAGAAATGTTATTAATAAAACTAAAAAATAAAGTAATTCTAACTTTATACACTCTATAGTTTAATAGCTAAAGGAGCTTAAGTTACGAAAGTTTTTCGCTTTTTTAAATTATAATTAAAATTGTTTTAAGATTCAAGAATACATTCTTTCAAGTTGCTACCTCCCAACAGGCACTTATGTTAAGCACAAAATTTATGACATGTGCATTTCTTATCGCAAACATAAACACGAATCCAAAATTGTTATTTATGGCAATCACTTTTTCTGTGATTTGTAAACACTTGTCTAATATTGCACCCTACATTACACACATTTCATGCACACTTTAAGGCAAATGAATGAAGTAGTTAATGCATTTTTAAAATTAATTTTTATATTTTATAAAATTGTTGTTCTACGAAACTTAATATTTTGTTAGATGTTTCTAAAATGAGTTTTTTTGTTTTCCTATAGATTTATTCTATTTTATTGAGAAGTAATGCTTATGTTCTTTTTCAATATTTTGTTCTATAGAAAAGTTCTGAGGTTGTTTATTATTTTTTTGGAAAAATTCTCAAATTATTCTCAAATTCCTATTATTTCTATAAAAATATTCTATAAAACAATTTATATATTAAGAAAAAAACCTATAGATTTTTTTTTTTTTAATTTTCAGATTTTTCTAAATAAAAAGTATTCGAGAATTTTTAGTTGAATCTTCTTCAGCAAAAACAATATAAAGCTTTTTTTTCTTCTAGAGAAAAATTCCCAGTTTATGTTGATGGATTTTTATATAGAAAAATTCCAAGCTTTTGCAGAGTTTTTCTTTTTAGATTGTGGTAGATTTTTTATATAAAAGATTTCTTATATAAAAGATTCGGTGAATTTTGTAGATTTTTCATATTTACTTCTGGAGAAACATTCTCAGTTTCTGGTGATGGATTTGTATGTATAAGAACTCTAAGATTCTGCAGGAATTTTGTTTTTAGATTTCGTTAGGTTTTTTAATAGAAATACTTAGATTGTGATGGATTTTTCTTATATAAAATATTCTTAGATTCTTTTTCTATATTATACAAAATAAGATTCTAGTGGATTTTTTTTTTCTATTAAAAAACTCTGAGCCATTTATATAAAAATTCTATAATCCAGTACATTTTTATTCTCTAAGAAATTCTCAGATTAGTGATGGATTTTTGTGAAAACAAATTCAGTAGGATATGATTCTCAGACTCCAGAATGTGATTCTGTTAGATTTTTTTTCTTAACTTAAAAACTCTTAGTTTGTGGTAACTTTTTCTTCTTGCAAAAATGATTTTGAGATTTTGAGATTTTTACAATTTTTTTTTAATTTTTTTAAATTTTATAGTTGAACTATGAAATTTTTAGTCAAGCTAAAGTTCGTTTCTATTATCTCTAAAAAAGAATAAATTAAATTACAAATTAGATGATAATATTAAAGAAAAATTGGGAAAACACAAGAGAGAAGTTTTAGGTCGTGGTAGACTTCGTTCTAACCAATTGACGATAGATGATTGAATACGATTTTTCTCGTATTCTTTTATCTGATTTTGGTTGGTTAAATAGATGATGTTTACAACTTAACACTACCCAAAGTTGATAGATACGAATGATGCTGATGACGGACGTAGCTGTCTAGAAAATGTGCTTTCCGCTCTGCTGGAATCTAAAAAAATTTAATTTTCCTAAGTTTTCTTTAATGTTATCCGGACTTTTTTTATTTCAAAATTTTAACATGTTTTATTTTTAAATTCTCAGATGCTGGCAGATTTACTTGTGTAGAAAATTTCTTAGATTATTCGAGATTTTTTCTCAGGTTTCGAAAAATTTTTAGTTAAAAAAAATTGTCGTTTCTTTTAAATATTTACATTTTAGGAAAATATTTTACCAAAAAATTATAAGATGCTAGCAGATTTTTTATATAGAAAATTACTCAAAACCGTTTATTTCCATATACATATGTAGATATATATAAAATAAACAAAACAATATTATATTATATTATTAATAAAATTTTTGGGAATTTAAATATTAATTATTTAATATTATGCTAATTTATTTGTTGGGGGAAAAGAGCTAGTCCCTATACGTATTTCACTGGTTGCTCAGGCCAGATCATCAGAAAACCTTTTTCCTAATTTTAGAGAAGCCAAAAATACTCTATAAGTAATAAAATTCTACAAAACACAATGAGAATTATGCATGTTAATAGAATAATATTACAGAATATTAAAGCTTCAACAAAACACCAACAAACAAACCACGTTTTTATTTTTCCTTACTGTCCTTCTACAATTGGATGGTTTTTTGCCATCACTGAATGCAGACGTAAGGTGTGATGAAAAGCATACACAAGTTAATTTTGTTCTCGCAAGAGAATCGAAAAAAAAACAAGTGTTGCCAAGGTTTGCACAAGCAGTTGCATATTTAGTTATTAATAAAATTTTTGGGAATTTAAATATTAATTATTTAATATTATGCTAATTACCCATAACGTTTTATAATAAAAATGCAATTTATTTGTTGGGGTAAAAAGAGCTAGTCCCTATACGTATTTCACTGGTTGCTCAGGCCAGATCATCAGGAAACCTTTTTCCTAATTTTATAAATAATTATAATTATAATAAAAAAATCAAGGTCGTTTTTCTATAGAAACATTCTAGAACTCCAAGTCGATGTTTCTTTAGAAATATTTTAATATAATTGGATATACGAAAACGCCGGCGAAGTAAAATAATTATAAATTGTATTATTATATAAATTGTTTTATTGTATAAATTATATTATAACTCCCATATTTATAAAAAAAAATATAGTTGAAATCTATTTTAGAACAAATTTTTAAAAGAAAAGTACAAGTACAAAGTACATTTCAAATAAGTTTTATTTTTTATAAATATGGGGATAAATATATAGCAGTGTTACCGTATTTGTTTTCAAAAATCTGCAAGTCTTCTTCTTCTGTTTTTGCTTAAAAATAGTTTTTTGTGATTTATTGATATCAAGTTCAGCTAAGTAATGGACTAAAAGTACTAAATATCACATTTTTATAAATCTTCATTTTAGCTAAAAAAAATCTTTTTTAATGTTTTTGGCATCTCAAAAACTTAAAAAAAATAAGATAAATCTTCACAAATGGTAACACTGTATACTAGCATCAAATTAATTAACCTAAATAACACCAGAGGCGCTGCAGCACTGTAAATAAACATACCGTGCAATTGCAGTGTTGCCGATAGAGAAACTATCACTCTAACCATTTGTCTTATCTTCTCCTATCCTTTGCTACAGAAAATAACGCGACAAATATAGGCGTTAATTGCCTATATGTTACTTCTCTTAAAAGAAATTCAAAAGTCGAAATTTCGAAAAAAAAACTAAAGTATTTTTTCTTTAAATTTCAAATTTAAATGATTTTTTTTTTTAAATGAAGTCGGTTTTTTTTTCGGTTAATAAAATTTTGTTTCTCGAATATTGTTTCGCCAAAAATAATTTAAAATTCTCAAATAGTTATTTTAATTATAGAAAAATGGATACTGTTTTCGGAAAACTTTCCATAGAAAAATTCTTAATATTAAGTGGTGCAATATTCTATTAGATTTTCTAACATTTTGTATTGTAAAAACCTCAATATTTGATGGTGAAATATTCTCTGGAAAATTTATTAAAAAAATTTTTAAATTTTTAAGTTTTTTCGATATTTTTTCACAAAACTTTTTCCTTTTTTATAAAAAAAAAAATTTTATTTTCTGTAGAAAAAAAAAAACATCTACTGTAGAGAAAATGCTGATTCTCTAATGGAAATTTCTTTATAACCATTTGACATTTTTCGAAAATTTTTTAGTTTCTTTGGTATTTTTTTCACAGAACTTGTTTTTGTTTTTGTTTCCCCTATAGAAAAATTATTTTTCTGTAAAAAATTGGATCTATTGTAGAGAAAATTCTCATTCACTAATCTATTTTTCTGTCCAAAAATTAAGAATTTTAATTATATTTTAAATAAAATTATATAAAAGACGCCAATAGTAGTTAGAATTAATATTCGTTGCAACCACCATCTTGCACAATCGCTATTTTAAGTGCAAAAAAAACAAATTTTTTTCACCACTTTGGGTTTAATACGACATACGACTTTGCAACAAGATTTTTTTTGTTTTTGCTTTATTAAAAAACTCACATAAAATTATAAACTACATAAATTTCTTGTAAATATTTATTGTAACATTAATAAAAATTCCATTGATTTCGTAAAAAAAAATTATTATTTCTTAAATTTGATTAAAACGAAAATGCCTAAACACATAAAAACTGTTATAAAACCCAAAGAACCAAATAATATTAAAGTTTTAGGTTGCACTATTAAATTTTCTCGATTATAGTCGTCGTTGGCAGAGATTTTCCCTTCTGGCATTATTACTCTAAAAGAAATTTTTGAAATTTCCGATATTTCTGTTTCATTATGTTTCATGTCCCGCCTGCGACGTTTTAAATTGGCCGTGTCCAGATTCTTACACTGTTCAACATTTACATAACAATCCCGATATTCCAAACAGCCAGTGATGCGCATAGACATAATCAATTCCTCACCACTTCGCATCCCCTGAAACATGACAGCCTTAAAGGGAAGCTTATAGCCAAGTGGAGCATCAAATGTAGGTGGCGTTTGAGTGCAAAACCTTTCATAGAAGGATTAAGACACCCATCTGTTCTTATTAATTGTACATTGTTGATTAATTCACCAGATGGTGAGTTTCGTTGTAAACTGACATCGGTGAGTTTGGTATAGTTCCAACCTTAAATTAAATACAATCAAATATTAAATAAAAATTCATAGTCAAGAGTTCACACTTACCATCTCCTATAACAACATGAGCCCTTAACAGCAAATCCTCACCTAGCTGCACTGGTTCAGTTGTTTTTAAATGTCTGGTATAACCTTGAGGTGTTTTTCGCAGCAACTCTACATGGGTGCGAAAAGGGGTTTGAGTACCACCCTTGGCATATGTACCAGAGCTGCGGGCTTGTCTAAGATTTGAAAACAAAAACGAAATAAATATGTGAGTTGTAATTATTAAAAAAATAAACACTTACACATCATTTGCCACGCCCATTTTAAGGGCATGTGTCTTAGAGGCCACTTTACTCTGAGATTTACAATGTAAAGTCAATATATTATCCGATCCTGTACGCATTCCTCTCACAGCAGGAAAACGTAAACGCAAACATAAATCTGTATCACACTCTTGCACGCCACATCGTGTGAATTCTTCGCCCGCTATATCGATCACTACATAACTTTTATGTAATTTCACTTCACATCGCTTATCACTGGAATCATTATCAACACTGGGAGTTGCACTTAAAAAATTATCAATTTTCAAAACTGCTCTAAAGTAACCACTTGTTTTGGATTGTTGCTGCAAACAACGCATCCCGTGAATGTGCAATCGCAAAGGCAGCGAATTGTCAGAGTTTTGGACAATAGATAACTGTTCATCTTGTGAGGGTGGCAAATAAACGGGAGCGGGAGTGTGAAAAGGTTGATTAATGGGTGTATCAGCTGCTATTGTGATCGGAGTGGTAGGTACATGGTAGTTATAGCCTTGAGGAGGTGTGTTAAAAGGGACTTGTTCAATAGGATTGGTATTAATGGGTGGTATAAATTCTGGTGGATCTGCTACTACTATAGGGGGTCTTGATGTGGAAGTCGTTGTGCTAGTAGTAGGTTTTTGATAAATGTAGCCACCATTTAGAGGATCGTATTGCTGATTACTGAAAGGTTTTATAGGAAAAAAAAATAAAAAACCATTTAAAATTTTTCCTAAAAAATAAATTATTTTTTTTTTCTTTTAGTATCATTCAGCAATGTGGCCTTATAATCCGTCGTAGTCCACTGTAAACCATCATAAATGGTACGTGATTTAGCTGACGTTATCTCAAGCATACACTTAACAACAATTTAATTTCTTAAATTGTTTAATTTCTTAAATTGTTGTTATGTATCATAACCGATTGTCTTAGTTCCGGCACAATGAATAGCATGAGGAGTAGGGGTCATCCCCTCAGTGCTGGTCCGAAAAAGATCTGTACGAAAATAAATTAAACTTATGTAAAGACTAGGTGTGTAAATTTATACTAAGCCTACTAAAGCTTATTCTTAATATTAGGCAATAGGGTCAAGTACCGCGACCCAAGGGATCTTTTGCTGTACAAGTTCTAGGTAACGGATAAGATCATTAAACTTATACAGTGAGATATCACTTACATCCCCTGGAGACAACAAAGAGCCTCAGGGGAATTTTTTTCAGAGACCCCAATGGAGGACACGCACATAGTATGCGTTTCTCAAGTCTCATCGATCAGCTCACAGTAGATACCTGCAAATTCTGATCTTACCCAGCAAAAAATTACGTTTACTTGGAAGCAGGTTGGTAAGGGAAAGAGAAATAGACTCTCCCTTCCAACCTGCTTCGGGAAGGCATGATTTTTGTTTGCGATGTCCCACTTGGTAGGTCTCTTTGCTTCACCAAATTCTTTATAAAAACTTATTTGCTTCCGCGTAAGCGAGAAAGGTCTCTTTGTTTCACTAAATTTTATGAAGAAAACTTATTCGCTTACATACCTGCATCCTCGTAAGTGAGAGAGGATGTAGTTTGTTATTATTGTTTTTTTATTGTCACGCGAAAGCGCTTATTAGATGCGCTTATAAGAACCGCTTTTGAAAGACATGAGTTTTATTTTACTGCATATCAAAACCCAATAATTTTTTGCTGGGACGTATTTCCTAATGTATAAATTTATGGTATCGAAGACCACAATGTCCGGTAAACCATTTAAATCATTCTTATTGAGTGATAGTAGCCATTGGGATGTATCCCTACATACCATGGGCTTGCCTGAGCCCTGTTGGAGCTTTCCAATAACGAAATAACTCTGCTTCGACCCAGGTATCAGTTTTTTCTTTATCGTATCTAGTGGATAAGCCAAAGAAAAGTTCTGGTCTTATAAAACCTACATCGTACCCCTAGAATGGCTAAACGGACTGATTACCGATATGACCCTAAAGGCTGGGAAACCAACTTATATTTAGCCTATTAAGTAAAACGACTAAGTCTTTTCCTGCAGCTAAATATATTACTGTCTGTCTGTCTGTCTGCCTGTCTTTCTTTTTTTTTTGTGTTCGCATCACGTAAAAACTACTGGATGGATTTTAACAAAATTTTGTGAGAAGATACCTTAGTATCCTGATTCCAATATAGAATACCTTTTTCCGCAAAAATATCTTATTTCCAAACGAAAGTGGAGAATAAGCAGTGGAAGTATGTGAATCTTTTTTACAGATTTAAAGGTACTGCATACTTTAAGACATCTTTTAATTTTGAAAGCGTATATTTTAAACAATGTTGTGCAACAGATGCCGCTATTTTAAAATAATGAGCAACTCATTTCCTGTCTGTCTTTTACAGAGCTTTACAATAATTTTTTTTTAGAATTTTATATAAATTTTAGAATTTTATCCAGGCATGGGTACCTTTATATAAAGTAAATACATAAGAGTCTTAAAATTTGTTGTGGATTATTTTCAAAGCAAAATCGAACAAAATATTGTCAGGACGCACACACCGTATGTGGACCCAGCTAGTCTTGTTATAAGACGGTTCTACTTCTTCTTATTCTAAAGATTGTTTATCTGCTCAACCCTAATTTGGACCGATAAATTTTAAGACATTTTTCTAGAAACAAATAAAACTATACTTTACCCCTGTTGTGGACTTTCATAATTTGGCCTTTCATCTGTCACTGGTGGTGCTGGCGGTATATAGTGTTTATGTAACGGTATAAAATTTCTACGACCTTTTGTACTACGATTTTCCACAATTTCTGGTAATAAAAATTCACTACTTGAAGCAACCGGAGCTACTGGTGCTGGTGTAACAATTTCACCAGGCACAACAGGATTAGGATAAAGTCCTACTGAATCAGCCGCAACAGAAGATGGTCCATAAAGTGGCGGTAATTGTTGTTGAAAACCAACTGGTGCGTGTGGTTGTTGTGGTATTAAAGGATGATGATGACGTTGAAAATAATGATATTCCGGTGTGTGAGCAATAAAATGCGCTACATCCTGAGAGGAATATTTGATATGGCAGAAAAGAAAAACAAAAATTAAAACACTCTTTAGTGATCTTGACATTTTGACTTAACACTTTTAACTAATTGACAAATTTGAAATTGTCTTTGGTTTTTATAAGTTAAAATTACTTTTATTTTAATGGCAAAGCCGTGATTTCAAAAATGTCTCAGGCACAAAAATCATGTGCTTGTTACAGTTTTACTTTTCCTTTAGTTAAATGTTTGGTTTAATTTGTGATAAATTATTGATTTTTAATTCACGTTTTTTATGTTGTAATGGCTATTTTACTTTCCTTTGCCACGCAGTTTTTTTTTAAATTTTTTTTTTAATTTAAATAAATAAAAATGAACTTAATATTGATACAGGTCAAGTCCTTAATAAATTTTTATTTAATTAATAACAAATTGTTACTTGACATAACAAATTACGCATGCAAGAACATAGCATAAAAATACCTTCAATACGAGGATATTATTAGTATAAAAGTCATCACCAGGATGAGTCCCTTCAACCTTCTAACGCGCCCACGCAGTATGGGATAACCATGGCAGGTTAACAGAAAACAAACCGTCTTAGTACGAATGATCATTTTGGAAAAACGAAACTGAATTGACTGGAATTAAAAATGTTCACTTACACCCTCCTGCTCTGTATCTTATTAACAAATGGTTTGTATAGTTTATAATATTCTATTGCATTTTATAACAGAACTAGCTGTGCCCGCTATGTCGTAGGCGCCCTGAAATTATGTTGTTCAATTTTGCCGTGAAAGTAATCCGCTACAAATATTAAGACTCCTACTTGTATAATGCTGGAGATATGATTTATGTATTTACTTTATAGAGACACCCATCCCTGGGTAATTACATAGGATGTGCAACATAGGCTTTATATAAATTTCTATAAAATTCTAAAATTTATATAAAATTATTATAAAGTTTTGTAAATACTGTTCAAAATCTCTCGATTACAATTATAAAAGGTGCTGCCAAGTTTACAGTACCATTAAATCAGTAAAATTGCCTACTTTCACTAATTTATTTCTATTTTCTCTTGGAAATTAAATATTTTCATGTTAAAAAGTATTATATGTTTCAATGGAGGCTCTACGAAACCTCCCCAGAAACTTTATTAAAGTTTATCCAGCAGCTTTCACATGATGTAAATACAGAGAGATAAAAATTCCCAGAACTGGTGCTTTTTTAATTCCATATCGATTAATATCTGCACCAGCAACAAAATTTTCAAAAAATATTCGCATGCGCAGACATGGTCTTGCTATTGTTTTATTATATTACTAACAGAGTCCGCCACGTCACCAGCGTCCTGACAATATTTTATTGTATTTCGCTTTAAAAGTAATCTGTTTTATATAGAGGTGCCCATCCCTGGGTAATTATTCAGGATATAACAACATAAGCTTTGTATAAAAATTTAAAATCTAAAATTTATTTATAATTCTAAAATAATTGTAGAGTTCTGTAAATAGTGTCTTAAAGTTTCTTGCTTACAAAAAAAGGTGCTACCAAGTCTTCAGTACCATTAAATCGGTCAAATTGGGTACTTTCAATAATTTATCTCATGGAAATGAGATATTTTTACGGGAAATAATTATCCTATATTTTAATCAAGGTACTAATCTATCTTCTCAGAAAATTTTATTAAAATTTTTCTAGTAGTTTTTACTTGATTTGAACCCAGACAGATCGATCGACAGACAGATGAAAATTCCAAAAATTTTATATTTTTAGTTATAGCGAACATTACAATACATATTCTATGTAAATTTCAAGTATCCGCCTACTACGGTTTCAGTTATAGACTGATATATTTTTTTAAAGACAACACTATCTGAGAAGCTTTTTACTTGTCTGCAGAATACACCTAAAATCTTTGGCGGTGATCGCACCCGCAATCGATTCCAGACATTGTATTTACCTTTAGTTTACGAACCCCTAAAGGACCACTTAGTTCTTTACCTTATCCTTTTCCATCTGTACGTGTTTATGTTGAAATGGCGCTTCTGAAGAACCCATATATCCAACGGACATAGTATTGCAATGCTCTATAAAATATTATTTCAATAATGGATGATGAATATTCAAGGCATAGACAGAAGATGGGAATCGCATTTATTGTTAAAAATAAGTGGAATTCGAAATTTATCAAACAAACAAAACCGCTGTGTGATAAAAAAAAAGAAACATAAATCGTAACGTCGCAAATACTCAAAGAAAATCTACAGAATATCGAAAACCATAAAAAACCAAAATTACCAAAAATATCGTTAAAAAAGAACAAAAAATATCGAAACTCTTCACCAACAAAAACTTAAGAATTCAACAAAAAGTATAAGTTTTTTTTAAATATCCAGGTTAGGTTAGTTTAAGTTTAACCCGACTGCTCTCGTGAAAGCGAGTTCACTCGGAGGCCGTTAAGGGCTATTGTGAACCCCAAAAATCATCTATCCACAATATTTCCTTATAGAACTCCAGTCCGTAAAGACAATCTGGAGTTTCTCACAAAATCTATCGGGTTTACCAGTGCCTAAGATAGTCGCTAAGACAGTCCAGGTTCTGAAAAAATCATTGGCCCAAGAATTTGAACATACATTTTTGCAGAGCCGGGCAGTCGCAGTGAAGGTTTTGATCTGAGTATTGTGCTCCTCCTCCTCGTACAGACAGCTTCTGCAACTCTCACCAGGAGAGATACCCATACGCTTCGACACAAAATCAAAAATACAGTGCCCCGTTGATCAGTTATATCGAATTTTTCCCGAGGTCCAGCAGTGTCATCGTCCTTTCTTTTTTGATTGAGGGCCAAAGAATTTTGGATAATTTAAGGGCCGTTTATTTTAGCGACCATTTCTGGAATGACTTTAAGAGGTGGGGGTGTTGATGTCCTTCTTTTATATTGAATAATACCAAACATTTTACAAAAATCTAATTAAACGAAAAAAAATTTCACAAAAAATGCAAATTTTACAAAAAAAAAATCTAAATTCCAAAAAATATATATTTTTTTAAAAAACAGATTTTTTCTAAAATTTATCACGAAAAAAACGGAATTCAACAAAAAACAAAATTGAAATTTTGGAAATTTATCAGAAATTTGAAATTTCTCACAAACAAAAAAACAAAATTGGCGGTAAAGCTAAAACTGCACAGAGAGAATGAAATTTTGGAAAATAAATAATTTAAAAAAATAATTAAAGTTAAATATCGAAAACTATAAATGGTGAAATTTCACCAAAAAACACAAGTTTCTCTTAAATTTAAAACTCTAAATATTAACCTATACAACCCATTTTAACCTGTATTGCACCAAGCAAGATTGCTTTTCATTGTGATTACTGTAATTTTATAGCCCAAAATTTTTAGTTAGGTGCTTGGCCTTATTTTTTACATTTACATATATATGTTTTTGAGCGCATTTAATACTTACAATTATGTTACCTTTCATAAAACAAGACAGAATTAATTAACTCATTATTTCATTTATGTTTTAAATGTTTAAAAAATTAAGTAATTATGCACATTTTTTGCTGCGTTTGCATGTTTATTTTAATGTTATTTTTTTACTAAACCACACTTTAGTGTTCGTTTGTATGTTCCTTCATACATTAAAAATTAATTAAATTTAATAACAAAATCATTGCTTGCGTGAAGTGTAATTTACTGATATTTTTAATTGCGAAGGGTACCTTTTTTGTGCTTAATTTTAAAAATGTTTAATTCATATCGCTTTGCAAAAATAAATGTCAAAATTTTCTATATTTTCATGTTATTTGATTTTGTTGGTTGCTTTGAAATAAACTAATTAATTTGATTTTAAAACCACTTTTTTAACAAAAAAAAACAAATCTTGTTTTTTTCATATAATCCTTAAGAATCGTATAACAAGTTTAATGTTTTTCGAAATAACATAACGAGCCTTTGCTGCAAAACAGTAATATCTCAAGAAACGTGAACTGAGAAAAATACGTTTAAAGTTTTCAATTACGATAATAAATTTGATCAAAACTATTTTATTTAAGAGTATTTAGAATTTATTAATAAATTCAATGAATCTCCCTTATGCTATTAAAAAGATATACATCACTTTTAAATAATGTCTGAACTATTATGAACATATGAAGCATATGGCTTCCACATAACATCTTCATCTTACACGATTTGTAGCCAAAAGTGTTGCTGTAAGATTAAGACTGTAGTTTCGTTAATCGTTTGTTGTTTCAGCTAAGTAGATGATTGGTCTGCATTAGAGGCTCCGAGGATAATGGGAATAGAATGTCATCTGTCGTTGCCTAGAAACAACGCCCTCTGTGTATATATTTGGTGTAGTGCTGGGAAATCTTGCTAAGCTTTGATTTCTTCCTATTTTTTATGCTATATAACGAGTATAAAAAATAAAACTAACAAGTAAGAGTGCTATATTCGGCCGTGCCGAATATACCCTTAACCATGATGGTATACATATATCGTCACCTGAAATACCTAACTATGTAAATATAGAAATTTTTTTGTAAAAATTTTATAGAAATTTTTTTGTAAAAATTTTATAGAAATTTTTTTGTAAAAATTTTATAGAAATTTTTTTGTAAAAATTTTATAGAAATTTTTTTGTAAAAATTTTATAGAAATTTTTTTGTAAAAATTTTATAGAAATTTTTTTGTAAAAATTTTATAGAAATTTTTTTGTAAAAATTTTATAGAAATTTTTTTGTAAAAATTTTATAGAAATTTTTTTGTAAAAATTTTATAGAAATTTTTTTGTAAAAATTTTATATAAATTTTTTTGTAAAAATTTTATAGAAATTTTTTTGTAAAAATTTTATAGAAATTTTTTTGTAAAAATTTTATAGAAATTTTTTTGTAAAAATTTTATAGAAATTTTTTTGTTAAAAATTTTATAGAATTTTTTTTTGTAAAAATCTTATCGAATTTTTTTTTTTGTAAAAATTTTATAGAAATTTTTTTTGTAAAAATTTTGTAGAAATTTTTTTTGTAAAAATTATATAGAATTTTTTTTTTGTAAAAATTTTATAGAAATTTTTTTTGTAAAAAATTTATAGGAATTTTTTTTGTAAAAATTTTATAGAAATTTTTTTGTAAAAATTTTATAGAAATTTTTTTTGTAAAAATATTATAGAAAGTTTTTTTTTTGTAAAAATTTTATAGACATTTTTTTTGTAAAAATTTTATAGAAATTTTTTTTTGTAAAAATTCTAAAGAAATTTTTTTTGTAAAAATTTTATAGAAATTTTTTTTGTAAAAATTTTAAAGAAATTTTTTTTGTAAAAATTTTATAGAAATTTTTTTTGTAAAAAATTTATAGAAATTTTTTTTTAAAAATTTAAAGAAATTTTTTTTGTAAAAATTTATAGAAATTTATTTTGTAAAAATTTTATAGAAATTTTTTTTTGTAAAAATTTTATAGAAATTTTTTGTAAAAATTTTATAGAAATTTTTTGTAAAAATTTTATAGAAATTTTTTTGTAAAAATTTTATAGAAATTTTTTTGTAAAAATTTTATAGAAATTTTTTTTTGTAAAAATTTTATAGAAATTTTTTTTTTTTGTAAAAATTTTATAGAAAATTTTTTTTTGTAAAAATTTTATAGAAATTTTTTTTTTTTGTAAAAATTTTATAGAAATTTTTTTTTTGTAAAAATTTTATAGAAAATTTTTTTTTGGAAAAATTTTATAGAAATTTTTTTTGTAAAAATTTTATAGAAATTTTTTTTGTAAAAATTTTAAAGAAATTTTTTTTGTAAAAATTTTATAGAAATTTTTTTTGTAAAAATTTTATAGAAATTTTTTTTTGTAAAAATTCTATAGAAATTTTTTTTGTAATTTGATTGAAAATTTTTATTGAAATTTTTTTTCTAAATATTTTATTGAATATTTTGTGTAAAAATTTTATTGAAAATTTTGTGTAAAAATTTAATTGAAAATTATTTGTAAAAAAATTTTTTAGTAAATTTGTTGAACATTTTTTTTAACTTTTTTGAAAAAAATTTTGTAAAATATTTAGATTTTTTTTAAATATTTTTAGTCAAAATTCTGGAAATTTTTGTTTTAATTTTTGATGAATATTTTTTTATATTGTGTTTTTTTTGTAAAAATTTTATAGATTTTTTTTTTGCATAAATTTGGAAGAAAATTTTTTTGTAAAATATTGATCGAACATTTTAGAATAATTTTTATTGAATTTTTTTTTTCTAAAATTTTTTTTTGAAAATTTTGTGTAAAAATTTTAGTGAACATTTTGTGTAAAAATTTAATTGAAAATCTATTGTAAAAAGCTTAAAAAAATTTTTTGGATTTTTTTTTTTAATTCTGAAAAAATGGGAAATATTTAGAATTTTTTTTTTAAATTTTGAATAAAAATTATTTTGGGAATTTTTTTTGAAAAATTTTTGTAAAAATATTTTTGAAAATTTATTTTATTTGTTGTAAAAATTAGATACTTCCCTCTTTATGGAATTAAAATGGTCAGACAAAAGCAAAACGGTCCTAAAAAAAATTTCATCAAATTGACCCCTTCAATATGTCTTTTGACTGCTCCTTGTTACCGGTTGGCACTCTGTGGGTCTATTTACTACCTCTATGTGTATTGTTTTCTATAAAGTTCTTTAATAAAAATCAAAGACGTAAAACCTTACCAGCCTAAAATCGAACAAAAAACCACCCCTCGCAGGGGATTTTTTATCCCCCGAGATCTGTATGCACTCCTTGCGATATACTTGTCGTGGTCTAATATTTATTTCATTTAAAAAGCTAAAGAGAATCATTACAATTGAAAAAAACCAACGTGAAAAAATATAGGTGGGCGTGTTTTTTACTCGCAGCCCCGAATAGAATCGTCTGGTGTTGCTGAATTGCAATCCTAAAATTTTCGAAAAATTTCGAAACGACATTTCAACATCAACACAGACAGACTGATAGACGGACAGACGGAGGTCGCTTAATAAACTTTTCTATGTATAAGGATCCAGAATATATATGTATACTTTATGGGGTCGGAAATAAATATGGTAGAAATTACACACGGAATAACAAACTTACATATACCCTCTTCCACCTATGGTGAAGGGTATAAAAATAATTACTGTCCAGATAGTGACTCGATTTTCACGTATTATGCCATGTATTTGAACCGTTATAATTACAATTTTGATTTATGACTCTCTTGCAGCAAAGGCTCAATAAGACTAATATATTTATTTGTTACTTCTTATTGATTGGATTTTCTTATTAGTTTCCAGTTGAAATATGCTTGTGCACATTATTTTCTGACATTATTAAAGCTTTATGAATTTCAAAAATTCCACCAACCATAATGACAGTAAGATAATATTTGAAATTATTATGATTTTAACCATTTGTGGCAGTTTGCGTCTTGCAGACGATAGACTTTAACAATGAGTATCACAAGCAATAAAACAAATAGGAAGGAAGACTTAACAGTGGGCACTTATTGACCACATCTTTACACTGTGAAAAAGTGAAGCATATCAAAATAAGAAGTCTTAGGGGCATCAAAAAGCAATATGTTTACCTTGAGCGCGTACCGCCCTCGGCCCCTTTGATGAGTTTCAAATCAAAAACCCACGATTAAAAACTGATCTTATCCACATGTTATGTTTTTGGGTTTCCTTCCTAAAAGGGACCTTATTTATATGGCTTCGATATTCTACATACATATATCCATATGGGCTACGGCTGTATCTCTGGAACCGTAAAAGTAGACACCTGAATTGGCCGCTACGATAACAAAAATCAATATAAAACATAGTTAAAAAGTTAAGATGGTCCCAAGATAAGTATCGCAAATAAAAATAAGAATTAAAGGGTGTTTCGATAGTGACGCGATTTTGGGTATATGACCTTATTTTTGAACCGTAATACGAAGGCACTTAAAACTTACACTGAGTATGTTTTACAAGGTATACTACAACAATTAAAAAAATTAAATTAATAAAAATGAAAGTGATGAAAGGTTGGTCCCTAGAATTTGCGATTCTGACGAATTTGGCCTTATCTTATAAGGTTATGGGCAGACACTTAAAATTTACATTGGTCGCTATAATAACAAGTATAAAAAATTGAAAACTGAAAGAGCATTCACCTGAAATTTGTTATAAGCAAGTAATAAAACGGTTAGGTTGAGCTAATTAGTAGTGTGCTAATCTATCAGTCCGGGGTTCGATTTCCACAAAAGGCCCTGATATTTTTCACTACAAGTTGACAGGGAGACTAAGAAGGTGCTTGGATATAATCTGGTTGCCTATAAATGATTAACTGCGTAAATGACAGTCACAGAAACTTCAACTATTATCTGGCCAAATTAAAAATCAAGGTAAGACAATACTTGGAAACGGTGCTTAGACGGCAGAGCTTATTTTGTAAGGACGTCCTGCAAACTGGCTAACTGATATAAAAGGGTTGAACCATGTATGCATGGGCAGAAACATATTAAATGTGCAGGCTGTGGAGACGTTAGCCTCAGGCAAATGTTAGCAATTACCATAGATTATGTGATGAGGAAGAATGTCGATATGTTCCAATCGCCAGTCTGAAATCACTACAGTGGAGACTAAAAGGCTAGTGACACTGCGACACTCAATTATGGATTAATGGGCAATCTTGAATTCGATTGGTTTTTGGTGTTTGTGTTAAGTTTTGATGTGTTCTGACATATAAGTATAGTAAATTTTTTAATTAACATTTGTGTATAAGATTGTATCCTCGCCTTTCCCATATTTCGTGTTGGTTTTTACGACTTATTAGAATAAAGACACAAAATGATATTATGCGGGGTAGTTAGTAGAACTGGCAAACAATCGATAGTACTATCGATAGTTCTGTTTCCATTGGACTATCAATAGGTTTTTTCTTCGATAGGTAATACTATCGTCGAAAATTCGATAAAGTATTAACTAAATTTACATAACAACGCTAGTCAGATGTCGTTTATAAAATTATGTGCCTTATGTTATTTTTGATAACTGCAACATCTACAGAATCCGATAGCAAAGCAAGAACCATAATTTTAGATAGAAGATCTTGTTTAAAATCCAAATATGTTAATATATATGTTTTTTTTTATATATTTAATTAAAACAATTACAAATTGTATTCTTACTTAGTTTACAGCGCATTGTAATGCAGAAATACACTCGTTTTAGGGAATCGAACCCACAACCCCCACAAAGATATACTAGCACAATACCTATTAGTACACCAGGGCACCCGATAAGTTGATCTTTATAAACATAACTTATGGGGTAACTCGATAATTATAAACAAAACTACTCTTATGAACAATATTATTATCGAGACCATTACACACAATAATTTTTATGAAGTATTTATGTGAATATATTTTTATTAAATATAGATCTCATTTTTAGAATTTTAGTTTTTTTAATAAAAAAAAAACTCAAATTAAGTTCATTATATATAATTTTTCTATGATTAAGAAATGAAATTTAATAGTATTTAAAAGAATTCGATACTATCTATAGTCACGATAGTTTTCCAACTACTTATAGAAAATATCGAATACGACGACTATCGATAGTTTGCCAGCTCTAGGAGTTGCAGGGTTAATATGTTCTACAAAAAAACCTTTTTTTACAAAGTTGCTGAACACACTCTAGACCTTAATTCTTAAGAAAACATTGTTTTATATACCGATATGCTGCAAGAACAGGCTACAGCTGGGAAACTTTAACCGTATCTAAAATAAAATTTCGATGTATTCTTTCAAAATGCCAACACATGTATATATATACTTATATATATTTTTTTTATATATTATATATTATATATTATATATTATATATTATATATATTGTCTCCTCTACCAGAATCAATCGACGGAACCCCGTAATTTTTTTCCTGTTGAACTGTGTTATCGTAAAGGGACACATAAAGTTAGTGGTCTGCCTCGTCATTCCCCCTACGAAATATATACGAAATAAAATCTGTGAACTAGTACGGAATCATATGTGTGTATGCCTAAAGGCCAGTATTCACTATCCTACACAATCGTAAGATTTAATAACAAAAAAATCTGACAGAATTCTGTCCTACTTAAAAAATCGTTTCAAAATGGCGTTGTAGATGCCACACTATCATACAAGACAAGATTTTTTAACTCTGATCGCATGGAAAAATACTGTTTTATGATTTTTTTCAAAAGATTATCAAATCGTACAGACTGTCAAAAAGTCTGTCACACACATACACTTTTAATCCACCCTATCATACTTTTTGAGCACACATGCAATTTTTGACATATCGTACGACTGAGTATGATAGTGAATCATGGCCTTAACTCGCACTTGACTAATTAATTTTTCTCTGTGTACATTTACTTCATACAATACACTAACTTACAGCAGGTGTATTTATGAATTATGGTTGTTAAAAAATGTCAACTTAAATGTGCTGTCATTTGTAGTTGTCATCAAATATGTACGTTCGTACAAGAATAAAATGAATGTAGAAAAAAGTTAATAAGAAATGTATGAATGTATGAACAAGTTAAACAAAACAACAACAACAACAACAAAAATTACCTATTTGAAAATAATGATTTGTATGACAAGTTATCCATAAATGTTTGGCTGGCCTGATGTTCGTTTTGATTTAGTGCGGCATTTTTTTTATTATTATTATTATTGTTGTTGTGTAGTTTATAAATTAAGATAAGAAATTTATACAATAATTTATCTAAATATGTGCAAATAAAGAATTCATTATTATAGTATTTTAATTTATCATATTTGCCATTTAGGTAGTTAAGCAACGGGTGGTAAAAGTTTGTAATTGTTTGAATGTAAACATCTTTATGAAATTCGCTAAATAACCAAATATAGATGGGCATATAAATGTTATCGATAACATTTCATATACATACCTACATATTTGAAGAAAAAAACTTAATTAAAAATCTTTTGAGTGATTAACATTTCTCTTTAAAGAGTATTTTTAATAAAAACTAAATAATTACAATTGTAATTATAATGATGGCAATTGTTAGAGGGCAGGACAGTACCGTAAATAACCGATTTTTTTTATGGATTGTGGAACTAACAAAAAACACCATTTGTGTAAAGTGACAATATTATTAAACTGAAGTTTATAGTTTTAGAACAACACATGTTGCCTGGTATGTAGTAAATATTGTTATTTTAGTTTTTTTTATTATATTTTAAACTAGCTTTGCCCACACACGTTGTGTGCTTTGAAAGTTGTCCACACCAAACCTTAAAAAGACTCTTACATATTTACTTTATATAAAGATACCCATTCTCGGATAAAATTCTAAAAATTATTGTAAAGCTATGTAAAAGACAGACAGTAAATGAGTTACTTATTATTTTAAAACAGCGTCATCTGTTGCGCAAGATTGCTTAAAATATACTGCTTTCAAAAATAAAAGATGCCTTAAAGTATGCAGTAACTTTAAATCGGTAAAAAAAATCGGCGCACTTTCACTGATTTCTCTTCACTTTCTCTTGGAAATAAGATCCCATATTACAGTCAGGATACAAAATTTTGTTAAAATCCATCCAGCAGTTTTTACGTGAAGTGAAAACAAAAAAGAAAGACAGACAGGAAATAAGCTACTATTTTATTATACATATATATGTATAGATAGAAACCTTATACTGGTGGAGCACCATGCAAAACTCAAATTATAATAAATATTAAATCAAATTTCTTATATTGGTGGAGCACCATACAAAACTTAAATTGTTTTATAGATACTGAAATTGGATATTCTGACGGACTATATGAAGGTGTAGATCATGCTGGAGAACCTGGAGAAGGCGTAAATATTAATCTTAAATATTCGTATGAATTTAGTAGTTCTGACTTCCTATACTATAAAGTATAGGTTGGGTTCAGACCATGTAGAAGGCGAGTACTGAAATAATATTTAAATCAAAAGTCGTATATTGGCGGAGTACCATATAAAACTCAAAATTGTATATATTATTCGTGACGTTTAACCGTGTTTTGTTGTTTTATGTAGTCGGAGAACTTTAAATTGATTGATGATTGATACAGTATTGTTGTCGTTTACAGCTGATTTAACATTTCTCCGTTGTGTTGAGGTTAATTTGATTTGGCAGTTTATCATGATTACACAAATAGTACAAATTTATTTTAAAAATCATGATTCAAAACACATTGGGCACTATGTGCCTTTTTTGGTGCTCATAATCGTGGATACTTTTACTTTTAATGATTATAGGCATCCCCATCCCAAAAGATGCCCCATAGTACACACAATACAAGCGATTAGTGGTGTGCAGTGAAGCGTGGTTGATGAATATCCCAATTAGCCAAATCGTCATTAGGAAAAATGTTTCTTAAGGATCTTGGTTTGCATGCATAAAAGCATTAAAAAGTACAGGAATTGAAGCCCCATGATTATCACTCGTACTCTATCACTAAGGCTATTAATATCGATCCGAAATCTGGCAGTCTATTGCAGGATTCTATAAGGGTAACATTTGCCATTTTCGCAAAAAACAACAAATATATAGAATAAAGATGCGAATAGCATAATGTTGTTTCTATTTTTCCACTATAGGCAGTGTTTATGCGGTTTTTTGCTTAACTTAACGTGGGTACAAAAATTAGTGTTGTTAACTACCTATAAATCAACTGAAAAATATGGAGAATTTAAGCATCTTATTTAGGGTATTACTCTTTTCTGTCTTTACATTTTAGAAGCCAAAACTTTCCAACCGTTTCTAAACCTGATTTTTTTTTTTTTTTTTTTACTTTACCATATGTAGTATAAGGTAAAGTATAGTAATCATGAAAAAAATCTAGGATTTCGACGGATTTATATGTTTTGAGGTCTCCTGAATTCATTTTTACTATTTTCATGATGATGTCTGTGGGTGGGTTCGGGGGTGGGTTCGTGGGTGGGTGTGTATGCCATTATTTTTGTGGAGTTTGTATAGGTCATACCGTTTGACATATCAAAATTAAATTTAGTATGTGCCTTTTGTATATGGAGATGAAGAGCTGTATAGTTTTTGGGCATAATCGGGAGAGGGCAAGAGGTAGTTTCCTTACCCCTAAATTTTGTAAACGGTCTACAGGTCATACCGTATTACGTATTAAAACGAAATTAAGTATGTGCCTTTGGTTTATAGAGATGACGAGCTGTATAAATTATGGGCATAATCTGGAAGGGGCAAAGGGTAGTTTACTTACTCCCAAATTTTGTAAACGCTCTACAGGTCGTACCGTATGACATATCAAAATGAAATTCAGTATGTGCCTTTGGTTTATGGATATGAAGAGCTGTATAAATTTTGGGCATACGAGGGAAGAGGCAAGGGGTAGTTTATTTAACACCCCAAACTGAAAATAATTAATTTTTCGATTCGAATTTACTTTGAACTTTTATTCTTTAATTAATATATCCATAAAAATATCTGTTTCCATTGGGTATGGTCCACTGGCCACTCCAGTTTTATTTATATATATATATATTTTTTTTTTTTTTGATAAGAGTGAAATGGACCTGCTTCATTATTAATATGCATAAGTGTAGGAAACGAGTATATTCAACATAAAAATTGTTTAACATTTCTTTCTCCCTCTACATATTGTCGTCGCCTATTGCTCTTTTTAATGAATTGTTTGTCATCGCTCTAATTTGATTTTTAGTAATTAACATCACTTCGTTGTGGCTTTGTGTCGTTACCATAAACAGTTGTGAATTAATTGCCATTGCATGAGGTGAAATTTAATTTTGTATAATGAAATTAAATCTTACAATTTGTCACAACAACAATAAAAAAAATGGGTGAAATAACTTTAGTCACATTGGACATCATTAAAATAAACAAAAAATGGGCAATTGTAAGAAATGTAAAATTTTATATTTAAAAACAGATGTCTCAATTCGCGCAGGCAATTTGTCGTCTGTACGTTAATTTCCTTTTAAGAAAATTTGATTTTAATACAAGTAGGAAAATTTGTTACATTATATTTAAATAAAAAATTAGTGAGTTGAAACTTTTTTCAATGAATTTATATAAATTGGTGAAAGAAGAAACTGATATATAAAAAAAGTGTATGACTTATTTCGTGAAATAGTAAATAAGAGTTTTTTATTCGTTATTTTTATTTCAATTGAACAACTGAATTATAAAAAACTCGGCCAAGACCGATCCGGTATTACACAGGAAGGCTTCCGTACTACTGCACAATATGTAATTTTATGTTAAAATTACTATAAAAAGCTCAAATTTCACAAATTATTCTATTTTCGTTTTCTAGTTAACAACACTATTTTTAGTAACCACAACATCTAGAGCAAAAAAACACACATTTTATTTTCTGGTTAAATTTTACTTATCTTGTTTATTTGATGACAATCTTTATATACATATATATTCATAAAACTGTAACTGTCTGACTGTATTCACATAACAAAATTTTCAAATCAATTTTTTTATATACTTATATATATATATATATATATATATATATATATATATATATATATATATATATATATATATATATATATATATATATATATATACTTATATATATATATATATACTTATATATATATATATATATATATATATATAGTATAATAAATTAATTTTATTGAATTTGTATTTTATTTTTTTACAGATACCCGCAAAACGTCATGCCAAATTCACTGCCCCACTACAGCAACGAAAATTATCAACAAAATGGTTACGGTAGCAACAACTTTGGTTCATCAAACTTTCTTTCACCCAATAGCTTTAACGATCGTCAAACCCTGATTAATGCACAATCAAGAAGAAAATTTAGTTTTCCAGCAACCCTACACTCAACATCTTTGCTGGAAGTGAATCAAAATTCCACACGAAGACGTTTAAGTAATGTTAGTGATGTAGTAACGAGGAAATTGTCGTATACTATTGGTTGGAAGGCGGCACAAATACCGGCACAGGATATAATAACACAGGTAAGCAGGAAGGATTATTAGGTTAAAGAAAAATTTCTATACATTTTTAACAAACAAAGTTTTTAATGTGGTTTCTTTCCCTTCCAAGGGACGCTGTTTATGTGGCC
Organism: Phasia obesa; assembly: GCA_949628195.1. Taxonomy (NCBI): domain Eukaryota; kingdom Metazoa; phylum Arthropoda; class Insecta; order Diptera; family Tachinidae; genus Phasia; species Phasia obesa. Next base: position 14,798,091 of record OX451219.1, read on the forward strand.
AGTATATAAAAAGACGGTTGCGTCGATCAGGTTTGTTCAATAAGAAGTTGGGTCTACAACGTATACGCAGTATTTTGGGCACACCGACAATGTCTGTGGTACGAGAAGTGTTTCCTGCAGTAATGGTGGTAGGATAATTAGAAATAAAATATAATAAATAAAAAAACACAGTTAAAGATAAGTAATCTTAACAGTATAATTAAAAATAGTTTGTTTACTCTTCAAATTCAAAGCATTAACAAATTAAGAACTCTTTACATTTTATAATAACCTAAGTTTTAAGAAAAGTCAAAAATATTTCATAAGTATTAAGATTTCTAACAACAGAATGAGAATTCTATTAGATGCGCCGTTTATGCCGTTTATGCTTATATTAAACTTATTATTCTTTCTAAATTTGGTTAGAGCTGGTGCACAGTATACAAATTTGCATAGAACTATTTCCAGCACCTTCACGGATCTAGGTTCGTCCGTGACAAATTAACCGGATGATGGCTTCGTAATAATAATTGTGTAAAATGAATAATGAAGTAATCCATTACTGTTTATAGTCTGGATAAGAGATTTCTATTTGTCAACTAACAGTTGACGCCATCCATTCTTATCACTGCAGCACCTTAACCATTTTCATATCTTTCAAATTTTTTATATCTGACCGAGATGGTAATTTGAAGTTGAAATGTGTTTTAACCAGCTCTTTGTTCATCACTCGGGCTTGTAGATGTATCTTGTACCATTTTCAAATTGATTGAGTCCGAATTTGTAAGAAATTCTCTTCTACCATACCAATATCGAGTGCAATTCTGGGTTCAGGCCGGAAAAAGATTCTGCAGATCCGACGTTTGGCTTCCACTTATTTATAACTATTAATATAGGAAAGATATCGAAGCAGGCCGTTAACTTTTTGAGTACCTTTTCGGTCTCCTTCCGTCCTCAATGAGTATAGGTAACCGATTTGTAATTTACGGCAACCTTACTTTCATTGAGTCACGTGCTTCAACCAGCCTTTAATCTTGACTTAAGTGATTTCAGACGGTCGACAGAGTCTCTAGTAATTGCTAGCATATTTCCAAGGCTCAGGTCCTCCATGTCTTATCCTAGCAAGTGCTGCACATTCACCCACAATGTGCGCTGCCGTCTCAACCTTTACAAGGCACGGTCATCTTCTTCGATTTTCATCTTGCCTAAACGTTACTGGAAGTTTCCATGATCTGTCACTAAAGCACTATTTTCATCACTTAGTCTCCTTGTAATTACTATCATATCATTTGTCTAAGACTTAGACTCTCTATGACTTATGGCTTCTCGTGATTCGAAGCCTTATTCTAGTCAACGCTTGACATTCACGCAATATATGCGCTACCGTCTCAGCCTCTATTATAGTCTCCAAATATAATCTTCTTCGATTTTTATCTTGGCCAGATGATAGTTGAAGTTTCCACGACCTATCACTAATGGAGTTATGCAGTTAAAGGTACTTGTATTACCTTAGGTTTTGTTCAATAAAACATTTCAGCTGGTAAGGCCTCACTTGGTACTTTTATTATATCCAAGAGACCGCAGTTCTCTTCTCTATATCGCAGCCTTTCCCACTAAAGTTACCTGATAAGTTAATTTGTGCAACTCTATCGAAGCTATATAGTACGCCCCTATTAGATCCCTCTGTTCCACAGCAGAGGTGAAAGACCAACTGCGCAAAGCTTTCTACATCCTAGGTAAATCTGTAGATTATTACCTACAGTCCCACATACTAAGCATCAATCTGGGGTTAAATTAAGGCATTCGATATCAATCGAAATTTCCATTTATTTTCTATTGAAATTTCGATCGATATCAAATGCCGTAATTTTCCCTCTAATCGTAGACTTATGTCGTATACACCACCACGAGGAAGTCGTCCCTTTTACAGTACATAACTCTTATTTGTTACTGATTTTGAAATAGAAATACTTTGCAACACCAAATTAGTTTTGGTGCTAGCATGTTTCTTCCCGGATTATATTAATAGTATTTCCTAGTGATTTAAGACTTTTCATTTTTTCCATCTATATTTTTAAGTTGGGCGATGAATTGGAACGTATGCATCCTCGCATTTACACCGGTGTGGCTCGCCAAATTTGCCGAAATCCTGGTGGTGAAATTCAGTCAGCCGATACCGTAATTCTACTATTAAGTGCCGTTGCCAGAGATCTTTTTCGTTTGGACATAACATGGAGTAAAATAGTTTCATTATTTGCCATAGCAGGAGGCTTATCAGTCGATTGTGTACGTCAGGGACATCCGGATTACCTGCCCAAGTTAATGCAAAGTGTATCAGATGTTATAGAAGATGAGCTGGTACCTTGGATAAATGAAAATGGGGGTTGGGTAAGTTTAAAATACAAAAAATACTAGAATTTTAAATTAATCTGTTTTAATATGACATTTTTAGATGGGCATTAATAATCATGTGCATCCGGCCACAAATAAACTAAATCCTTTGGAATGGATTACCATTATAGTTGGCAGTATATTTGGTTTATTTTTAATTTTCATATTAATAAGATTTTTAACAACATATTTGATACCCATAATATACCAGCGTATAACGGGAAAATAAAATTTACAATATTGTATGTATTTTGTTTAAAAAGTAACAGAAAATCCATTTTAATGGTAACGAACTAAAAAAGCTTTAAACTGTTTAATATTAAAAGTTAAATAAAAAAGCTTTCGCAAATAAAAAGTTTTAAAGTAAAAAAGTTTTTATTGCTAGAGTTACCAAACCAAAAAATTATATTAATCCGCTAAAATTGAAAAACAACAATAATTGTTACCATCACTTACCTATCTCCCGCTCAATTTTAATGAAACCAAACTTGAGGTTGTATCAGAGATGGAAAATGAAAATTAATATCAACATTTTTTAGCCGAACGATTTAATAACATACAAATGAATTTTGTTAAGTAAGGCTTAAGTTCGTTTATTCTCTCTAACTACTACTACTCAATAGGGTTGAAATAATGTTTTTTTACGAATTAGCTGGTTCATTTTTTTTAATAAAGAGAAGTAACACTCAGGCAATTAATGCCTATATTAACTGTGTTACTTCCTTTGGAAAGGGATAGTAGTAGATAAGACAGATGGTTAAGGCCATGATTCACTATCATAATCAGTCTAACGATTTGTCAAAAATTGCATGTGTGCTCAAAAAGTATGATAGTGTGGATTAAAAGTGTATGTATGCGACAGACTTTTTGACAGTCTGTACGATTTGATAATCTTTTGAAAAAAATCATAAAATAGTATTTTTCATGCGATCAGAGTTGCAAAATCTTGTTTTGTATGATAGTGTGGCATATACAACGCCATTTTGAAACGATTTTTTGAGTAGGACAGAATTCTGATTAAATCGTACAATTGTGTAGGATAGTGAATCCTGGCCTTTAGTGTGATTGTAAAGCTTCACTTCTCGCAACACTGCAATTGCACGTTATAATTATTTTTAGAACAGTATTGCAGCGCCTCTGGTGTTATTTAGGCGAATTAGTTTGAAACTAGCATAGCTAAATTATCATTATTTTACTTCGCCGGCGATTTAGTGTTATGTGGTATTACCGGCGAAGGAAGGTGCTGTGATATGCATTATTATAAAGAGAAATTAATACATATCAGAAAAATTGATTTTGCCACGGCTGAGTATTGAACTCGTGACAATTGCTTAGTAGTCAACGTGCTAACCACTTAAGCTACAACACCCCCTCCCTCATTTCATTTTAAGACAAGAAAATATGGGAAAAAATTCCATTTTAGGACACTAGTAGTAAAGCATTTTCTGGATAGCTACATCTTTCAGCATTCTTCATATATGTATATCTACTTTAGGTAGTGTTTAGTTGTGTATTTCATCTATTTAACCAATTAAGCTTCGATAATAGGATACGAGAAATTTTTCCCCAATCATCCATCACCAGTTGGTTAGAACGAAGTCAACACTATCTAAAATTGACCTCTTGATACGAAGATCGGCGGTACTCCAAGTTATGAACATCAAAACTTTTATTGTAAATTTTTTATTATACGAAATATTTTCGAACTCGCTTTCCGCAAAGTTATAAAATAGAAAATAAGTTTAAAAATTGGTGGAAATCTATATTTTGCGAATTATAGCCCTTTGAAAAAAAAACACTGCGGTTGTGCATTACATTTCTGAACATATCAGGCCAATGAATATTAGCAACTGATAAACGTGTTTGAAATATACTTTAGGTGCTAAAACTTTTTTAAAATTTATTAACCCTTCAAGGCCAGAAACTTCTTAGAATTTCTTTTCTTAATTTCTAAAGATGCCCTTCGTAGCTGGCCTTTAAGCAGACGATAAGGATTTTCTTCTCTATGTTATGATTTCGCTTCGATTTATTGCAAAATCAATTTGGTGAAAATTTTATTTCCTTTTTATGGGGCTATGTTAAGCCGACAAACCAACAAATCTTGAAGCATTAGAAGCCAAAATTCAAGCCACAATTGCCGCCTTTCGGCTAGATTTATTGGAAAAAATACTAAACGCTCTTTTTTAAAGCTTTTAAATAACACTTCATAAAATTACTTGACCTGATACGTTGAAAAATATAATGTAAAGGGTGGACAAATTTTAAGGGCCGATGTTGATTAACAAAAAAAATATTTTTTTGGAAATTATTGTCATTTCTTTTTATTTTGATAGTATTGGTATGGTTCAATTATTTATGGAAAAATGGCCGCTGCGATCTCGGCCGATCCGATGCTCCAAATTTTCGATGACGGTGAGACATAGTTGAGGTTCTATGCCGTTAATGTGCCGAATTATCTCATCCTTTAGCTGTTGAATTGTTGCTGGCATATCGACGTACACCTTTTCTTTCAAATAACCCCAAAGAAATAAGTCCAACGGTGTCAAAGAACATGATTTATTTTTTTTTTTATTTATATATTTATTTACTTATTTATTTGTTATAAATTCTAACACAACAAGACAATAATCTTATAAATTACAGTGTTAGTGTCAGTGATCTTGGCGGCCAATTGACATTGCCACAACGTGAGATAACACGGCCATTGAATTTGTCGCGCAAAAGATACACAATCGAGCGCTGTTCTATTGTGTATCTTTCGATGGTTCAAATTGAGTTAGTCTAAAATTGAGAAATGTCAAATGTTCACATTCAACAATGGCCCTTAAATAACCCGATACAATCGCATTTTTTTTTTTTTTTTTGAAAAGTTCAGAGCATAATATGGGTTTCCACCAATTTTTCTTTTTTTTATTAATTTGTTTATTTCCATCCCTTTACAGAAACTAGAATAAATGTTGGGTAAAGTATTTACTAAGAAAAAAAATTCAATGGTACAGAACTTTCCATTTCTGAACTCCAAAAAGGAGATCAACAACTTTTGTGCTCTCTTGCTTAATCTCTCAACAGCTTACTACTATTATTTTTTATTGTTATTACTTATACAATCTTGTTGGGGATCGTTCGTTATCCAACAACAACATTTACCGTGCACGCATACTTACAAACAAGTAAAATTTAACTTAACTTCTCAGTGAACTTGGAGAAACAAACATTTATAGGCATTCGGTTTGTGAAAGATCGATCTATCGATCTTTACAACGGCAAAAATAACAACAACAAAAAAACAATTGTCTATATTTTTTCCTGTTTTTTTCATGTTGATAGCTGGTGTTTGTAACTTAACTTGCCATGTTTTGTTTCTAAAACTTTATTCAATTCATCTCACTTCACTACTCTTTGCTTAGCACTCAACAAGTTAAAATTTTGTTATGCTCTGTGATTTAATCCAGGTATCATTTAAAAGAAAATAAATAAATTTAAAAATATTATTAACTACAGAGAATGTGAAATGGGAAATTCTTTACAATAAAACAAAGGTAAGTAAACACTTAGAATAGTTGTGGAAAATTTAAAGTTTAACAAATAAAAATTCCTATTATAGAGCAAGAAAACAAAAACTTAAGCAGCGACAAAGTCTAAGGTTACCCACGTAAATGAACTGAATTGGAACACACATTTGAAGCAACAAATTATACAGAAATCTCAAAAACATCTCCGTTAGTGTTAATTTATTTAACAATATTCCCATTTGTTAAACAAAAAAATAATATTTGAAGCGTAACACACAAAAAAAAAAGACTAAACAGAGATTTGTCAGAAATTTTTTAAAGAAACGATCAGTGTACTGAAAGTGTTGAGGAACAACAGTAAACATTATTGACTTCAAATATTTACCAAAACGAGGCACATATGCCTTCACCGCCGTCAACACCACGCTCCATACGCACTACGGCCTTTTTTCCACCAGCACCAAAATTAGCCAGAGCTAAATTAAAATCATCGTCTTTAGATCATGAAATATTTCTGACATCAAATCGTAAATTAAGACCTTTGCACTCAAGTTCCTCGGTAGAATGGCACCAACATCATCAGCTACAGCACCAAACCTCAATAGCTCATACTATACCACGTACAGGTTCCACCTCATCTTTAGCCAGTAGTATACAATTTCCCTCCTCTCTAGCGGCAGCAAATAATTATCAAGATTTTAAACTTGACATCATTAATCAGGTATGTAATTTTATTATACATATTATTAGCTGTGTTCACACAAGTTGTGTGCGTCCTGACAATATTTTGTGCAATTTTGTTTTAAAAGTAATCCACACCAACTCGTTACTTATTTACTTTATATAAAGGTACCGATCCCTCGATACAATTCTAAAAATTATATAAAATTCTAAAAATGATTGTAAAGCTCTGTAAAAGGTGTTTAATATATTTTAATAACAATGTAATACCACAAAGTAAAAATAAATAGCGCCATCTGTTGCGCAACGGTGTTTAAAATATCACACTTTCAAAAATAAATGACGCCTTAAAGTATGCAGTACCTTTAAATCGGTAAAAACAAAAATTCGGCGTACTTTCACTGCTTTTTCTCCACTTTCTCTTGGAAATACGATGTTTCTGCGGGAAAAAAGTATCCTATATTGGAATCAGGATGCTAAGGTACCTTCTCACTAAATTTTCTTAAAATCCATCCAGTAGTCTTTACCTGATGCGAACACAAATGAAAAGCAGACAGACTGACGGGAATGAGTTACTGTTTATTATATGTATAGATTTATAATTTCCTACCTCATAATTTTTTTCCCAACTGCTACCCTTCATTAACAAACTGATAAGGCCGTTTGTTAAAACATTCAAGATCTGGCATTATCACATAACTATGTAGCTATACCCGCTTGATTCACTACCTAAATCATCAATAAAAAAAAGAGGCAAACAAACAAAGCAGTGCCCGCCACGTCTTATACCTCCTGACAATATTTTGTTCAATTTTGCTTTGAAAGTAAATCACAGCAAAATTTTTCGAGTTTTACTTTTATAATGCTTCATTTATTTTACTTTTTATAAAGGTACCCATCCCTGGGTAATTACTCCGCAACATAGGCTTTATATAAAATTCTAAAATTTGTAAAAAATTCCAAAACTATTGTAGAGTTCTGTAAATTGTGTTTAAAATTTACCGCTGACAAAAATAAAAGGTGCTGCCAAGTTTGCAGTATCATTGAATCGGTGGTAAAATTGCGTACTTTCAATACTTTTTCTCTATTATCTTTTGGAGATGAGATATTTTTACGGAAAAAAAGTATCCTATATTTAAACCGAAATACTAAGGTACCTCAATTTTTTTAATTCATTTAGTAGTTTTTACGTGATGTGATCACAGACAGACAAGAATTCTAAAAATTAATGTTTTGTATTCCATTTCGATTACTACTCGTATCTGCAACAGGAACAAAATTTAAAAAATATATATTTAATTTACAGTAATGGTACTGTTACAGTTTTGTTATATGTATAGATAGTTTATAATTACTTTGTATTAGGGTAACCCTCTCACCAAGCTCTTCTCTCTCAGGAGAAAGCCCTTTCTTTAAAAAAAAAACCTTTTAAATCTACAATATTTAAGACTTACTTCTATTATAGGATACCACTTCCCTCATTCCCAATCTCTACAGTATTTTGTTCCACTTTGCCCTTTATTTTAAACGCATACCACAATATTCATAGTCCTACTACTATACTATAATGCTACAGTTTGTAATTATTTTGTATAAGGGTTACCCGTATCTAGATAATTGCCTAAGATTTTGTTTAATTTTTTCTTTCTTAAAGCTATAAAATGCCAGCAATACGCAACGAAAGAGCCAGGGTACGATAAAATTAGCCTCCCCCAAGATCTGCAACGCGACCTATACTTTCGTATAAAAAGTGAGAATTCCCAAATTCGGACTTCTTTTACGACTGACACTGGATTTTGCAACACTGGTTTTAAATAAAATTCTATTATTTTCCGTTAAAGGGAAAAAGATGCTGTCAAGTTTTCAATGTCATTTAAATCGGTTAAATTACGTACTTTCACTTTGTTATCTTAATTTTCTTTGGAATACACAAACATTTTCGGATAGAAAATATTATTCCTATTTGTATATGGTCCGAGGTACTAAACTACACATAATATTTTATAAAAATTTATTGTTGCTAGTGTTAAATAAAATCAAAACCTATGAATGGATTTTAATGAAACATGCCCCTCTAGAGTAAGAGGGGGATATCCACCATTATAGATATTTTATATCTTTTAAAAAAAAAACGACCTGAATATCTCCTTGTACTAGTAAGGCAGGTTGTGATGTCTCGGGGAAAATTCAATAGTGCTTCCTGTCATAACGGGTCACTGTATGATTGGACCTACATATGTATGTCGGAGCGTATGGGAACTTTTCCTTGTGAGAGCTGCAGATCTTGTCAGGATGAGGAGAAGGAAGGGTGCAAGAACTCTGGCTCAAATATATAGCGACCCAAGAACATTTTAGGACCTAAACTGTCTTAGGGATGCTACACTGAGATTTTGCGAAAAGTTCCAGGTTGTTTATACAGACAGGAGATACGAGAGTTTTATAGGCAACTGTGGGGATAGACGGTCATCGGGGCATTACAATAGGCCATTAAAGCATATTATCACTCAGGGTTTCATTTCTTTTTTTGTTTTCTCCGGAAATCAAAACCCTAAACCAATTCAAAAAAGTTACTTGTAGGTTTAGATCTAGGATCACTTTATGTATCAATATTGACTAATAAATCTCGTGCCATTAAATCACTACTGCCCAGTGTTATTAATGGTATTTGAGGGTGCTGTAGAGCTTAATTTGTAAGCACGTTGAATACTAAGCAATGGTCACGAGTTCAATACTCATCCATGGCAACATCAATTTTTCTGCTATATATATTTTTTTGGTTTTAAATTAAATGGCCAACACTAATAGGTTATATTGCCAGGGTCTGTAAACATGTAGGAGTTTTTTCCGGAAATTCCAGCCAACTTGTACCTTTGCACAGGCTTGCCAGTGTTTACTTCTAGAGAATTATTGGTCTCCACCAGTATCAATCTTAGTTATTTTTATTGGTACTACACCACGTCAAAAAGTGAGGTTACAATCCTCACTTGTTAGTTTTAATTGGTCGTCCACCAGGTTCTATCATCTAATTGTTTATTTACTTCTTTATAACAAGTAATTTTGAGTCATATTTTTGGACTCCACCAGGTTCTTTCATCCACTTTTTTAAAAAACATTTTTCCTTTCGTAAAATCTTGTGTATTTTTCTTCTTTTCTTTTCTTTTAAGTTTTTTTCCTTTAAATTGTTGAAATATTTCTACAAACATACTGTTATTTTAACAGTTTCACATCTTAAGCCTAGTACTCTGTTCGAATTTGTGAAAAATGTTGAGCAACATTTATTATTTCACAAGGAAAATTTGACATTTAAAATGTGGTGTCTATCTCGCGATTTGAAAGAATTTTACGATTTTCTTGCTTTTAAGTATACCATATTGTTTTAGAAATGTTAACAAAAGCCAAGCGATCAGCTGTTATTTGAAAAATTTCACATGAAATAATGCCCCTTTGCTTTATTTCACAGCTTTGATGAAATGTTGCCAGAAACATTTCAATGTTTTTCCACAGCAAAAACAGAGTACTACTTCAGCAACATTTTTTCATGACTTTTTCATACAAATTTTTTATGTATGTAGTTTGACAGCATTCCACACGAAAAACTAAACAGAGTACCAGGCTTTAAAAGAGAAAGTATTACATAAATGTAGAGTTGATAATTATCGACGAAAGCATGTGGTTAATGGAAAAAACCCACTAAAAACCATAGTTCGATACCGTTATTAGAAACTGTCCGACATTGAGAGAAAATACGGATGGAAATTTGACAGTCTTACGGCTCTCTTTATGTTTTGAAAATTTTCAAAAACTATTCTACTTCATTAGATCAGGGTTGCGTTTTTCTTATTAATGCTAACTTTTCAAAGGCGTAAACTCGTCAAAATAGCAGAAAACCGCTGAATATAGTTAAAAAATAGATCCAGTTGGCATCACAAATAAGTTTGTAAACAATAAAAAACTTCTGGCAAAAGAAGGTGAACATTTTTTAATTTTGTTTTAGTTGTTGGTTTCCAGTTTTTTTTTTATTATGGCAATGGCTAGTACAACACCAAGAACCTTTTCCTTGTTACTTTTTTTTTAAATTTGGCATATTTTTCACAAGTACGCGCACTATTGATTTGTTTTCACTTTTTTTTTTTATTGTTTTAACAACAGCTGTTTCAATTTTACTTCAGTTTATTCAACACCAATGGTGTAAACTTAAGAAAAAAACCATACGATTTTTAATCTCTATTTTTTCATACGGATTGATTTTCATTTTATTTACTCTTAGATTTTACGTACGTAAAGTCTTACTGTCTAAATTGCCCTTAAATAGCACCAGAGGCGCTTGCAACACTGTTCTAAAAATAATCACAACGTGCAATTGCAGTGTTGCCATAAGCGAAGCTTTACTATCTCACTAACCATCTGTCATATCAACTACTATCCCTTTACAAAGAAAGTAACACAGTTAATATAGGCATTAATTGCCTGAGTGTTACTTTTCCTTATAAAAAAATATGGTGTCCGATGCACATAGGTACATGTTAAAAAAAAATGTGAGGACGACAGGTAAAGGAAATTATTAGTCACCTAAAAGAATTAAAAAAGTCAATACATAACTATAAGGGTTAGTAAAAGTTGGCATCAAACCTTGAGAAGTCGTTTTGGAGATATGATAATGTAAAATAGGTGCAATAACAAGAGTACATTTTGATAATGAAAGTTTGAATTGAGTTGGAAAACCCTAAATCCTTTCAAACTAATTTTTTTCTTACGCTACTTTGAAGGGTATTAAGAGTGCGACCTGTATTGCTTGAACTTTTTCTACTTATTTGCTTCTGTTTATTTAATAATAATTCCTATTCTATTTAATGTTTTTTTTTTTCTGATAAAGCTGTTCAAATAATCATCTTTTTTTACTTTTGTGTTTTTTTTTTTTTTTTTGCATTAATTTTTTTTTTCTTTACTTAATAAATTTATAAATATTGCTACTTTTTTAAAATATTTTTATTATTAAGAGCAGAAACATTTTTTTCTTGAGATACTAAAGATTGTACTTGTATTTTATTATTTATTGCTTTTCTGACAAAATATAAAAAATACCCCAGCTTTGTTTTTTGTGGCGAGAATTTATTTTTAAACTCGACAGTCTAGACCACAAAAAGAAAATTATGTATAACAATAAAGCAAATTTCAAACAGAAAGGTTAATTCGTTTCAAGTCTTATTGAGAGATCAAAATTGTGTTGAAATCTATTGTGACAAGTCATTAATTGTTTGTAGTCTTCAACTGATAACAACATTATACACACCTCTATAATAGCACTTCACTGGATACAGTAAGCGCTAGAATTATGTTAACAATATTCTTAAAATTTAACTCTCAAATTTTTCCAAAACGTGGATAAACCTAAAAGGCTTATATTTTTAAGTTAAACGGCACGAGGAATGTTTAAAATTTGATTTTGTATATCCACCACTATACAATTTTTGATTTAAAAATTATTTCAGTATTCGCCTCTTCCTCGAACCGTAACCAACCTACATATATATACTTTTGTATAGTAAGTCAGAATTCTCAAATTCATATGAATTTTTAAGAATAACATTTTACGCCTCCTCCATCTGACCTGTCTGCCTGAAGGTGAAAAAAATATTAGAGCTAAAAACTTTTTATTGAAAACATATTCTAGATGAGATAATGGGCAATAGCCACCAATATAAAAATGACTTGCAATGTTTCATAAAATTCCACAATATTCGAGAATGCTCTTGAATTCCTCACAATAATCTGGGATATTCCTGAACGTTCCAGACTATTCCCGAACATTTTACAACATTTCAGAAAGTTCCTGGATATTCTCAAATGCTCTGAAATATTCTGGACTGTTCTAAAAATTTCTAGAGGGTGAAACTTTAAAAGCACGACCTACGGGAAAAAGCGGGAACCTTCTTCATAGATGGAAAATTGAGTTATATCTATCTATATATATAAAGCACAAAATGTGCTTTATATATATAAAGCACAAAATGTGTTTGTTTGCATGATTGTTTGTTTGTCGGAAAGCTATAGCTGTCTTTACCAGTGAACCGATCTTTCTGAAATTATCACAGTTTGTTATTAGATATACGGTTGGTTAAATAGGGTACTTATTCTTTTGATATTCGACCTAGGCGTGGCATCTGCCATACAAAGTAAATATTTATCATCTTGTAGCTTGGTAACAGTAATAGGTAGCGCCTTGAAATGTTGCAGCCATAACCTCTATATTAACACACATAGCTTAGAGAAAGATAGACTGGATTGGAATAGAGGGTGTGGTACATCGTATAAAAAGTGAAAAAATATTATCCTCTATATAGAGAACTGAATTAGGTAGCTCCTTGGAATTTCGCACCAGTAACCCTCATATTAACATACATAGTCAAGCTAAACACAGGCTCAATTGGAATAACGAACTACAATGTATAGAGCCTTGAAGCTTTGCACGAGTAACTCCTATGATAATGCGCATAGTCTAAGAAGATACAGAATTAATTAGAATAGTGGCGTGGTACCTCCCATACAAAGTGAAAAACTATTATCCTGTACCTAAAGAACTGAATTAAGTGGCGCCTTGGAATTTTGCACCAGTAACCATCATACTAACGTACATAGTTTAGCTAAACACAGACCGAATTGGAATAGTGGGCGTGGTACCTCCCATACAAAGTGAAAAATTATTATCGTGTTTCTGGCGAACTACAACAGATAGCGCCTTGAAACTTTGCAAGAGTAACCCCTGTGTAAATGCGTATAATCTGCCAAAATACAGAACGCTTTGCTACAGTGGGCATGCTACCTCCCATACAAAGTTAAAAACTAATATTATCATTTACATAGAGTACTATAACAGGTACGGACTTTAAAGTAGGTAAAAGTAACATTGAGAAACATAGGCTTAATTGGGACAGTGATCGGGGTACCCCCCAAAAGAAAAAAATTATTATCCTGTATCTTAGAATTTTGCATCAGTATAACCCCCATATTCAGATACATTATGTAGAGAAACGCAGACTGAATTGGATTGGCGGGCGTGGTACCTCCTATACATCGTAAGAAATTGTTATCGTGTACCTAGAAAACAGTAACCTCTATGCTAATGCACCCCTATGCTAATGTGCATAGTCTACCAAAATACAAACTTGATTGTAGCAGTGGGCGTGGTATTCCTAAACAAAGTGAAAAATTATTATCGTGTACCTGGAGAACTAGAGTCTTAAAGTACAGTTTTGAAACTTTGCACAAGTAACCTTCAGAGTAATGTGCATTGTTTACCAAAAAACAGATTGGATGGGAACAGTACTAGTCGTACCTTGCATAAAAACTAAAACATTTTTGATGTGAAAATAGCGTGCGTTTTCGAGTTAAAGGTTGGCCATACTTTTCTTGCAAGTGTTTATTGTATTTTTTGTGCATGGGTATAGCGAAGCGCACCGCGAATAGCTAGTATAAAATAAAACTCCCTACCTCGTACAACTTTTCAAAAAAAAATCCTCTCCTTAATACTTTCTCGTGTGAGATTTATTATTAATGTTTGTTTTTTTATAAAATTCCAGGGAAAATGCCTTTGTGGCCAATATATAAGAGCCCGTCTGAGACGCGCCGGAGTTTTAAATCGCAAAGCCATACAAAGACTACGTTGTATTTTGGAGCCGTCATCTGAAGTGGTATACGAAGTATTTCCAGCCTTAAATAGTGTGAGTTAGTCAACATCAATACAATCTTGATTTCTATAACCTGCTTTCATTTGACAGATGGGTGAGGAACTGGAACGTATGCATCCACGTGTTTACACAAATGTAGCACGGCAATTGTCTCGAGCACCCTACGGCGAACTCGTTGATAGTGATACGGCACCAATGCTTTTGAATCTTGTGGCAAAAGAGTTATTTTCACGCAGTCACGATAAGGAGCGCATAACATGGGCAAAAATAATTTCAGTATTTGCTGTATGCGGTGGTTTTGCTATTGACTGTGTGCGCCAAGGACACTATGACTATTTGCAGTTTCTAATCGACGGTGTTGGTGATATAATCGAAGATGATTTGGTTCAGTGGCTGGCTGAACGTGGTGGTTGGTTGGGCTTGCAACAGCACATACGACCAAAGGGGTCACACAATTTTAGTTTTTTAGATTGGTTAACATTATTTGTGGCAGTTTTAGCAACTATTTATGTTATAGCGAATTTTATTAAACACATCGGTTGTCATTGTTATTCATTGTTATTTTAATTAAACTAAGATTCTAACTAATTTCTATTTATTAAAAATCTACATTTTCCTTAACAAGTCACTCTAAGTGCATGTTTACTTATGATTATCCGTGTCCGGGTTGCCTTGACTTTAGAAAACTAATAAAAATATTTAGTATGTCACTCTGTCGGATAAAGTATGAAAATCGGTCAATAAGTAGTGCAGATAAGGTTAAAAAATCGAGTGCCTCTAGTTTTCACATTTTTCTGTTTGTTGTTTTTTGCTTTGTTTTATTGAAAACCGAAAATTCAAAAGAAAAAATAAATAAACTCAGAATGACCAAAAACCCGAAAGTTCACTAAAAGATATAAATTTCGCAATAAAAAAAACACATTTTCACTGAATTTGAAATGTTACCAAAAAAGAAAATTTTTCCAAATAAAATTGGAACTTTCGAAATATCACCAAAAATTAACATTTTCACCCCCAATGGGTTAGAAGTTAGTGTTCTATTCTATCAGTCTGGGGTTGTGGGTTCGATTTCCACCACACGCATCTGGTCTATTTTACTACAACGTGGCCAAGAAGACCAGAAAGAGGAAAATCGAAATAGACGATCCTTGCAGACTGTGCCTGAGACGGTAACACACATTGTGTATGAATGCACCAAAAATTAACATTTTCACCCACAATGTGTTAGAAGTTAGTGTTCTATTCTATCAGTCTGGGGTTGTGGGTTCGATTTCCACCACACGAATCTGGTCTATTTTACTACAACGTGGGCAAGAAGGCCCGAAAGAGGAAAATCGAAATAGACGATCCTTGCAGACTACTGTGCCTGAGACGGTATCACACATTGTGTGTGAATGTTCAGGAAACTGGCTTAAAACCACTGGCAGACACATTAAAAAATGTAGATACCTTGGGGGACATTAGCATTAGACAAATGCATTAGAAACTGCGAGAGAGTCTGTGTTGAAAAAGAAGATCAACAGTTACTAGTCGTCAGTCCGAATATACTTTTATACCTTGAAGATAATAGATTTCCTTATTTAGACTTACAATTTTCTAGGCATATCTCCGTTTATTTTCTGATTTTTTAAATTGTTCTTAACCTTTTTTTCGGCTTAATAAAAAGTAACAGAACATAAGGTAAACTGAAGCAGGCTTAAACTGGGGCCAAGTTACCGCATTTGTGGTCGACTAAAATTATTTGCTATTTAATGAGCCATTTGTTTTTTAGCCTTTTTCAACATCCTTTGTGAAAAGCTTTTAAAGAAATAGAAACAAAAACAAACCCGTTCATAATGGCAACGATCGGAGTTAAATCTATTTTGAACGCAGTTTTTAACACAACTGTAAAGGCCATGCATGATTCACTACCATAATCATTAGTTCGATCTGTCAAAAATGTAATATGTGCTCTAGTGCTGGCAACTTTTCATTACTATCGAGTACTTATCAATTGGATACTAAATACTTTTGTTTACATAATAAAAACGCACTGTTAATCAGAGTTTTAATAAAGTCGTTCAATATTTTATTTAATTTGTTTCTAAAACTATACTATTTAATGTATCGAGTAACTACTTTTGAGTATTGAGTACTCAAAAAAATTATCAAATACTCGGTACTCGAAACCTACTTTGCCAGCACTAATGTCCTCAAAAACTATGATAGTGCGGATTAGAATTATATTTGTGTGACAGACTGTTTGACAGGTCTGTACGATTTGATAATCTTTTGAAAAAATTTATAAAATATTTTTTCCATGCTATCAAAGTTGCGAAATCTTTTTTAAAACTATTTTTTGAGTAGAACACAATTCCGTTAAATTTTTTTGTGAGTGAATCGTAGCTTTGTGTAGGATAATGAATTCTTACCCTAAATTATGATTTAATGTTTTTTTCTTTTTGAATTCGATTTATTATTCTTAGTCACTGCATACTTATATATGTATATAATATATTTTTTTAACGAAATCGATCGATGTGCATAAAAAGTATGATAGTGCGGATTAGAAGTGTATTTGTGTGACAAACTTTTCGACAGCTCTGTATTTTCATGCGATCAGATCTGCAAAATATTATTTTATAATAGTGTACAACGTAGTACTATCATAAAAAATAGTAGTACAAGGCCATTTTGAAATAATTTTTTGAGTAGGACACAATTCCGTCAGATTTTTTTGTGACTGAATCATTTGATTGTATAGGATAGTTAATTCTAACCTTAAATTATGATATAATGGTTTTCTTTTTTTGAATTCGATTTTTATTTTTCTTAGTCACTTAAAACTCAGTATTTAATATATTTTTTTTAAACGAAATCTTAAGAAATTTTTCTCAAAAAGAAAGAAATAAATAAATAAAAAAAAGAAAAAATTGGCGACCGGAACTTGTCTGTGCCTATTCCGGCCATTTATGTGATTCCATCCTTGTCTAGGGGAGTGCTAACCTGCTCTCCTTTTCAACTACACAAATGTTGAATTTTTACACAAGTTATTTATGCTAACAAATACACTAAAAAGAATACGAGAATTTTTTCATTCCATACAATAATTCACCACATTAAAGCAAGGTGAACTTGTTGTGAATGGGTTTAGACTTGGGTAAGTAATTTAAATGAAACTTTATGTTGAGGTGATTGTCTCTGCCAAATGTAAATATGGTTAATCTCTTAAGCATTGCCAAACACAAAAATAATTAGAGGTGTAAAACGTTAAATATGATACTACGAAAGCGTCAAGACGAAAACCACAAGTGTTTTCACTTTAAAATAGTGAATACGAGAAGAGTAGATAGATGGGAAGAATACTACAGTTGTAGCAAATGCATTACATTCTGCTAGAAATTTTTTCTATATTTATTTAAAATTAATCACCTAATTTGTAAAAAATATTTATTCAAAAACAAAGAAAAATGAACCTAAGCCTTCAAAACTTCAAAACATCATTTCTGGTAATAAATAGTTCGACTAATAAAATTTAAATATTCAACATCCAATTTTATTTATATAATAATCATATCAAATACAAATAAAACCTCCTTTGACACCATGTTCTTTATTGCTATTTAGCAATTTTATTTAATAATAATGATTTTTTTTTGAATTGTTAATAACTTAAAAATAAATTACAGTCTGTCAAATAAATCAAATAATTGAGGGATTGAGAGGAGGAAGTCTGCTTCATTTTTGATGGTTACAATTTAAACTAAACAAATAACAAATACAGAAAAATATGATTTTTACCGAATTGCCTTATACTTTTATTCTTCTAATATAGAATGAAATCAAACGCATACAATTAAACATAGAGATATATAAACTAAACTTAATTTAATTTAATATGTATAACAAATAACTTACAAAGTAAAATAATATTAATAATAATCATGTCCAAAGAAAAACACAAACAAACGTTTTATTTTAATTGTTCATAAAAAAGAAATAAATGAAACATTTCAAATGTTAAGGATTTTTGTAAAATTTAAACTCTTTACTTATGTGTTAATAAGGGTAGAAAGATTGTTAATTGAAATGAGGTTAAGTTTACTTTTAACAAAATAAAGTTAATTACATTTTACTTTTTTCATTGGCCAGGGTTTCAAAACGCTCAATGACTTTGGTTAAGTCCATGTCTTTGTTGATTTTCAAATACATAGTTTTGCGTACTTCATGAAATGCCAACCAGGCGGGCGCTTCTTTGGCCATTAATTTTAGATGATCTTCAATTTCTTGAGCAGTCAAGCAGGTGCGATAACTATTTTGGATTTTCTTAATGATAATTTCTTGTGTCAAGACACTTTTCCGTTCGGTAATGAAGACATTGCGCAAGTGTCGAACCAGTTCGGGTAAACGCGAGTATTTAGTAGCCTCCTGATCCTGAGAAGGTCTACGAGTCATAGCATCTAAAGCTTTGGCAGCCTGTCTGGCGCGTATTTTATCTACTAAGGCTTTTGGCACACCCTTTAATAAATTTGAGGTGGCATTAGTGGCCGCAGAAGCAGTTGAATTGGATCTATCTGTAGTGCCTGGTGTTGCTGTTGCTGCTGTTGTTTTAGTTATAGTTTCTGCTTTTGTGATGTTTTCTGCAGTAGTAGTAGTAGTCGAGGCTTTTAGATTTTTCATATTATCTGCTCTCACCTTGTCCTCTTCTAGTTTAGCCTCATATCTTTCCATTACTCTTTCCATGGGTGTGGAACAATTAAACAGATTTCTGGCTGTAGACAAAATGTCTTTTGCCGATGAGTATTTCTCTACATTTGGCGGCTGTGGCAAATGACCCAATTCAATTTCTGGACAATTTTCCAAATCAAAATCTGGATGCCAACGTGTTACTTTTTCCTTTGGTATCGAAAGAGGGGGATCCAATGATTTCAAAAACTGATCATGTTCATTTTTCACCTTCTCCAACAAGGCACTCTGAAATTTCTGCAATCTTTCGGTCATGACATGAGGATTCATGGCGTTTCCTTGGGCTGAAGCCAACACATCATTTTCATCGATTTTACTTAATTTCAATTTATCCGGCAAATTCTCCACATTTGGTGTGATAACCATCTGGAAGTAATCAGCCTTTGAGGCTGAACCATAATTACGCATTTTCATTTGGGTGAATACGAAAGCCTCGGGATAAAGGTGCTTTATTTGAGCTAAATGCGATTCATAGAAATTTTTACGCATCATGCGCTGTACAGCCGGTTTTAGTTTCTTAAATGTGATGCATTCTTTGCGATTGTAAAACATTGCGCAAACCGAGTCAACAGCCCTAAAAATCTCGATCAAGTGACGGTATTTATATGGCAGTGGTAGCTGGCCAGCTTTGCTGCTTTCAGCCAATGACATAAAACGTTGATAGGCCGGTGGTACCAATACTTTTGATGGTGAACCCAGTTTGGCTGGACTAAAGAGAACACGCTTTGAGACATCGGTGTGACGTGGTGACATAAGTTCATTTTTGTCTGGTGTTTTGGGTGGTAGTTTTGTAGGTGTTTTAAACGTTTTAGAGGGGCTAAAAAATTTAAAAAAAATTAATGTTGTGGTTTTAAAAATAGCTGTGTTGGCGGCTTAATGTTTAAATTATGTAAGTATTAAATTGCTTAATTAATTAATAATTGCTCAATAGACCAGATACTTGAACAGCATTCTTCCTTATTAACTGAAAAATTTAAATTTTACCAAAAAAAAAATGCAATTTCAATCAAAAATTCAAAACCTTAATTTAGCAATAAAAAATAAAGTCGAAACTTAATAATAAAAATTCCCAAATATTTGAAATTTTACTAAAAGATCGATATTTTAGAAAAAAATATTTCTTTAACCAAAAACCTAAAACTCAAACACAAAAACTAAAAATCAATATATCGCGGAAATAATAAATTATCACAAAAAAAAACTGTATTTAAATTTAAAAAATTTTTTTTTTTCTATAAAAAATCATAAATTCAATAAAAAGCTAAACAAATCAAAATTTCTAAACATCACGTTTTCACCAAAATATCACTAAAAAATTACAATTTTAATAGAAATATGATTATAAAAAAATCACAATGCCCTACAAAAAAAAGTTTTAAAAAATCATTTAACAGAAAAATTGAAAGTTCGAATTATTTTATTAAAATATCACAACACTTGGGCTCAAGGCATATTAATCAGGTAGCCTCACTACTGAGGGGAAATATTAAGGCGAAAATAAACAATTTTTTTATACGAATTTTGACAATTAAACTTACAATTTTTCCCCTTGAATGGAAGTTCAACTATCAAACTACATATAAAAAAAATTTTAAAATTTTCGCCTTAATATTTCCCCTTCCTAGTGAGGTTACCTGATGAATGTGCCTTGCTTGGGCTAAAACAAGGTATATTTATCTTACAAGGTAATGTCGTCCGCCCAGCTGATTTATTAGTTCGACATGTCAAAAGTTATACGTGTTTACTGCTCCACCTAAACAAAAATTCTCATGTACATACAAAATGTATGAAGCAAATCTAAATAGCGCGGCATCAACGCTTTGCAATTGGTTGGGTTTTTCTAGCGATTTTATCTCTCTTTTGCTATTAAATTTGTTAGATTTTACTATACTAAATATGTTAATATTACTGTTTCTTAAAAAAAAGATGCGCTCTTATTTAGGTTTGTTCAAAGCTAGGCGCTAGACGTCGTTACGCCTTACGCCCTTGTTACGTTAGTCAGTTAGAAATTGCATAGTGCAGAAGTGAGAAAGCAATAAAACGCATACACTCCTCTCAATTTCGTTCTATGTTTTTTGACATTTCGAACTACAAAGCAACAACAAAATGCCATATTGTTCTTGTATTTGTTGTAGAGATGTCACTACCTAGTAAGATAAATCTACCTTTGACTAAAATTTCGGAAAAGTTGTAATTGACAAATAAAATTTATATAAAAAATTGAAAATTTTACAACAAGAAAATCTAAAACTCATCAAAAGTAGATTTTCGATAAAAATTCAAAATTGTTTCTAATTAAATTTCAGTGAACAAAATCATAATTTAATTTTGAATCTCAACATACATATTTTACAAACAAGTCGAAATTGTATGGAGAAACATGACCGAAATTAATTTATAAAAAAATTAAATGCGTTCGGATTTCAAACGAATATTTTTATCTGGAAAACATATGTATGTACTTACATATCGTTACCTTAATATAGAAAGGCCCTAACTCTTTTTTTTTAAATCGATTTTTTTTTTTTTGCATATTTGGTTAGATTATCATCTTATAAGAAATGTAAATTTAAAAAAAATTGTTGCAGTATTAAAACGCTAGAAGAATTTAATAAAAACTTGCGTTAAAAAATAAATCGCGACTACAAAGCTATAATTTTTATTAAGTTTTTTTTTTCCTTCTTCTGTAAAGTATGAAAAATGTTAGTTAGGGTCTTTCTATATTAAGGCATCGATATGTACATATGTATGTTTATACGTACGTACATATTTTAAAACCTTTCTATGTGCCCGGCGTTAACTCGAATTTTTTCGAAATGTAAGTTTTTCAGTGATTTCAATGCATTTCACACAAATACACCCCGTCATTACAAATTACATTGTCAATATTAAAGTTTCTTTTATTATTTTACCTTCCTTTGAAATTAGAATTATTTGGGTTAGGGCCTTTCAATTTGAGGCCAACGATATGATATGTACATATGTAATAAATGTTTTGACATTTTGATCGTTTAAGAGCAAAAAGTACAACATTTCACTACCATACATACAACAAATGGCCTTTTAAATGAAAAAGAGCGTTCTTATAGTCTCAGCCAGTTACAATTTTTTTTTTTATTAAATGAACTTGAAATTATTAAAGTTAGTCGCGAGATCTGCTGAGGAGTTACAGCGTATTTTGATTCCAAAGAAAAATTATTCGAATTTGTATGCTGTTTACATTGGGTTTCGAACAATTTTTCTTTCGAATCGAAATAAGCACCACCTGATCAACTGATAAAAATTTTACTTGTGGTATTTGTGCTCAGGGGGGTTACTGCGTAATTTGATTCGAAAAGGAAATCATTCGAATTTTTATGATTTTAATATTGTGTTTCGAAAAAGATTTCTTTCGAATCGAAATACGCAGTAGCCTCCCTGATCTTTTTTGGAATTAAACCTGCACATTTTAACTCATTTAAAACAAAATGCACCTATACCTGCCCTTTGTTTTCTATACTCCTCATATGCCAGTAAACTACACTTTTTAATAAAGATTATTAAAAATATTGTATGAAAAAATATGGATTATTATCAATTAATTCTTTATTTGCTATTTTTACAAATATCTAGACAAAATTGATAAGTAAAAGTTATTAAGGGTTGGGTTGTTGGCTGAGAATTTAGTATCAAAAACAACAACAAAGGAAAATAAGAAAAAATCTTAACTACCTGGGATCGGCAGGCTGAGAAAGTAGACGTAGATAAACAGAAACTAGTTTTTAATGAAAAGAAATGAAAAAAGTTACAAGACTTATCAGTACGAAACAAACTGACTTAAATAATCTTATTATTTAACAAAAACAAAATATACAGCTTGGTTTTGTAACGGACAAAAACAACCCCTAGGGAATAGAAAAAAAAAACAAAATAAGGAAAATTACGATCAGTATAAAATTATTCCTGGAAAAATAAGAAAAGTATGAAGAGTAAGAGAGTAAGAAAAAAATATTATATACTATGTATTTACATATGTACATACAACATATAATGT
This sequence comes from Phasia obesa, assembly GCA_949628195.1. Taxonomy (NCBI): domain Eukaryota; kingdom Metazoa; phylum Arthropoda; class Insecta; order Diptera; family Tachinidae; genus Phasia; species Phasia obesa. The sequence continues at coordinate 14,821,097 of OX451219.1, forward strand.
ATGCAGTATAGTGTGTATGTAAAGTGTGTAATGAAAAGCCACATTTCTGTTTATTAGATTGCTAAAACGAGAGCGGTTTCAGAAGTATACAAACTGGTTTATAGATATTTACACAAAAGACAAATATCATCTATAAATAGCCAGTGCTTTTAATAAAAAAACTTACATTTTTTTAAGATCGAAATCAAGTAGGTCAAGACCGATGTGCAGAAAAATTGCAATTGTCATTATATACCTTAATGTACATCATTACCGAGACCAGATGCCATATATGGTTAATATAATACAATTAATTTTGAAAGAAATTGTTGGATAGAACAATTATTAGTGGGGCTAATTCAAAACTATGACTTAAAAATTGTGGCACCTGAAGGAAAAGACTTGCTTAACCTTGTCGCTGGAAAAATAGCGTGCTTTCCATACAAAATGCATAAGGGAATTGCAGGAGCACTCTAAACCTAATCTAAAATTAGGTCAAATTGGCTCATTTAACATTACGTTTCATAGATCAGGACCATATAATCCAGCTTTGAAGTTCACAAATTTATAGAAAATAGTTAGGAGAACCAACCAATCTTAGGAAGTAAGGGGAGATTGCAGAGTGTCACGGGCAATTTGGACCAGACTGGAAGCTGCAAAAACCAAGTTACTTTTGGGTTTAGACAGAAAAGTTCTGAGTGTCGTGATAGGTGTGATCACTGGTCACTGCGCTACTAGGGCAAGAATTAGTAAATGAATCGTCAGTACATCGGACTTTTGTAGAATGTGCGAGGACGAGGAGGAATTGAAAACTGTGGAGCACATCGTGTGTCACTGCCCGGTATTACAAAGCCGCAGACTTAGATGACTAGGTGGGAGATTTCTCGATGGGGTTTTCGGCATCGCGCGGTATTACAAAGCCGCAGACTTAGATGACTAGGTGGGAGATTTCTCGATGGGTTTTTCGGCATCGCGCGGTGTAAAATCGAGGATGTCGTCGGCTTCATCAAAGAAATCGGGTGGCTGGGCGCATAATAGGTCTCCCTTTCTCCTTTTGTTTTTTTTAGTTTTGGCTGGCTGAGGGGAATCACAATGGACCCTCCGGGTCAACGAGTGGATGTGCCGTTTCTGGCACAACTCTTCTTAACTTAATTTAAAGAAAGTGTCATATCATTTTTCCTGTAGAATCCACTAACCACTAATTTCAATCGTTAAAGCACAAGCACTTAACCAAATGTTGTGTTGGTGACACACCACAATGCCCATAAAAGAATTTGAACTAGAAATCGGTTTAAGAATGCATATTTCGATTACATACATACATATGTAGATTTTTATATTTCTGTATGTACATACATATGTACAGTACTGTATGTATGTATGGATGTATCTTATGTAAGCCAAATTTAGCATAAGTTTAAATGTAAATTTAGCTAAAATGTAAACACCCAAAAACACACGGTGGTCGCTTTTGCATTCAACTTCTTTTGAAATTTTAAGCGTTGTAAGCAGAATTACAAAAATTTTATGTAAAAATAAACAAAACATTTGATAAAGAAACTGACATTTATTTACAGATAAATTCACTCTTTAAAGAGGGAGACAGTAGAAACCACTAATTATTCCTAATTTTTATTAATTATTTTTAATTCTATTTGTATTTAAAATACTTGTAAAAATTTGCAAAATTTCAAAAATTTGTATTAAATTGTATATTATTCACAGCATTTTAATTCACACATTATTCATTTTATTTCTGTTGGTTTTACTTAACATGCTTTTAGTTTGACCTCAATTTACATATAGGTAGTTGTTAATTCATGTCAAAAAGACCAAAAATTAACTTTACTTTTGCTAAATTATTATTATTTTTTTTTTTTTTTCGTTTAATCAAGAAAAACTGTATTGTGTCATATAGTAAGTAAATATGGGGTAAAGAATTTTGTAATATTTAAATAAACGGGAAGATTATTTAATAATAGTGGGATAGGTAAGTTTTGTTTTTCTTTAGCACATGTGTTTGGCTACTGGAAAAACAGAAGAAATTGAACGAACAATGAAGAGCTCAAGAACTTTTTTCGAAAGACTACTAATTAACACATGTGTTGTGAATATTAAAATGTGCTTTTGGTGTCAAGGATGCTGAAGATTTTTTGACCAAAATTCATGTAACGAATATAAGCCACTGTTTGCGACAAAGAAAAACTATAAAGTATTATAAGTTTAACGGGAACACACACCAGGAAAACGGCTGAAAAAAAGAGGTTTACTAATACTTTAGTAAATCTAGGACTAACAAAGCGATAATTTCCGATTAAACCTTCAAGTTTAAAGGCCTTTGAAATGCTGTAAGAAGAATATAGAATTCTGTTTCTGTGGAGAGTTGCAGAAAACTAGTCAATTCGATTGGAATGCCTTCTGTGGCCATAAATACTTAAATGTAAGACATATAAATATGTACATATTTCAAGAAGAAATAACAGTGTAAGGTTTCAGTTCGGTCTATTTCAAGACAAGTATTTTATTGTAATCTTGTTAACGGATATCTCTAACAATATTTCGAAGTCCTAAGTTCAATCCCCAACGCAGGTAAAACTATTTTAATTTTTAATTAATCAGTTAATAGCATTCACTCAGATTTTTCGAGTCTTATTTACTTTTTTTATTATATAAAACTATTGAAACTGAAAAAGTATGAGAAAAGGAAAACTATTTTGAATTTGGAAAATTCGTATTTTTTAAGAAAGAAATATAGAAATTGCTAAAGGATTTTCAAACATTGTTTTTTAATTTTCATCTAAATTAAGCTATTTTCGTTCACACTTTAATTTGTGCACAGTGCACATTATAACCAAATTTTAAATAAAAATGGTAGCTTTTAATTTAAAGTAACGAAAAATCTAAAACATTTACCTTGTTAAAACTTCCAATTCGATTTTGTCGAATTCTTTCAATTGCACTACGGGAGTTTTTTTAGCTGGTGACAATAGATTCTCTTTCAGCTTACGATTACGTTCCTCTTGGGCCTTCCGTGTTTTCTCCAATTCTTGTATACGAGCCAACGAAGCCTTTAGTTCTTGTAATTTTTCACTACGTGTTATTTTGGTCTTCACTTCGTCAAAATTTAATTCTTTCCTGACCAACGACTTAATTTCACCCTGTTTAAGTGGGGTATTGGATCCTTTGATAATTTGTTTAGTGGGAGTTTTTAAACCTTTTTCCACATTGTTGGCATTGTTTTTAGATGTAAACGCTTTGATCAAGTTAGTTGAAGGTGTTTGTTCATTAACTTTTTGTCTAGTATTGCTTTTGGGCTTACTTGCCACTTTTTTGCGTGGTGACAAGGGACCCTTTTGTATAAATTGCACCAATTTTTGTTGTTTCTTAATATTGTCTTCGATTTTGGAAATTTTTTTGGGTGAAACACCACTGTCGGAGGTTTGAGCTGGATCTTGAACACCAATACGTTTAACCACCGAGGCTGAGCGTCCAGAACGTGTACGCATGCCCACATTCTTGAGCGCAGCAATATCATGCTGATCTTGTGCTTGTTGGGAAGAAGAATCATTTGTTTGTGGAGCACCGAATGTATTTGTGGTATTTGGAACAGTTAACTCTGTATCGGCGTTTCGCTAAAGCAAAAAAAAAAACAACAACAAAATAAATTTATCTTCACCTACAATAAACGACTTATTTATTTACACACATAAGAATGTAGAAAATTTATTTCATTATACATATGTATTTACTTTTCTTATTGTCACCCTTATAACAAGCTACAACTACAATGACAGACAACCTCGATGCAGCAAAGTAACTCAATCTATAAGGGTGTTTTTTTAACAAGACACGGCGTCATTAAAAAAAATTACAAATTCCTTTGCAGCGTGGCGTCATTCCTGTAGTTTTATGCTCTAAAAATAAAAAATTATTCCAAGTATTTGCAACTTACTCTATTTTTTAGGCTGGCCACATCCTCAGCAGCAGCACGTTTCCTGGTATTAAAATAAGCAGCTATAGAAGGTTGAGCCATTTTACTTTAAATTTTTATTTTTGTTTAATTTAATTATTCCTTGCTTGTAGTTTTACTTTTATTAAGGCAGCTATCTATACTTTAATTCTTAGTTTTTCTATAAATTTGCTTTTATCAGTTCACTTTTGTTTGTGTGCATAAATTAAAACGATTACTTGTTCTTGGTTATTAACACACACGTCTTTATGTTGTCCCGCTTAAATTTCAACTGCAAGAGTTTTTCCCTCCAAAAGTTCAGTCACTAAATACGACGATGACGTTGACGTTTATTTGACGTTTACTTCACCTCTGTCAACGTCGTTGCAAATGCGCCAAAAATATTCTTTATTTTGTTTATATTTATCAGAAAGTTGTGTGGTGGAGGTGAGCTATATTAATCAGCTGTGTGCCAAGTTACAGCTGTAGTGGCAAAACCCACCACAAACAACGCATTAAAACTGTATAAACCTAGTTAAACAAAGGAAAAAAAACAACTTTGCTACACTGGTATTTTATTCACCTCTTGCATTCCCACGAAATTTATATCTTTTGTTCACCTTTATTTTTACATAATTAAATTTCATTTAATACTTACAGCTATTATATAATTCTATTTGACTCATAAAAATTTCGGTTGGTGTTTTATGTTTTCTAAATTCACTATATGTTGAGGTACAGCAGACTGAGTAAGCGGCGGTGAAGCTCTTGTGAGCGGTGACAAAGGCAAACGTCCAGTGAATGGTGAACATTTGTTTGTTGGTGTATGTCTCTGATGTATTGGTGTATTTCTTATATTATTGTATGCTGGTGAATTATATTGTGGTATTTCATTATCATTGCCACTTTCTATTACCCCGACGCCCGCATTTTTTTCATTTCTATTTCCATTTTCTTCATGATCTTCTGGTAAAAGGCGATATTTTTTTAAGTATTTATACGAAGCATTTGATATATCCGAGGGACCTTTTTCAAATTTATCAGTATTTACCCTTACTGGTGTATTGGGTATATTTGTATCCGCTGGTGCCAATGGATAATTCATATCCAATTCTTTTAATAATTCAGCCAACTTTTCGTTTGGCAAATATTTTAAAGCCAGTTCATTCATTGCTAAACTCGTATCGGAAGCAGACTTAGTCATTGGTGGTGTATGTTTGTTGGAAACTTCTTGATTTGTTAAAGTAGGGGGCATTTCTGATAAGACACGTTGTACATGGTCAAATTGTGGAGAATTTGGTCGGTAGGTGGTAGATTGAGCTATGGGTTTGCCTTTGGGAGTTTGTAAAATGTTGTTAGTGGGTTTTAAATGTTCTAGAAATTTGTTAATAGGTACTGGTTGTTGATTTGTCCCATTGACACCATTAACATATGGAGGATTATCTGTTAAGAAATTCCATTCTAATAAATTATTTCTACATTTATTCAATATGAACTTACCATTCTCTACACAATTCACCTGTACACCTACATCTTGGCATTGTGTTTTTACCGACATGTATGAATGCTGTTGGCTAAACAAAATAGCCTCTAGCATTTTGAACATACGCTGTTGTTCTAATTTAATTTCATCTAAAACTTTTCTAATATTATCAACGTCTTTTCTAGATGCTAAATCCGACAAAAGGTCAGACTGAAGATGTTGCAAATTGGAGGCATGTAAAATTGCATCAGTTTGTGTGCCAGCACATATAGTTAAAACATCCCTTGAATTTGACATTTGGCCTGAAGGAGTCTGCATAGGTAATGCCGGATAATGTTGAATCTGTTGATATACATTGTTGTTACAACTATCCAAGCCACGGTGATAATTCGGTGAATTTGCAATCACACATCCACCATTGCTGCCTACAAAACCGTTTATATTTGTATTCATGGCCATATTTAAAGGTGGAGTGGTGTTTGATGTTATAGGATACAAATTTGTTCTATGACTCTTGTAATCATGCGCAATGTTGTTTTCTTGCAACTTCATGCCCGCCATGTTTGCTGCTGCAGGATAAGTAACTTTAGGCAGCATTTGTTTTTTCCAAGCAGCATAAGTTTGTTGTGGAAAAGTTTTCTCTGGCTGTGAAGCAGCATTCACTGTCTGTTGTTGTAAATTAGCTTCTTGTTGTCCAAATAATATTGAAACTTCGGGCACTTCTGGTCGTATAATGCCCTCAGTAGCTCCACTTGGTCCATCAGCACTGGGTTTCGGCGCCATTCTGGGCAACATATCTTCAGTTTCGGGTTCAAACATTGAAGGTATTTTTAAGCGGATTTACGCAACTCAATATTTAATACACAACTTTAAATAATATACAAAAAAGATTCAAATTAGAACCTATTTTTAATTAAATTGTGGCAAAACATTTTTAGTTCAACAGAGTTGCATGTTCGCAGAGTTGCCAGAACTTTTTATTATTAGACTACTATCTCAAAAAGTACGATAATGCGGAAAATTTATGTAAACCTTGTGTACGTGTAAATTTTTCATATCCCTCGAGTTTATTAACATTACGATACGTTTTCTCCACACAGAAAAAAGCAAACAAATCATTTTTCCTTATTCTGCCGACGCTTTATTCATGTACAAACAAAACAATCGCTAGTCAAGACGTAGTGGTAGGATAGTGAATCTTGGCCTTTATTATTACCCCTCGTCTACATTAGACTTAAAATGAAACACATTGACGTTAGAATAATGTTAGTGTTGTTAAGACATTTGTTATAAAAGCTCTTTAATAAAATGACAATGACGTTGTTTTTTATTTTCAAAAAGCGTTTTTTTTTTTTTTTTTGCTTAATCGTTCTAACCTCCAAACTACATTAGCTATCAATTTGCCATTACAAAAGTCAAACTTCACATAAAAAACAATATTAAAAATGTTTTTTATGAAAAGTTTGTCTTTTGTTAAGACAAATTATTGACTAATGTAGACGTGGGATATTGCTCAACCTTAACACGTAAACATAAGCATCATGTTAGGAGCATACGGCCCATGTTAATAATTTGTAATTGTCTTGTTATGGTTGTTAAAACCAATACTAATCAAACATGCGAATTCAACAAGCCAATACGAATCAAACATGCGAATAAATTATCTGGTTATTCCTTGTGCAATTAATTCCTGTACGTAATTGATAATTTTCATTTAAAATTTAATAACCAAACCAAGGTGAATCCATTATCAGGTGAAAAAGAGACGACAACAAATACAACAATAAAAAAACAACATGTATTTTGTTTTTGTTTGGTCGGCTGCCTCTGTCAAAATAAATTGATTCGCCTTAATTAATACCAAAGCAAAATGTAAAAATAATAGCTGTGTTCGCTTACTTTTGTATCAGAAACTTCCAACATTTATGAAAAATATTGAATTGAATTATTTATTTACACAACAATAATTTAAGGGTTTATTAATCTTATGTGCAAAGATACCTGAAAGATGTTAAAACGAACTACATTGTTTCTAGAGCTGCTGGCTGCGTGACTAGCAAACAACAAAAAATAAATTTATTAACTATTTTTAATTAAAGAACAAACCTAATGTATTTTGTTTATTTTTACTAAAAAAAACGAAGAAAAAATAGAACCAAAAAAGAATCTGGACCCACTGCAGCTTATTTAAATTGTTAAAATGTTGTGAAAAATTGTTTTATTGGTTATTGTGTTGTGTGTATTAAAAATTTAAAATAAAACATCAACATACATTCATATGTAACGCCCTCTTTAAATATTTTTTTTTTTCATTTTAATTTTGTTTTTGTTTTTAATACTGTTTCTAAATAAACAAATTTTGAAAGAACCAAAAACGAAAACAAAATTCAGGTGGGCTATCAACACCACCTTGAACCAAACTCTAAATATAATCAAAATATAACCTGCATAAAACACCTAGACTTTTTGGCGGAAATCGAAACCGCTACCCTACAGACTAATAGTATACCGCGCTACCAATCAGTCTATCCAGGATTCCAGGACTCGGTAAAACTTAAACTACTAGCTTCTTTTAAATAATTGCTTTAAATTCATCTACATGGCAACGAGGTAATCCTTATCCTTGTTGGATGTGAATTAATTAATATAATTAATTTTTTTCTGTGTTTGCTTCACTGTGCAACTAAATTGCAATTCCTCTTCTTTCTCTATATTCACCACATGAAACAATGTCAAAAGCATATGTTTTCACAAAATAAAAAAAAAAATATCCTACATAATCCACGTGAAGTTAGATGTGAACAATATTTTTAAAGTTAATTTAAGTTATTTAAATTCAAATAATTCAAAGTTAGTTACTGTAAATTATACATTTACAATTTTAATATTAAGGTATATAGCGCATAATAAATATTAATGGCTGGTACGTTACAACATTTACCACGTGTGAAGCTGACTAAATTATATTTCAACTACATATACTTGCATATTTTACAGATGAAACGAACGATCTAATCGAAGAAAGTAACGATGAAATTGAGAATTGGACATACTGTACCGAAGAAGCTAAACCGGAAGAAAGTATTGATATTAATACTTTTTGTGATGTTAAAACTGACCAACAATTAGTTCATATAGATTCTACAGATCTAGTGGTAAATGACAATGAACAATCATTTCAGTATGATTGTGATGATGATCTTATAGACAATGAGAAAGAGGATCAAGATGTTCAGATGGTAAATCAAGCACCAGCTAGCTTAGATCATACACCTGAACACAGCTTAATATTAAAAGAAACTATTCATGAAAATGGCCAGCTGGTAGAAGAGTATTTTTGCCAACAGTGCAATTCCTCATTCAATAGCATCGAAGAGTTCATTTGCTGTCATCCTTTTATGGAGCTGCTCGATGAAAATATAGAAGAGCAGGAAGAACAATTACAACAGCAAGACGAGACAACAACAGTGCCAGAAGACAAACTGTGGGATTTAGTAGAAAATTTTGAAGAATCGGAAGAAGAGGTTGAAGATATAGAAGTTAAACCAAATATTACACAAGTACATCATGATGCTTTACAAGAAAAAGATATTCCTACTAATGCCGTTGAATTGGATAAGGAACGTTATTTCTGTTATGATTGCCAACAAGTGTTTACTGATTTAAAAACAGCCGAAAATCATGACTGTGTTAATGAATTGCAAAATTCTGATGATTCCTTAAAGGTATTTTTAAAATTATTTATTTATATTCAAACAATACAGATATCTTTTTTAGTCGAAGTCAACTTTACATGCGGAAAATGATGATGATCATGTGTACAGATGTAGTTTATGCGATAAGGATTATACAAATTTGCGTTCATTTAACAATCACCAACGTTGGCACAAAAAATCGCTCAATCTTCTGGGTTATACAAAAACATTGCATGATGAGCCCACTGTCTGTGAAATATGTAATACAATATTTGCGTCGGAGAAAAATTTAAAGTAGGTATCCATTTCGCTTAATTTTTTATTATATGAATTAAGTGGGCACAGTGATATATATCAATAATAGGTATTTATAGTTCTTTGAGTTCAGTATAGGTACCCGAACCATAAAATACCGAATTCCGAAAAAAAAAACAATCGAATATAATATTATGTTATTACTTTTAGTGAGGAAATCTTGTATACATTATTGCAAATATATATTTTTTTTGCGATGAAATTTTTAATTTATAAGGTTCTTTCGAAAATACATAAAAAATCCTCAAGTACTATATGATCGAAATATTTTTTTTACAAAGGTTGCACATGAAAATGCACAAAAAACAAGCAGTTAAAACTATACAGGAGGCATTACCAGCTGGAGCTCAAAATGAATACAACGAACTAGATCAATTCTTTTGTGAAATTTGCAATAAAAGGTACATTTTCACTATTAACTTTTTAAAAATCAAAATTAATTTATTATATAATTCTTTTTAAAAGTTTTGATCAAAAACTTTTAATAATCCATAAGAACATGCATCAAAATTTGGAGGAATACAGTTGTGGCAAATGCAATAAACAATTTGAAAATTTACCAAGTTACGAAATACACATGCAAATGCATGAGGATAATTTGTCGCATGCCAAGAAAAGCAACACGTCCCAGAAAAACAATGAGGATGGACCTTCCACATCAGCTAAAGGTATTAGTAATGGTAAGCGCAAACATGCCTGTCAGTATTGTGGCAAAGAGTTCTTACGCCCTTATGAAAAAGTTAAACATGAACGTGTACACACTGGCGAAAAACCTTATAAATGTGAAGTGTGTGGTAAGACGTTTAGAGTTGCCTATTCTTTGACATTGCATTTAAGAACACATACTGATATTAGACCCTACGTCTGTGCCACTTGTAATAAACGCTTCAAACAACAGTCTGTGTATGTACATCATCTAAAGACTCATATCGTTGAGCGCGGTTACAATTGTGAAATATGTGGTAAAAGTTTTCGCACCTCAGTTCAGTTAAGTGGGCATAGGAATATCCATAGTAAACCCTATAATTGCACTGAATGTAATCGACCATTTGCCTCTTTGTATGCTGTCAAACTTCATATGAAAACACACAATAAGTGTCACAAATCCAATAAAAGTCTTAAGAATCGCTGCAGTATATGTGGTGCCTCTTATGCTCGTGTATTTGCTTTACGTTTTCATATTAAGGAACAACACGGCATCGATGTAGATCCTAAAAAATTGTTAGCAACAACTAGTGAAAATATAAATACGCACACGGATATAGATGCTGAAACGGCCTTATTAATGAATGCTGCAAATGAGGCAAGTAATCAACAAGGCGGTTTCCTAAGCACCGATGATGAGGAGGCGCCCGACGAAGATAATGAAGTGAATGCTGAGGATGACGGCATATTTAGTAGTCACGTGGATCATGAGGAAAACATACAAAACTCTTTGCCAAATAATGTTTATTTAGATGAAACAGAAGCAGCCACCCAAACTATTTTGAACACGGAAGAGGTATGATTTTGTAATATAATTGTTTTTATTTTGCCACGAAAGTAAAGTCGATTTTCTGCTTTAGATTTCTGTTGATCATTTTCCTACTGAAGAAATTATAACGGATTGGCTAACGAAGTAGACGTTGTTTTATTATTTTTCAATAAGCAAATAACTTTTTTAATTTGTTTGTATTTTTTATGAATTTATTTTAGCAATATGTATATTAAAATCAAATAAAGTAACAGACACGTAAACGGCCGTGCCGAATCTTATACCCTCTCAACATAGTGAACAAAATGTGTATAAACATATTATGTGTGAACCTGAAAAAAATGTTCAATAATGTGTATAAACATATAATGTGGTAAGACACATAATGTGTATAAACACGATGTGTAGAAACATATTTTGCATTTTTACATAAAAAAGGGCATTAATTAACAAGGTTTGTTAATATACTACAGCCTAAATAAATAATTTTTTACAAGTAATTGGTATCAGAGAAAAGTGTATATCTTCTAAATTTATGTTTCGTACATAATTTTCTTCATGCTGTTTTTTTTTTTTGTCTTTACAACTGGAAAATTCATGATGAAAGTGATTTTTTGAGAAGATAAAGAGAACTTTAAAACAAGTGATATTATAAACAATTTTAATATTTTTTATTTAAGTAACTAAATTCCTAAAAGGGGAAAGATATGTTTAAAAAATTCGTTTTTTATAAAATTGGCTACCAGACCTTTGTTAACCACGGAGCTTTCGAAGAGAAAAGGCTTGAAAAATCTGTTTACTTTTCTCCAAGAGGTGCTTTGCACTCCGAGGAATTTTACAATAAATTTTGTTTCAAAATTGGTTAGGACTGGAGGGTGAGCCGTTATAATTATGAATCATTTTTTTCTTCTATACACTTTTGCTGTAGGTTGTCTTTGAAATAGTTTAAGAAAATGTACTACTACCCAAGTAATTTTAATTTATATAGGCAAAAAAGCCATACCACCCTTTTGGGGAAATCCTGAAAAACGGTAATTTTAACATTTTTCAAATTGAGAATTGTTTACTATTTTATTCTAAATTTCAATCAAGAGTGAATCTGATGTTTTAAAATAAAATAATAATCCCATCATAAATAGGTACACCACGTCAAAACTTAAATAAACTTTTTATGAAATTAAAAAAATATATATGTATCTATGCCCGTGGTACCCAACTTTTGGGGCTTACCCACAAGCCCAACTTTACCCTAGCGGGGCGACCGTCCATACCTCTACACAAAAACACCTCTCATTTGCCTCTGTAAAATTTCATTAAGATATCTAGTGGTGGATAGAGGTTTATGAGCTACCAAATTCTTTCCAAAATAAGACTTTTTAAACCACTGTGCGCAAGTAAATTCAAACTGAATCGTCTTAGAACACCGAACTTCAATCTCAAGATTTTATATGGCGAGCCATGTTCATTCACTCATAATTGGGGCGGGTGGGTGTGAATCACTTAAAGGTTTAAGGCCTCTACTTAGTCGAATCCTATACCAAAAGCTAGAAAAGTTCACTCAACGAATGTTTCTATATGCCGCGAAGTATATTTTCTTAGGTTAGGTTAAGCAGGCTGTATAGACAGTAAGACGTGAGAATAAATTTTTCATCGACAAAAAGTAAAAGTGACTTTATATTTATGAATTAATCCTTTAAAGGTGACCATTTAAACAAAACAAGCGATTTTTATTTCCCTTTATTTATTTTTATTTCGTTTACACAACTGTTGTTGTTATTGGTTTAAAACATAATTGCATTTTAAAATTTTAAGAATTAAAATAAAAATTAATAATAAAATATTTAAGAAAGATTTATGAAACAGTTGACCATAAAAATGTTATCAATTAAAAATGTTCATTACAAATAAAGCTGTTTAATAAAATAAAAAAGAACACTTTTAAATGTCATCAAAAGTTATAATAAATTAAGTCATTTAAAACTTTTAACACGCTGCTTACATGCAGTGAAAAAATTACCAAAATTAGTTTAGGAAAAACACACATACATTAGATAGAAACAAACGACAAAACAAGGTGTAAAAAATGCAAAATAAACAAGTAAAATAAAGCATAATGAAGAAGAAAATGGTCATATTGATAATGGAATAATATTGCAAATCTAATTAATTAATTATTAATATTAGTGATACATAGGTGATACATTGGTCTATCGTAAATACACTTGTAGTTCGTTGGCTGATTGTATGAGCACCTTGAGCCCCGGCATAAAACCAGCACATTGCGAAAAATCAGAACCGAATGCAACTTGTGTGTGAACCTGTAAAGCATTGCTATAGTCACCTATTTGTATAAATTGTATGATTTGATTTAATGCATCGATGGTAGTAGGATTAAGCTGAAAGGTTAAGGACAAATAATTCAATACCTTTCATTGTTGTCATTGCATATTTTTAAAACTATTTAAATAACTTACACGGCCATCTCTCAGGCAATCATATAGGTTTTCCAAACGTTTGGCAACATCCACAAATTTACGTTTTGTACGCTAAAACATATAAGAAAAAATGTTTAAATAATGAAAAGTTGTTGGTTATGTTGCGTAATAATATTTTTTTAATCCAGAAATTATATAAAATTTGCATCTTAATAATATTTAAATCTTTGGACAAAATTTCGCTTTAAATTTATATTTTTTAAAAATTTTCTTATTAAATTTTTCGTGATTTCTTTTTTTTAAGAAGTTACGGTTTATTGCGATTTGTAGTGAAACTTTGATTTTTGTTGAATTCTAAAGCTTGAAGCTTGTAGTGAGTTTTTTAATAAAAATTAAATTTAATAAAAATTAAATTTTTGTACTATTTCGATTTTTTTTATTTTGTTGTTATATTTTCAATTTTTTAGGGTTCCATACTCAAAGGGTAAAAACGTAACCCTATTGTTTTCGCTACAATGTCTGTCCGTCCGTCTGTCAGCGCCTTTTAGCTTTGGAACCATAATAGATAGCCTCTTGAAATTTTTACAGAAGATGTATAACTGCTGCCGCTATAGCAACAAATACTAAAACTTATAGGGTGTTCCGATAGAGACGTGTTATTCAAGTATATGTGTTTATTTCTTGAGCTGTAGGAGGCAACCAATTAAAATTTGCGGACAGTAATTAAAACTATGTTCGCTTTTTAAGCAAGTATACAAAATTAAACCTAAAAATTAAAGGGTGTTCCGATAGTCCAGTGATCTGTATGTATCTGGCCTAAGTTTTGATCGATAATAGGTAGACTCTTAAAGTTTTCACAGGAGCTGTATTACTATGGCCGCTATAACAAATAGTAAAAAATTAAAGGTTGTGCCGACAGAGGCGTGATTTGCATATATAAAGCCTTATTTTTTGAACCGTAATAGGTAGACTGCTCCAATTTTTACAGAAGATGTGTTGCCACGGCCGCTATGACAATTACTAAAAATTAAAGGGTGTTCCGACAGTGACATGTTTTACACGTATAGTGATTAATTTTTTTAATCGTAATAGGTAGACTCTTGATATATTAATGGAAAGAAAATTGTCATGGCATCTATAACAACTAACAAAATTAAAGGGTGTTCCGACAGAGAGATGATTTGTACGTAAATAGCGTTATTTTTTGAACCGTAATATTTAGTCTCTTGAATTGTTTAGATGTTGTACTTTGGCCGCTGTAACAATTACTAATAACTTTTTATGTATAATACCTTTTTTTTAACCGCAATAGGCGTTTGTTGCTGCATTTTTATTCGGTCATTCGCAATGGTTGCCTTAAATTTTTACTAACGTTCTTTACATTAACTAAGTCTTCAAGATGTAGCAAACTTGTTGTGCCACGTAACTCATCATAGCTAGAGCGATATTATCATACGTATATAGCTCATTACCCTCAATCTTGAGACATTTCAATATAACACCCCACTCAAAGGAAAAGACTCATTGAATTTAGTTGCTTAAATAATATCATCTAGTATTTAGAGGTCGGGGCTAATGGAAATGTAACTATGTTTAGCATTCTTGTAAATTATTTTTAATTATCAATACTTCTTAAGTTATGTGTTTATATTTTTAATGTGTGGAATTAAGTAATTTATTTATTAGTCAATTAGGCTTACAAATTGCAAATGGAATATAAATAAGCTTAAACTTAGAAAGTGTACTACCATGGCCGCTATAACAACAATTACTAGAATTTAAACGGTGTTCCAATAGTGATGCAATTTTCGCGAATATGACATTAATTTTAAAATTAAAGGGTGCCCCATAAGACATGAAAAAATTACCAACTTGTGTGAGTCTAACTCACCCTTGACTGATTTATTTAATTTAATTTTTAAAATTTTGTTTGTTATTTCTTACTAAATTTTCGATTTTTTTTTTTGTTTTTTTTTATTTTCGAAAACTTTTCGATTTTGTTTTTTAATTAAAAGTTGTTAGTTTTTTTAGGATTTTTTAGGCGAAACTATGATTGATGTATGAAATTCAAGTTTTCTAAAGTATTTTTCTTGGCATTTTTTTTTTTTTAATTTTTAGTGAATTATAATTATTCTTTTTATTATATGTTAATCAATATTATTTTAAGTGTACATAAGTAATTAGGAAGGGATTCCTTATTTGTATCGAAATAAAATAAACCTTCAAAATTTTTAAAATTTAAAATTTATTTGTTTAAAGAAATTTCGAATTTTTGGTATATAATCGGTTTTTGGAAATCTTCCCAATCTTCGATTCTAATTAATCGTATGTCGAATTGCTTATTTATTTTTTTATATCTTTATTCTATATATATATATATATATATATATATATATATATATATATATATATATATATTTTTCAAAACTAATATTTTCGTGAATAATAAATATTTTTTGAGCGAAAATAAAAATTGAGCCAAAATTATATAAATTTAATTTTTATTTAAATTATTTAATTTTTATTCAATTAATAATTATTCAGGCTTAAGTTCTTTGTCTCTTTATAATAAAGAACTTAAGACTGAATAATTAGTTATTCATTAGTTTAGCTACAATTTAAATTATTTTTTTTTTAATTTTCGTTTTTTTAAAAGAAGTAACATTCAGGCTATTAGTTATGCCTACCAATTAACTGTGTTACTTTCTTTAGGAAAAATTTAGAGTAGTGATAAGACAGGAGGTGAAATAAGGAAGAAATCTTCACTTTTGGCAACTTGGACGTCATAATTATTTTTATAACAGTGTTGCACACCTTTGGTGTCAAGTAGGAATATTAACTTTGAAGCTGTATATGGATTTTATTAATATTATACTTCGCCGACGATTTAGTGCTATTTAGTAATACCGGCGAATGAGCGAGCTGGAATATATATTAGTAAAAATGGAAAAAACTACTACATATCAGAAAAAACTATGTTGATGATTGACCGCGAGGTTGGGATACGAACCCAGTCATCTCAAGCCAATATGTATGATTAGTAGTCGATATGCTAACTGCATAAACTACAGCACAATTTATTTTTACTTGTTAATTTAGTACGAATACCTGTGAGTCTAAATTATATTAAATTAAAGGTTAAAAGATTTAACAAGAATTTCTATTCTACTGCATATAAATAAAATGTAAAATGTATTTTAAAAACTTACCGGATCATTGGAAGCATTCAAACAATTGGTTTTTAACTCTTCTAGTACAGTCTGTAAGTAAACGTATTCTTCTGGTAGTGGTGGCTTCTCCTTAGGCGGTTCTGGTTGCCTAAGACTTGGCTGTATCTGTTGCTGGGCCGATTGATCGACATAACCACCACCCATCATTCCTGGCTGAGTATGTTGATTTTGCCAAAATTGAGTTTGTTGCGGTTGCTGCGAGGGTACTGCAGATGTTTGAAAATTCATGGTCTGATTGGGTAAATTATTATTTTGCATTTGGCTAGTTGGATTATAGTATGAACCAGCGACACCACCAACCATGGGCGGTTGGCTGTGTGTCAATATATTGGTTTGTTGTTGTTGTTGCCCAGTTTGTGGTGGTGGCATACCAGCCTGCTATAAATAATTAAATTTTTGGTTAATTTGTATGTTCTTATTGGCATTATAACTCATACTAACTTGCTGATAATGAGCGTTAGGATCCATATAACCATTTTGATTTGGATCGACACCAAACAAAGGATGAGTAATTGGTGCTGAAGTTGTAGTCGCTTCAACTTTTTTTGCCTTAAATTCGAAATCAAAAATATTGGTCTTTATGTTTATCCATTTAAGTTTGTATTTATTTGTTAAAGAAATTGTAAAAAATGAAAGAAAACACACAACAAACGTAAAAGCAATGCAAAACAATAGAAGAAGCTGTGAACTCTTTTCAGTAATTCCTTTTGTTAAGAACACTTATGTAGAACTGGCCGTTTATAGACGTTTTTTTCTTGTTTCGAATTAAGGAGCAACACATACCCATTCAAATAATCAATTGGTAAAGCCGAATTGTCTAGAATTTTCACTGAAT
This sequence comes from Phasia obesa, assembly GCA_949628195.1. Lineage (NCBI taxonomy): Eukaryota > Metazoa > Arthropoda > Insecta > Diptera > Tachinidae > Phasia > Phasia obesa. Next base: position 14,838,492 of record OX451219.1, read on the forward strand.
TAAAACTTATTTATTTTGCAATTGGATCAAAAACTTAAAATGAAATAAAGAAAGCTTTTTTTATGTTAGTCACTACTTTAGTTCAATTAATATTTAAAAACATAAATCATTTAATTTCAGTGAATAGTTTATTTATTTTTAGTAAAAAAAATTTTGAATTTAGAAGCAATAAAATAGAAACACATTTTACAGGTTTTCGAAATACCTGACAGATTGAAGAGTTTTGAAAATTATTGAGAGGAGTATTGAAATTATTGTCTAAACTTGGGTTTAACATAGTGAATTCTTTTAGAATATCATTATTATTAACAAATGTAGTAGCTGTAGTAGCAGCATCCTTTTCATGATTAATAATTTTTTGCCATTTGCGGGTGCCCGCATGTTGAGCAGACATTTCAATTTTTGTCTGTGCAAATAAATACATATTCTAGGCATCAAAGAAGATGCATATGAAAGAAATAAATTGAAAAATAAATATAAAAATCAAATAAATAAAAAGTTTAATAATAAAATAAAATAAAAGTCCTTTTTACAGGTTTTGAAATTACAAATCTCTTTTTGAAATTCCATTAACAAAATTGTTAATTTCCATCAAGGCAAATTGAATTAATTAGGTGTGAGCCAAGGCGTATTCATAACAGGTGATTTGCAGTGGAGTGGCAAAAAGCTCTTCATATGTTTGAAATCGAAATGTCAAAAAATAAAATCAGTTTTTTTATGAAGTTTGACACTTGCAAAGTAAGCGAAAATAGCTGAATTCGCCCCTTCAATCACCTAGTATTAATTCCCCTTGGTGTGAGCAAAAATACACTATTTTATACTGTTAGTAAAATGTTGAAGTTGTTGTTTTGTTGCAGTTATTGTCGTAGTGCTTTCACCTAGTAGTAACAATTCGCCTTGATTGCAACAAATAAAGGAAATTAAAGAAGTCTTACCTGTCTAGTAGTTCTTAGGGCCGGGGGATCATTCCAACCTGGTGGCGGTGTAGGATTACGTTGAATACTTTGCATGGGTGGTGGTGGCACAACAGCTTGTGCTGTTTCTATTGGGGCTACACCTGGCATGTATGAGTTATTGGGAAACGGAGTAGGATTAAAGGTTGGTTGCATAATAGATGGTGGCGAGGCTGCAATGGGATTAGTATTAAATGGAGTGGTGTTAAAGCTGTTAGGTATAGATGTTTGAGGAGTTGGAGCTGGATTAAATGTATTGCCATAACCGCCCATTGAACCAGCAGGAGCCACTGAGGGATCTAATACATATTTTGATCTTGATGAGAAACCACCTGCAGAAGCAGAACCACCTTGTGAGCTGGCTGTACTAAGTGGACGTGGTGGCTGCGATAAATTATCATTAATAGGCGGTTTGGCAGCTGTTGGCATAGCAGTAGATGGATTAAATAGTGTGGGAGGAGCTATGGGGGCAGCTACTGCTTGTGCTGCTGTTGGTATCGTTTGTGCAGCGAAAGGTGAAGTCATAGGATTGTTAACTGGATTAGAATTCCAATTATTGCTAGCCGGTGGCGCATAAGGGTTAACCATGGGTACAGGTGGCTGCATGGTACCAGGTGCTGTTATACCAGGGTAATTCATACTGTTACTGCCAGACACTTGAGAAAATGAACCTCTTTGCTGTTGTTGACGCTGATACACATTTTGCTGTTGAACATTCTGTTTGGGTTGGGTTGGTTGTATGATATTCTGGATTCTTTGCCTCAAATCGTCCAAATCGGGATGGCTTGCAGAGGCTTTAATTTCCATGATATAAGCAAGGGCAGCCGTAAAAGCGCCCTGAGCTACCAATAGACCACCATATTCTTTTATAAAATCAGCCACTTTGTTATTTAACTCAACCGCTATACCCTGTCCTTCCAAAGATTTATTCATTAACAGAACTATTTCAGCCAACTCTTGTAACTCTTCGGTGTTCAATTTGTAATTGGAATTTTGATTTTCCAATTGTTTCAGCTGATACCAAGCCAGTACTAACTTATCAATGTTACCAGCGCATATATAACATAACATAGCATTGCGTGTATATTCAATGTTGGATGCGGCGGAAGATTCATTCAACAAACGATCCCCTAGTTTTTCGCATATATCAACCACTTTACGTTCACTATGCTTAAGAGCTGCTACTAAAGCCTCTTTCCAAGAATCTATGGTACAACGGGTAACAAAATCCATCCAATCGCGTGTTATGAGAGCAGAAATTATATTTGATAATTCACTTTGCTGCTCTTGCAAGTAATTGTTTTGCATTTTTGTTAAAAATTCAATGCCAGCGGTTGAAGCGATTATAAGTGCTTCGGCTGTACGTTTAGAGTTGAGACATAAATGTACAGCAGCCTCCAAATTGCCAGTAAGTATGGCTTCAGTGATAAGACTGTCAGCATCTGTTAGTAATTGATATAAAATTGTAATTTGATTATTATAAATATTGCAGTTTACGTATATTCGAGCTTAATTTATCGAGCAAAGTAACGAGGATCTTAACTCTCGTTATTGTAAAACACCCAGAGCCTTTGATGGGAATCGAACCCACAACAGCCAGATTGTTAGACTAACACTCCGCTTTCTATCCTTCCGAGAAACTCTATTTAAAATAATTAATTCATTTGTTTACGTATAAAAAAAGTTTTTATATGGTAACTTTACGTAATTCGCTTATTACGTCACGTAATATTTCGGTTTTTTAAATTCCGTGTGTGTTATGGGTATTTTTACGTACAATTTTAACCGTTTTTTACATATCCTGCAGTAAAAAAAATGAGTTTAATGGTACTCCTCCAGTGAAAATTTGAGTTTTTAAAATGGTGCTCCACCAATGTCCGATTTATTGAATTAAAATTTTTAGATTATATACGATAACCAAACGAATACACGTTGCTGATTGAGCAACCACCAATAACAGCACCGTGGTACAGATATTCGAGGAAGCCAATCAGACAGTGGCCGAGCAACAAGGACTGCCTGATTCACTTTAAGCTATAATGACAATGACACGCACATGTTCCCCGGCCCAAACCTAATTTACGACTCAATTTTAGATCTCTACAATAATAGAATTTACAGAACTGAGTAAATGGTGCAACATCCCGAGTAATAACCCAGAGATGGGTAGAATCTCACAAGAAAGTGAGAATCTTAAAATTTGGTGTTGATTACTTTCAAAACAGAAGGCAAATTCGAAAAAAATATTGCCAGGAAACTAAAGCCATCGCGGACATTTCGGTAGTATTGTAAAAATGAGAGTGTTGCTAAATTTGTAATCTAGACAAGTGAACATCTTTAGTGTGAATATAAGTAACGATCCCAAGATTTTCACAAAATTGTAAAATTATAATGATTGATGCAGTCGGGAAGCTTCAGTAATAAATATTTCCCTTTTAGACAGCTTGTTTTTTATGTGCGTACAAAATTAAGTGTTGCTAACTAACGTCTAAACAATAGAAAAGTTTGAATTTTAGCAATTTATTTATGGTTTTATTATGTTAAACTTAAATATTGTACAGTGATACAGAACCTTTAGTGTGTGAGTTCGACTACTACTTACTTTATTTACTTATATACATTATAATGGCCCCTAAAACTATGCTTCTAATATTATTATAGCGGCCTTAAGTTGCCAGATTAAATTATTACAAAATCGTCTATGCAAAACATCGTCTTGATTTTTCAAACTCCTTTAAATTCTCAAAAATCGACAGCGAAGAATATTCCTATTTAAAACAAGTAAGAGTGTTATATATACCCTTCATCATAGTATGTTCAATATTCCCTAACTCTGTTGTTTCCTAATTTCACAATAATATACATTCGGTTTTTACTCTTAATGATCTTCAACTTCATTATTTCAAATATAATAAAATTATTGATTAAAAAATATTTGTAAAAATTGTATCGATAATTTATCTTAAAATTTTTTAGAAAATTTTTTTTGTAATAATTTAATCGAAAATTTTTTTTGTAAAAATTTTAACGAATTTTTTGTAAAAATTTTACAGAAAATTTTTTGTAAAAGTTAGGACCTCCTTGCAATCTATATTTCTTTCGAATGGTCAAACTAAATCTCATTGGGGGATCAATATGACCCTTCAATGTGCCTATTGGTTCTCTCGACTACCTCTATGTGTATTGCTTTAATACAAATTAAAGCAGAAAAACCCTACCAACTTAAAAACATTAAATCCCCCGAGATCTGTATGCACGCCATGCGATCTCTGGTCGCAATCTAATATTTATTTAACAAAAAAGAGGATCATTACAACCGAAAAAAAAAATAAAAACAACGTGAAAAATATAGGTGGGCGTGGATTTTTGCCCGCAGCCTCGAATGGAATGGTCTGATATCGCTGAATTACATAAGCAAAATTTTCGAAACTATGCCTGACAGAGTGATGGTCTTAAAATTGTTTGTATCTCTTCTGGTTCCCTGGCAAAGTTGATTTCAACCCGAACACAGACGGACAGACGCTTAATCAACTTCTTTATGTATAAGGATCCAGAATATATATACTTCATGGGGTCGGAAATGAATATTGTAGAAATTACTCACGGAATAACAAACTTATATATACCATTTTCATCTGTGGTGAAGGGTATACAAATTAAAAGGTTTTTTTATGAAGCCCTTAATGTTAATGAGTAACTAACTACTCGCTCGTTTTATTACCTTATAGAAAGATAAGATTTCAGTAAATTCATTACCGAAACTTGTTGTACATGTACATATATAGTGAATGTTCTACTTCTTATTGCCATACTTACGTTCTCCGCTAGGTATTTTAAATTGTGCTACAGTCTTTTGAATATCTTCGCTTTTATTTAAATCTTTTTGAGCAGCTGCAATACCATCAAACACAGTATTGTTGTCAAACGGTTGCTGTAAAAAACAACCAAAATTTAATTTTATAATCATTTCATAGTTTAAAAGTTAATTTTGCTGTTGAGTCTTTTAAATATGAATTTTTTATTTAGCCTTAAGCTTACCGTGTAACTATTTGTGCTTCCATCAGTACTTTGATCACATTCAACATCCGTTGAATCACTCTTGATTTTTTTAGTATGATTAAATGGTATGATTTGTTATTTTTTTTTTTTTACAAATAAATCGTATTAATTAATATAAAAAAAGTGAAAATGAATTGTTTTTTGTTTTCTTCTTTTGTAATTTGTAATATACTTATGTTCAGATATTTTAAAATTAATATTTTAAGAGCAATGATTAGATGTGATATAATTTTAAATTTGGCTTTTGTGATAAGAAAATAATAAGTATATTTGAAAGAGAGCCAGCTATTGCATGATAAGAAACTCCTCGCATGTACGCGGAGTCTCTTATCATGTTTTAGATTTAGAAAAAAAAATCTTGCGGAAGTATTGTGTAAACTAAAAGTATTAAAAAAAGACTTACATGTGTTAGTTGTGCCATGCGATTGCTTAAGTGGTCCACTTGTGTTTGTTGTACTGTACCTTCTTCTTCCGATACATATTTTGAAAATTTACTATCGATATCTTCTTTATTGAAACCTTTAATATGAAAGTTTTTTTAATTATACATATTTACATATATTTTTCTCAATTATTTACCCAATAAATTAAGAATTTCTTCTTTGGGATTTCGCTCAAAATTAGCTTTAATGAAATACCACAAATAACGGCTATTTTGATCCGTCATTTCATCGGCTTTTTGGCGACAATATTCTATGAAATTGGCTTCAGTTAGAGATTTTTCTAAAGCTTTAGCTTTTTCCACCAACATCGGCTCAGTTGTAATTTGAGATATATTTATGGTTTTGGATTTGTTATTAAATGACACTAATTTGCCACCGAACTATAAATAAAGTATGATTAAAATTGTCCATATTAAACACTATTTAAACTTACGCCAAAGGTAACGCCACAAGGTTTCTTTATCCATTTGGGGGCATATTTTAAATCGTTATATACCACTGGAGCCTTTTGCTGTGGCATAGGCGCCTGTGAAAACTGATCCATGCCTGGAAATGAGTCGGCTATCTTATTGGCGGTTTGTACTTGCTGTTGAATGCCACCGAAAAGGGAGTAAATGGAAACATTACCATCTAAACTAGAACTGGCAATTAATGCGGGATTTCTGGGACACCATTGAACATCGGAATACCAAGTGGCCGTGGTTGCCACTTCGGATAGGATTTCACCTTCTGCTGCTTGAGTGTTGGGATTCCAACAGAAGATGCGATTATCTTTACCGCATGAAACCATCAAATCAATATCACGAGGACACCAAGACATGCCCAAAATACCTCGTTGATGTATTTGCATAGTCTTGGCTGGAGCTGTAGCATATCTTAAATCCCAAAGCTGCACAACCGGGGCTTGATCATCTTCTGAGGCCAACCACACTTGGGTAGCTACCTCGGGATGCCACTGAATCGCATGCCAACGTACACGAGACTGAGTATCAGACAATTTTATAATTTGTTCACTTTTACGCAAATCCCATATCACACAACGTGAACTAAAAACGGAAGCCAATATATGTTGCACCTGACGATTCCATGCTACATTTTTAACATCTTCAAAGGGTTGTGTTTTAGTGCCGGGATTCATGTGAGTGGTTGTATTGTTTAAATCCCATATGAATATTTCTGATTCTGAAGCACATGAAGCTAAAAGATTTGTTTGGAATGGATTAAAATCCAAGCCACTAACTGGGCCAGTGTGTTTATCCTGTCTGGCAATTAAACCTTCTTCATTGGCCAACATTTTAGAAGGAGAATAAATCATGACATGACCGCCCTCACAACCACCCACAATTAAACCATTGCGATGCAGAGCTCCAAAGCCTGTAGGACTCCAAATAAGTTTTTGGAATCTTAAAAAAAAAATCATTAAAAATGTCAAGTCAACTCAATAGGTGTAATAAAAAATTTGTATACCTATACTGGCTGGGTACGGAAGCCTTCAATTCCAAATCATAGCTAGGATCGCTAACATTAGTCGAATAAATTTCCAATGTAGAATTTACATTTGAATCAAGTTGTTGTGCTGCAGTACCGGCTGCCAAATATATAGGATGCTGTGGCAATGGTGACCAAGCAACATTCACCGTTTTCTGTAGCTCCTTAATTTTCATGTTGCAACTGCCATACAAATAATGAAAAAGACATCAGAAATTACTATTAAATCAGAAGAAATCTTTAATTAACACTAAATTCAAAATTGTGTCATTTAAAATCATAAGAATTTATGTTTCTTGCTGACACCAATTAAAATTGTCTCCGTCATCACTTTTATTATTAACTTTCGGTACTAGCAATTGTCGTTAATTGTTAATGCAATTTTCTTTATATATTTATCATGCACAAAAAATATTTACACAATAAAACTTTTTAATTTCTTTCAAATACCTTTATGAAAAAAATAAATCTTTTTATTTCTTTAACACATAAATTTCTTTAAATTTACAAGTTAATTGCCGACGTATATATTTTCGGTGTTTTCAGCTCTGCGGTAAAATAAAATCTGACAGCAGCACAGTGGTGAAGAAAAGTAAGTGGTGTAAAAGTTATACGATTTTTAAATGTATAAAGTCATAATAAACCTTGGTAAATTTATTTATATATTGTTTTTCTTATTCAAATAAACTTTTAAATGATTTATTCGTCTATTAAAATAAATTATATTATAAATTTTATATAAAAATTAATATACACAGAAACGTATTTTCCATCTCTGAAAATATTTGTAATAGATTTACACAGTGAGAAAAAGTTATTACTAAATTTAACAGCTGATTTTTATATTTGACATTTTGGGAAGTATAATTTTCTAATCTACGGTACATTTATCAAAATTTGTATAAAAAAGCTACTTAAAATATTAATCACTTCATTTAAATAGAAAAATAATTTCGTCTTGTATAAAACATAATAATACAACTAGTTCAGTGAAAACAGGCGGCGTTAATATTTTCCCGTGTTAATATAATCTTAAATTAATTTTGATACAAATTTCCATATTTTCTGTTGAAATCTCTCTTAATTACTCTATCTTTGAGTATGTTAATCCTTTTTGGTAATAAAAAATTGCATACATATATGATATGCAGTAATTGCTAACAAATATTTTCTAGCAGCTATTGTAACTTATATAACCCAATTTTGACAGCTGGTGCAAAGAAATAATTTAGGTATAAGCAAGAGAATTATAAAACTCCAATTTTTATATCTAATGGGATTTATTGTAATTGATTTTTAATAATATAAATAATTATTATGAATTTGGATTTTTCAATTCCATTATATCTTTATGATTTGTTTTTCATATTAAAGAAACATAACTGTTTGCCAAAAATTAAATTAATAGTTTTTACGCGGTAGATGTTGCAAAGCGGTTGTCGTACTTCAAAAACGACAATTTTGTAATAGATTAAAAATAAAATGCAATATTTTTCTTTAATCTATTTCAAAAGTGACTCAAGGTAGAATTAATTAAAAACTACTTTAAATAAACGTAACACATAAAATTGTTGTTATTGTTGGACACTTTTCCCTCTCTTTCGAAAGTTACGTAAAGAAATTGGGAGATTTGTTAGAAACAGATTTGCTTTCTTTTTTACGTTTTGTTAAGAACCCAAGCAAACAGAAATCAAACAACAATTTTAATGTGTTACGTTCTTTTATAGATGATAATTGTTTGCTTTATTTTTTGCAGATTTGCATTGGCGCACAACAAGGCTTATATATTTTGCAGCTTACGCAGTAGACCAGCTCATTATTTTTAAACAACTGCGAACACAGTTAAAAAAACAATGTTTGCGGTTTTTCGCTTTTTAAATTTCTTGTACAAAAACTTTGTTTTTATTTTTCACTTAAAATTAAAATTTTTGCTTTATCATATCATCAACTAAGGGTCGTCCCCATTTTTTTTATTTTACATTTTTATTATGTTTGAAAAATTTGTTTTAAAATAGATTTCTAATATAGTTATTTTTTATAAATATGAGGGTTATATTTTATGAAACAAAAATGTGTACTTTTACATACAAAAATATGTAGGTACTTTTATTTATTGAAATGGGCTCAAAAACGTCAGATATTACAAACATTTCGCTAAATTGTCATTACTTAACGAGTGAGAATTTCGTTCGGTGTTTGAGAAGGTTTAAGAAGATATCAAAATTTTTTGAGGTGTAGAAGAAAAATAGAAAATTTAATTTGACTTTGTTCTGCGTTATTATTTCCGTTTTCATTAAATTCATACTTTTTATAAAAGAAAAAGGTTTGAATTAAAGGATATTATACAGATTAAAACGAACTGCTAAAACAACCAACAAAAAAATCAATTAGCATAAAAGGAATTATAACCAAGATAGAACGTAATTACAAAAGCTATAAGAAAATTTGTGTAAAAGTGTGGTGTGTAGAAGAAGATACATAAAACGAGAATAGTAAAACAACGCACAAGTGAATGATTTTCAAGTAGTATTCTTTATTAAAAAAACTAGTGGCCATAATTAATACTCCTAACAAAGAACATTTTTTATATCTACATATATAAAAAGTTGATAAGTCTGTTTGTGTTTCTGTGTGTATTTATTTTTTCCATCTCCAATATACTCAATATGTTGATCTCGTGCAAATGCCTTAATTTTATTGCTTCTAGCAATAATCAACAAAAGCAAACGCAGCAATGGCAGAATGTGTCGCAGCAGCAGCAACAACTGCCGGCTGCAACAACTGCATCTGTTGCAACAGCTGACTTGAAGGAAAATAATGCAACAATAGCAGGTGTTGCTATGCAACAATTGTCTAACGATTGCAACAACACATTAGTAGCAACGTCTTCCAATAACAACACAAATTTAAAACCCAGTAAAGTTAATGATGGTAACGAATCTTATTCACTTACAAATGTTTTAAGGCAAACATTTCTACAAAAATATCCCAGAAGTTTTATCTTCTATTCACAGTGTGTGGATTTCTTCAAACAGGCAAGTTGTCAAATATTTCTTATTACTTTGTACTTTAATTTAAATCACAAGTATTTAACTAAAATTGGAGTTATAAAAAAACATTCTTCACCAGTGCCTCGTTTCTGTAACTTATTTGAGAAACTTTTCACTTGAAATTATTAAATACTTCTTGTTTTACACAGGGTGAGCTAAACTAATGGCAAACTTTTTCCTTACTTTATTTTAAAAAGTTTAGGATTAGCTGTAGGACAAACAGGAAAAACAGTATCACTATTATATTTCTATGCGAAAAGTTTCTCTCTTTAATTACAGAAACGAGGTACAGGACGCAAAACATAAATAGTAATTCATTCATATTTTTTAATACCTATAGCATGCATTGTACTAAATGTCTGCCTATAACCATTTTATATACCTACTCGGTGTAGGTTTAAAGAGTCTTTCTAATCATACGTAAATTTGTGAAACTTTCGCAACACCCTATAATTTTTTAAAACTTTTTATAGCGGACATAATTTTACATACTGTGTGTAAATTTAGAATTGTCTTCCTATTACGGTTCAAATAAAGCAATTTGTGTGAAGATCAAGTGAGTATCGGAACACTTTATAGTTTTTATAATTTATTATCATATGAGACATAGTAATACAACTTTTGTGTATATTTCAAAAGACTACCTTTTATGGTTCCAGGAATAAAAGACGCTGATAGAAGGAAAGATATTGTAGCGAAAACAATGGTGTTTCCGTTTAATGTTTGGGTACAGAACCCTAAAAAAATCTTAATTTACTTTAAGACTGAATAATAAGTATTTCTGAAATATTAATTAATTCCCCCATAGATTTATACCTCTATATAAATTAAATACATAAACCATATCTGTAGCAAATGCTGACGTTGTCATGCATTGCTTTGATCTATAGACAAAACTACAAAAAATAACTATGAGTACCTACTTATACTTATATCTCATATTGTAACAAAAGTTATACTGATTGCCAGATAACATCATGATTAAAACCAATGTAAAAGAATTTTTAAGGTTTAGCTAATTTTGGTAAAAATGTAAGATAAAAAGTATATTACAGGATATGTGTGTTTACAGACTTTTGAAAAGAGATCCAACAACATCACTGCAAAATAAAAATAATTCATTTGTGGAAAAATTGTACAATTTAAAAATAATTGACACTAGTGACAGGAATAGATTGCTGAATAGGACTGCTATCACACCCAGAATATACGGTTTACCAAAAATACATAAAAATGGAACACCGCTACGACCAATTTGTTCTTCGATAAATTCACCGACCTACAATTTATGCAGATATTTGGTAAATATTCTTAAGAATTTGACAAAAAATTCTAAATATAATGTAAAAGACGCAGTTGACTTTAAAAATCGGATTAAAAGTACAAAAATCGAGAATGACGAGATACTTATTTCATTTGATGTGATCTCACTGTTTCCGAGCATACCGATCAACTTAGCTCTAAGGACAATTGAAGAGAAATGGAGTGAATTAGAACAACACACATCCATACCTAAGGATTTATTAATGGACCTAATAAAATTCTGCATAAAAGACAATCGTTATTTTAAAGACGACACTAAATTTTATGAGCAAATTAGAGGTATGCCTATGGGATCCCCTGCATCTCCGATAATTGCAGATATCGTGATGGAAAAATTATTAGATGAATCAATCACTACGATGGTTTCAAAACCAAAAATTCTTACCAAATATGTGGATGATATTTTTGCAATAGTTAAGAAGGAGTCAGTAAAAGATATACTAAATAAACTTAATTCATTTAATAACCATATACAATTTACCATGGAGGAGGAAAAAGATAATAGACTACCATATTTAGACTCCGTGGGGATAAGACAAGGAAATCTACTTAAATTTGATTGGTACCAAAAACCAACATCATCGAGCAGGATGATCAATTTTTATTCAAAACATCCCAAACGTATCATAATGAATACTGCTTCAAATTTTATTCGACGGGTTTTATCTATAAGTGACAAAGACTTTCTTGCAGTTAATATAGAAAGAATAACAAAGGTGCTGAAAATGAACGAATTTCCTAAGAGAACTATAAATGACCTTCTGAGACAAGCGGAAAGAAAGAAAAAACATGACGAGGAACCACCAAAAGTATATAAGAGCCTATCTTATATACCACAGTTTTCTGAAAGACTACAATTTTCCAACATATTTGATAATTATAGTTATAAACTCGCTTTTAAAACCAATAATACTGTCAACAGATTATTCAGCAAGACAAAAAGTAGGCTACCAAAAGAAGAAAAATCGAATGTGGTGTATGAAATTCCATGCAACGGAGACGGAACTAACATATGCAATAAGGTATATGTTGGCACTACAAAAACTAAACTTAAGACAAGAATTACATCCCACAGATCGGACCTAAAAATAATTGACAAACCAATAGAACAAAAAACAGCACTTGCTGCCCACTGTACCACGACAAATCATAAGCCGAATTTTAAAAATGTGAGAATTCTACAAGAAGAGAATAATTATATGAAGAGATTCATGTTGGAGATGCTACATATAATGTCCCAATTGAGAAGAGATTAAACTACAAACAAGATACGGAGAAATGTGCTCACATATACAGACGAATAATAAAAAAATATAAAAAATCAAAATAATTTTCAGTTTAAATGTTTGATTACAAAAGTTTGGATGCTGTGATAATTTAGTTTTGTGATAATTGTTTAATATTTTTCAAGTAATATTGTCTAATAACGTTCTAATAATATTTGTGTACTTAGTATTTTTTCTTTTATTTTATCAGATCCCTGATGATGACTAACGATGTTAGTCGAAATATTGGAACTTTTTAAAAATAAATATACCAATTATTAATAAAAATTGATTCTCATTAAACAAAAGGAAGGACGTTTTTTATTAATTTAGACCTTGAGCCAAAATAAGATAAAACTATATTTGCAAAAAATTTTATCAATTTTTTTTTTTATAAATTTTATCGAAAGTTTTTATCGGCAAATTTTTCTAATAATTTTTTTGTAAACATTTTATCATAAATTATATAGAAATTTTTTTTTTAAATCTTATCAAAAATTTTATATAAAAATTTTAAAAATTTTATCGAAAAATATTTGTAAAAATTTATCGAGAATTTTTTGTTAAAATTTTATCGAACATAAAATATAAATATATATAAATAAAATATTAATCTTATCGAAAAAATTTTGTAAAAATTTAATCGAAAACTATTTGTAAAAATTTTATCGAGAAATATTTGTAAACATTTTATCGAGAATTTTTTGTTAAAATTAAATCGAAAATTTTTGTAAAAATGTTATCGAAAATAGTTTGTAAAAATTTAATCGAAAGTTTTTTGTAAAAGTTAGGTCATCCTGCAATTTATATTGCGTTAGAATGATCAGACTTATATTGACCACCCCCCATGTGCCTATTGACTGCTCCTGATTCCCGATGGGCACCCTGTGGATCTATCGGCTACCTCTATGTGTATTGCTTTCTATAAAGGTATTTAAAAAGCAGAAAACCCCTACCAACCTATAAACAATCTGTATGCACTCCATGTCATCTATTTATCCGGCCTAATATTTATTTAACAACAAAAAGAAAAAGAGAACTATTACAACCGAAAAAAAAATAAAAACAAAAATAAAATATATAAAATTAGCCTCGAATGGTCTGATGTTGCTGATTACCATTAGCGAAATTTTCTAAACTATGCCTGGCAGATTGGTGGGCTTAAATTTTCTGTATCTCTGCTGGTGCCTTGGCAAAGTTAATTTCAAACCGAACACAGACGGACGGACGTCGCTTGATCAACTTTTCTCTATATATGTATTAGGAATCAGAATATATTCGAGTATACTTTATAGGGTCGGAAATTAATATTGTAGAAATTACACACGGAATGACAAACTTATATGTATATACTCTTTTCCACCTGGGGTGAAGGGTATAAGAATATATAAATAAAAATAAATTTAATGATTCTCGTAATACCACGATCGTTTTAAATTGTTGAATGACCAACTAATTCAACTTCTGGATTTGTAGTTTACGTTATAATTATGCTTAAAAGAAAACTAGATGTTATAAAAAAATATGTATCTAAAAATGCACAAACAACTAAATTCGTACATACTTTTATTCTAAATGTAAACAAATTAAATAACAAAGTATAATTAACGATAAAAAGCAAGCAAAAATCAAATGAATCCCAAAATACAATCAACAAATTTTTCATACCTAAATTAAACTACAATAACAAAAAAAAAAAAAAACACTACAAAGAACAATTGCATACAGTAGGTCACATAGGTTTTCGAAAATAAATTTAAAAACACTGGTTTTTTATCGTAGGATATTTTATATTATTTTCCTAAGTATATACTTATTCTTCCCTTAATACATAATGGATTAGATTCTTGTGTTTAAGAGTTTGTTCTTAGCATTTCGTATCTCACATTTATTAAATTGATTATTTTCGACATGGCCACCTTTAACTCGATTTTAAACTTTTTTTAAGCCCTGCGCAAAGAATATATCGAAATGTCCTGAATATAGACTTTTGCTGCAAATATAACCTCCTTGTTGGCGGCTTGGTCAAGCACACCAGTGCCTGTAACTTAGAGTAACTGTAACTTAGAGTCATTTTGTTTTACACAGGTTGAGCTAGAGAAAATCACGAACGTTTTCATTACATTAGTTTAAAAAGTTTAGGATTAGCTATAGGACAACCAGGATGACTATTATATTTTCATGGGAAAAGTTTCTCACTTTAGTTACAAAAACGAGGTTCAGGTTCGATCCCTGGCTGAGGTCGAAACAATTTCACAATGGTTTTTTTGAGTTTTTAAAATAAGTAGCTTCTAACCCACTTTCAGGTAATCCATGCAAGAAGCAACAATCTTTGTAAGACGAGAAAGCAACTGCGACAAATCGAGTAAGATAGAGATACTATATGCTCCCAAGAGGGGTAATGGAAAAAATTTACCTCCTTATTTGACATAAATCTTCTCTCTCTCTTTTTTCGTATATTTTTCAATTTGAAAATAGAAAAAATGCCCTTGAAGAGAACAAGTTGGATAAAACAACAATTTGGAACTGAAGTCTTATATTTTTGCAATCGAAACTGCTCAAGTGCGCAAATTAAAAGCCATGCAAAAATAAATCTATAAAGGAAACCCTAGAAGTTTCATAGTTAGTTTATTAAAGTAAAAGAAACTGTTAGGAGTTACTATATATTAAAAAAAAGGAACTTACAAAGTTTATAAAATAAATAAAATAATAAACTACACGTGTTTACTTATATGAGGTACTGTTTGTATACATTTCTTGTCGATTTCTTTTGCAGGCTAAATAACAAAACAACATGAACAAAGTGGGCAATTTATATAAACAAGTTTTATCTTTTTCATTACCATATATTTTCAGCAGAAATAAGACAGGGTGAAGTGGTGGTTCATATCATGCTGTGTTGTTTGTACATTTGTTTGTTCTTGTAGATAGATGACTGTTGGAAGTTTAGGAAATCCAACAGAAACCCATTTCCTGTCTTTCTGTTTTTCTTTTTGTGTTCGCATCACGTAAAATCTACTGGATGGATTTTAACAAAATTTTGTGAGGAAATACCTTCTTAGTATCCTGATTCCAATATAGGATACTTTTTTCCGCAAAAATATTTTATTTCCAAGAGAAAGTGGAGAAAATCTTTAATTTTTGAAAGCGGTATATTTCAAGCAATATTGCGCAACAGATGGCTCTGTTTTTAAATAATAAAAAAAACAATTGAAAGCGGGATATTTTAAAACCCGTTGCACTGTTTTAAAATAATCACAAAATATGAATTACTTACTGTCAAGTAGGCAATTGAATAAAATTTTTATTTGTTTTGTTATTGTTGTAACAGCTCTGCTGTTGCCGGAAGTTCTTTCCTGAGGAAAAAACTTTCGGTTGGTACAGCTATTGCTGAGTTGACAATCTTTGGCCGAGTGATACTCGGTTCGTTCCGGAGCGAAGGTCCAATTGTCGTGGGAAGGCAGTCTTACTTTGTGGAATTACATTGTTATAAAAATATTAAAAATCTGTATAAGGTGTTGTTTACCTTTTACAGAGTTTTACAATAATTTTTAGAATTTTAAAATTTTATATAAAATTTTGAATTTTATATAGGGATGGTTTTCCTTTATATAAAGTAAATACTTAAGAGACTTAAAATTTTTCGGGAACCCATGCTAGAAAAATTAGCTTCCAATACATGACTTCTGCAGAAGCTGCTACGATCAGGAAGTGGAGAAAACGATCGAGCACCTCCTCTGCTTTTGCCCCGCTCTGGAATACCAACGCTTCAGCAACTTTGGCGACTGTTTTTTTTTTCTGATGTCTCTTTGGTCTAAGTAGGATCAATTCCCTTTTGTGGAGTTGCGTTTAGATTTCTGATTATGCCTTCCGGCCAGTAGCCTTTAATGGCAACTACTCTTCCAATTTCTGCAATAATTGCATTTGTGTAATCATGTCATAGTCTATCAGTCCGAGTTTTTGGGTGGGATTCGCATCAATGACTGGTTGGTATATTTCATTGCCTTCTACTGATTAACTACGTTAGTGACAGGTCGTGGAAAATTGCACACTAACTACTAACATTAGGCTTTGTACCACGGATAGACAATAATTAAGTGTGGATGCCATGGGGCACCTTAGCCATAGACAAATGTTAGCCATTACGATACTTTGTGATAAGGAAGCAACAAAATCGAGATTTATAAGTCGTCTATCTGAAATCACTACAGTCAAGAGTAAAAGACTAGCGACAAAACAAGACTCAATGAAAGTAAGGTAGTCATAAATTACCATAGGTTAGGTTAAGCAGGCAGCTCCAATACAGCTCACTTGGGTCCAAGTGTTGGTCCCTTTGTGTAACCTGCAAAAGAGGAGAGGAAAAAAAAAGGGAGAGATAGAAAAGAGAGAGAGACAGAAAAGAGAAAAAAAGCGTTGAAAGAAGACATAGGATAAAGTCACAGACGGACAGACACACAGACAAACAGTTTAAAGGTAGAAAGAGAAGAGTCAGAAATGTGGGGAGGTAGCCAACGGAGGGCAGGTTGGTCAAGCCAGGTTGTTAACGAGATTGTCTATGCCTCGTCAAGTGGAGGTTGGTTAGAAAACCATCCGCTGCTCCTCAGAAAGGAGTTAATCCTGCTCGGTTCTAATATGGAGACACAGGAGAGGCTTGCAAAGCACCTTTGTCCAAGGTACTGGAGGCGTTGGTATTCTAACGCAGGGCAGTGGCAAAGGAGGTTTTCGACAGTTTCCTCCTCTTCCTCATCCTGACTACTTCTACAGAAATCGTTGTAGTGGAGACCTATTCTTCTTGCATGAGTTCCGAATAGGCAATGCCATACCCATAAATTACCATTCGAGTACCAGAAATCATTGTGGAACGAAGGGGGTCGAAAAGGTACCCATAAAAGTAGTATGTTTTGGTATCCACGATTTTTCTTTTTTGGTTATTTTTCAGTTTTTTTTTTTTTGTCAAATTTCAACGTTTTAGCAATATTACGAAGTTTTAATTTTTGTAAATTTCGTTCTGTTTGTTAAAATCTCCATTTCCTGGTGAAATTTCTAACTTTTTGTAAAAATTTATAATTCCAATATTTTACGAATTAAAATTTGTGAAGTTGTTGAATTTTCGAATTTTTTGGATAAGTCCCCAATATTTTGTGAACTCACGACTATTTTCGTAAATCAAGATTTTCTATAGAAGTTTTAATTTTTGAGTGAAATTTGTGTTTTTTTTCTTTAAAATGTTCTTTGGCTTGAAAAGATAAGTGAGAAATTCGTTGCTGAAGCGAGTGATTAAAATCATACACCCAATTCTTCCAAGCAGTTTGCACATTTTTTAATAACAAATACTTATCTCTTATATTTTTTCTTTTACTTTTAGGCCATTGGTCCTGTACCCGATTTAGCAATTAGTATCGTAAGTCAAAGGGATCTTATTTATAGTCTTACATTAGAAATAGCCGATGCGGAAACTTCCTCAGGAACTCGATCAACATGGCAAATAAGTGTTTGTAGCAATTGCAATGTTGTCTTGTGTGCAAAGCTTCTTAACACTAATTCACCACAATTTCTCATCAACTGTGGTCTTCTGACTAACAACGAAGAACTAGCGCAAAAAAGATCGGACAAATCGTTCTCGGATACCTTCGGTTTATTGATAATGGATCATCCGAAATGGGAAGTTCAATCAAATAACCATAACCAGAATGCTAGCAACAATTTAACAATTGGCTCATTGTCTACCTCTTCAGCCGCAAGCCAACAATTGGATTCAAAACAAACGCGTTTGCGGCAATTGCAGGCTAATTTGCAACAACGCTTGCAAAGGGAAATTGCCGAGACTGATGAACGCATACAGCGTTACACAGCTCAGCAATTTGCTTTGTTGAAAAGTTTTCGCGAGAAGTCTGAACAGGAGTTTCAAATGTTAGTCTCTCTTGTGCAATGCATACCCGAGCAACAGGCTAACGAGTGGCTCGATCGTCAACCTCCTGCACTAGATATCAGTCATAATGGTGTCAATTTATCGTATGGTGGTGCTAGAAGACGCAACACAATTTCCAATCGCCGCGAAATTAGTAATACGGCTACAACTCCAACAACACCAACCGCAATACAACCACCGAATAATATTCTTAATACATATAGAGAGCATTATATAAAAAATTCTATGACTGCCACTTCACCTATAAGTGCCATAATGACAACAACGGCCAACAAAGATGGCTCACCAGCAGCTGGGGCGCCAACAGCTGCAGCAACTATAGGTAGTAGCAGTTCAGCTATAAATCGTAAAATGACTAGCTTTGATACGCCACCAGCTACACCCGAAGCCATACCCATGAGTGTGGGCAATAGTCCAACATTCCGACAGCAGCAACAGCAACAACCAGCAACCTTTGCTAACCAACAGCAGACTTTTCAACAACAATTTCCAACACCCACTATCGAAACAGCTGACGATTGTTTATTCGAATTGGAGGGCATTGATAACATAAATGATGATCTAAACCAGCAGCAACAGCAACAACAACAACAGACTCGTGCTTTGTATTTACAAAATCCACCATCGCCGTTGCGTCTCTTACAGTCGCAACAGTTACAGGCACAAAATGTGCCACATCAAATACTGCCACCATACAACAGCTATCAGCGTAGTTTAAATTACATAAATACACAGCCGGAAAATCATATGAGTGATTTGGATGAGAGTGATGGCGCAGAAGAAGCTGAAGGTATGTAAGATTAAAAACATAAGATACACAGTTAGACGTTTATAGCTGTAGTTTTTCAAATTTGTTGGCCAATATTTTTTTTGTAATATAAAAAATAAAAAAGATTTCAAAGCTTGGACAAGCCTAATGATTATATTTACGTTTCTCCTAGTCCAGGATCTACCAAATACATACGAGAATTTAGAATCAATGGTTTTCGCCTCCTTCAGAATTCTCAAATTCAGCTTCAATATAAAATACTTGAGTTTAGTATGGTTCTCCACCAATAAATGACTTTTCATTTAAAATTTATAATTTGTGATAATTTAAGTTTTGTATGGTGCTCAACCAATAGCCGACTTTTGATTTATTTTTTTTTTATTCTACACGATAATAAAGCAAATAGGCTTAGGAGCTTTTTTGTATTAAAAAATAAATAAATACTCATGGCTGATTCATGCAACCATTTAAATCAGACAATACTTTGAAAAGAAAAATGTATATATTTTTTTCATAATTTGATGATTAGTTAGGGTACGAACTTAAACCTACTAATAATAATTAATTTTAATAAAATTGTATTCTTTAAATATTTTCTCGCATCGTATGCGCTATGCTTTTAACTCACACACCGTACTTTAGTTCCAGCATGGCTTAAACTATTATTAGTTTAATGTGAACCTAGGAAAATTCTGCAGAGCTTTTTTGTAATAAGAAAAATCTACTTTTGTTTCGTAGTTAATCAACAAGTTGTTTTTTTTTTTTTCATTTAATTTTTAGATGCTCTGGACTTGGATGCCTCAATGCCAATAGCAGCTCCTCATAGACGCATAAATTTAAAAAACGCAGCACAAGTATCGAATTTTGCTAAAAGTCTACCCATAGAAATATCAAACTCTCCACTAGCTGTTGGACGCAGTTATATGGCAACTTTAGAATCGGATGAAGATGTAAGTTATTATTGGCGTAAATATACTCGAATTTAATAGATGTCAAATTATTTCATTAAAAACACTTTTGGTTCGATGAAAGATACTGTTTTAACCGCTGCTCCAATCGGCTTGAGTTTCCAAAGTTTGTTTTAAAATTTGGTTGTGTATATTATTTTTTAAATGATCAATATTTTTAAATCATTCAATTAGTTTTATGCAGTGACTATTGATAATTAACCGATCGACTTTATACAGAATAGCCGGATGTTGTTTGATGGGAAATACCTGAGTCTTCCCAAATAGTTGTTTTACATTGGATTCCTCAAAATATTCGCTTGCAATGCGAATTGCATTATTTTAAATAATTGCAATATTTTCCATTGGGTGCCACTAAGGAAGTCTCTATTTCCACAGAAAATCCATTAAGGCGGTCAAAGATTGGGATATTTTTTGGGAGAAGACGATAGTGCAATCATTCGTATACGAAATCATCATGCCATCTAAAAGTGGTGCAAGAAGCTTGTAATTATAAATTATTAGAGTATTGGCACGCGTTATCTTAATTTTTTAGCTTTTGACCTCACCAAACGCTTGCCTGCCACAGAGGTATGTGGAAACCCAGAGATTGAGATCGTTGTGAATGGTTGGATTCGTAATCTAATTTATTAGTACGAAGTAAAGAAACGTGTCAACTTGCTTTAGGTCAGTCTAAGATCCATGACACGGACCGTATTATATTTAAGGCCGTTGTAGCTAAGTTGGTGTGTGGTGAGCGTTAATTGCTTTTATGGATTGATAAAATAAGGAGATTAGGCGGTATTAGCAGGTTTATCTAGTTTTAGTTTAAAAAGGCTGTTGTCAGAGTGCACGCTACAAGCGAAGCGATAATAATTCGTGCTATACCAATCCTACAAAATGTCAGAGTGAATGCTATATTGAGTAAAGCGATTTTTTCGTTTATAATAATTTTCAGTGTTTTGTAATGGATTCAGGCGAAGAGTTTTTCATGTAAATTAATACTCCTAATGCATTTTTTGCAAAGAAGAAAATAATACATCTAATAAATAGATTATTGAGTGAACTGAGGAATTATCATAGAAATTTTTTAATTGTGCAAGAATGTTAATAGACACTTTCGATTATATTTTAAATTTCTTTTTCACAATAAATAATAATAATAATAATAATAATAAACAAAATTCCAAAAACAGTATTAAAAATGCACACATAGAACATACGAAAAAGTTTTTAAAGCATAATAAAAAATAAACAAAGAGAAGAAGCTACAACGCGCTACAAACCATTACACAACCTGCTTTGTAGCACGAACTCGCATCAAGCTTCGCTCTCACTCTGACATCTTTTGAGCGAACACGTAAGAAACACACGTACATTGGTTTATAGCGTAGTATTGTAGCTTTGCTTGTAGCGCGCACTCTGACATCAGCCTAAGGATGTTTATAGTTCAATCTGGTCACCTATATTCGAAGGCCTATTGGTCCATTGTCATTTTCTTTTAATATCCCCAAATGGACCACCGGATTCTAATATTTAAATAGGCTTCATTACACCACCCGTTTTCCACAATGAATCTAATAAAAAGATCAGCAAGATTACATCTTGCAATATCCTCTAATTCATTGTGGAATTTTTTACCCAATTTATGGAGTCTTTGGCTTTGCAATTTCGGATAATTATAGATAATGTGATCCAGGGTTTTTAGCTCTCTCATATAAAACAACACACATAAATGCCATTAATTATCAAAGTCAACCCGCGTCTTGTGTATAAACCTCTTTATCAATTTGTAATTTGTTCTTTCTCAATTTTCTAATTTATTTTTAGGAACTTGACAATAATGTTGATATAGCGGCCAGCATTAAAGCTTTAGCTAAAAGCGTCCATGGTGAAGCGGTGTTTGGTGATTTACCCAGGCCCCGTTTGCGTTCGCAAATTTAAAAAATTAAATTTAAAAATAATGACAATGTTTTAAACAAGGTATATTTATCTTACTAGGTAGTGTCGTCCGCCCAGCTGATTTAGTAGTTCGACATGTCAAAAGTTGTATGTGTTCAGAAATTTTATAGTGTAGAAGTGAAAAGGCAAGAAAACACATACAGCCCTTCTCAATTTTCTCCTATGTTTTTTGACATTTCGAACTACAAAGCAACAACAAAATGCCATGTTGTTCTTGTAATGTTGTATTTGTTGTAGGGACGCCACTACCTAGTAAAATAAATATACCTTGGTTTTAAATCTATTTGATTTTGAATTCAAAATTTTTTTTACAAGTTTGATTTTTTCATACTGACGCTACTTAGCAACAAAATATTAGCTTTAAGTTTTTTTCTAAACAAAATGATGTCTTTATTTTAAGTTTTATTATGTGTAATAATTTTTTTTATAATTAAATATTTTTTTTTTATAATTAAATATTTTTTTTTTTTATAATTAAATAATTTTTTATTTATTATGCATATATATATTTTTTTTAATTTTTTAATTCACAAACAATTTTTTATTAATGCTTACTAATTGACAATGAATGGCGTTTAAACAAACATTATTAATTACAAACAATAAACTTGACCTTGTTAATTTATTAAAATAATAATAACGAAAAAAAAATTAATAACAGAAATTCATATTCAAACATCTTTATTATATTTAAGGTGTTTTGTTAGAGAAAAATAAAACCAGAATTATGTTTAAATAAATGTTTTTACGATATAAAAATATTTCATTTAAAATTTCTATAGTTGCGTTAGTAAATGCTTAAAAAATGGAATAATAGATATAAACTCTAATTGCAACCGAGAGAGTTAATGCATAAAATCGAAAAAAAGTTGTTTAAAAGTAATAATCGTTAAAAAAAATGCTGCAATAAAAATAATTTTATTTGGTTTGAATAAAAAATATATATACATATATAAATGCAACTTTGACATTAATTGCTTTAACAGATGATCAATATCTAATGTTCAAAATTTGTTCGAAATCTTAACTCTTTTATTTTTAAGTTATTTAATTTTACTTTTATACCATTTTCAATTTTTCCAGAATTAAAAAAATATAT
The DNA here is from genome assembly GCA_949628195.1 of Phasia obesa. Classification (NCBI taxonomy): domain Eukaryota; kingdom Metazoa; phylum Arthropoda; class Insecta; order Diptera; family Tachinidae; genus Phasia; species Phasia obesa. The sequence goes on from OX451219.1 coordinate 14,861,779, forward strand.
GAAATATAAATGTAAATATATAAAATACTATAACATTTAATAAAAAAAGATTTTTTTTAATAAAAATTATTTCGAAATTGTCTTTAGCCCCAAACTACTTTAATAATTTATTTAATTTTTGTTCGGTAATTCGCATCCACTCGAAATTTATATATTTTATCATTTTTGGTGTTCTGAGATTTACATTCACATAAGTTTCTATCTAAAGCAAACCCCTAAGGGCCTGTGAGCACATACACAATCTCCACGAGAATCTCACAAAGAGAACAAAACATGTAAAAATTTTAAATCAGTAGCATTATCAGCTTTCAACAAGGTAGGTTTGTGTCACTTTGCTAAATATTTAGCAAACCAATGCATTTTCATTTTAACTTCTTTTTTTGGTTGGGGGCCTTTGATCTAAAGTCATGTAGAAGTGAAAATCAGAATAGCAGATATGTGACAATGTTTCACTTTCGAGTGAAAATTTTTAAAACCCACATGATACATTATGATTTCATTCAGATAAGTAAACTAAAACCCCTCCATTTACGTCGCACAACCTATCACTTGACCAACTGATTTCCCTGATTAAGCTGACAACACCCCTAGATTACTTCCAACAAAATCGTTTAGCCCGTCGTGAAATCTTTTGACTAACCATATTAATCTCGTGATATTAAAAATCCGACAATGAAATATATAATCCTTCTTCTGGTTCTTAACCTAATGTAATCACGTCTGCAGTGGCTCTTAGTACTTTTCTGTACAAACACTCCTGGGAGGCTACTGCGTACTTCGATTCGAAAGAAATCTTTTTCGAAACACAATGTTAAAGTAATACAAATTCGAATGATTTCCTTTTCTAATCGAAATACGCTGTAACCCCCCTGGTATAGTTTCTAATGTGTCTAAAATGGCCATGAGACCTTGCAGTCTTAACAATCCCTCCAGGACATATTAATTCTTCTTACCACCTACTCAGACATATAGGGGCTATTGTATATATAATTGGTGGTCTTATTGATTTTTGGTAGATTTTCGGTATTTTTTGTTTAAATTCTGAGAAAATTTTTTTAATTTATCTTGACTTTTTATGTTTATAAAAGTATTTTTTATGTTTTAATAAAAAGTTTTAACATTTTTAATTTTTCGTATTAAAAACTAAAGTCCAAAATTTCAGGTTATAATTTTTTAACGAAAATTCCATGAGAATGAGTTAAACATCTTTATAGATATCAAATTATTTTAAGTACGCTAAAAATATTCTTTATTTTCTTTGTTTTATTTCCTTAAATTTACAATATGATTTAATTGGATTTCGAATATGTAATTTATTTTCTCATTAACACACACAAGGCACATTAGTTATAAAAAGTAGTTTCTAGTTTAAAATTAAAGATGATCAGTTATATTTAATCAACCCAATCGTTGTCGTTTGAATCATCTTCATCATCCTCCTCAGAGGTTGTGGCAGTGTTACGATTTGAGCGTTTTGTGATAGACGGTGCTGGTATAAGACTTGAAAGGCGAGATATTACTGGATTTCCCCTAGGTGTGTTAGATTGTACTGTATTATCGACATATTTAATGTTGAAGATGTCACTTTTGTTATCCTTAGAACCTGAAATACCTTTACGACGCATTAACAGTTTATTGTGCAAGTCGGCCATTAAATCACCACCTTGTGAACTGCCCAATGTATTTGTTTTTTTTGTAGAAATGTTGTTAGAACGAGTGTTATCAACAACATCGTTGTCATTGGTAGCTAAAGGAGCGGCTGCTGTGGAGCGAAGCCTAGCTTTTCCGCCAGCTTTTCGTATGGCAGCCATTAATTCCGAACGTGAATCCGTGCTAGTGGTAGAATTTGTTGTTTTTTCAGTTATCTTAGCTTGATGTTCGGATGCCGGCGGAGGAGGTGGTGGTGGCGGAGCTGCAGATTTTATAAATGTAGGAGGTGGTGGTGGCGGAGGAGGTGGTGCAGTTGTGCTGTTATTATCCCTTCCCTCTATTAAAAGTTGATCATCTTGGACATTATTTTTCATAAGTTCTGTTAGTTCGGGTAAACTTTCTACTACTAATGCCAATGAGGGGGCTATCCTTTGCTTAGCTTCTGGACTTTCGTAACGTAAATCATCGGCAATACCCGGTAAATCTGGTAAATCTAACGGCAAATCTAATTCCGGCGCTTCACTTAATTTTGGTGTATACTTTAAACCTCCCGAAGGAGTAAGCTTCTCATTTCTTCGGTGAATCAAAGAATGAGGGGCTGGTTCCAAAATTTGCTTAACTGAACCCGACTGATGATTTTCATGTTGTTGGCGTTTATTTCTTAAAAGCTTAGCTCGCTTCCAATTATCCGCGTGACTCAGCTTTTCGCTCTCAGATTCATCCAAATTGTACACACTATAGTCAGTATTAAATAATAATACTGATGGTATTGATTTTAAATCCGTGGGCATTACACCCAAATCTTGATTTTGCTTAATATTACGGCGCTCTTTAGCCAAACTACTTTCCGGCAACATTTTAACACTAGTTTGATCTCTTACATGAAAAAATATTAGTTTCTCATTGAGGCTGGGTAAATTAGTATCTAGCTTGTTTTGGACTTGATATATCTCTGTAGGTTTCAAAGATAATTTCACCTCTTCGTTGAAAGTCACTGGTAAATCTTTAAATATATTTGAGGCCGGGAATCTAGCCGGGGCATAGATGCATATAGCCTTGCGTGTGCCCTGTAAACTGTTAATTTTAGCTTGAGATTTTCTTATACGTTCCTGTAGTTCCTTTACTTTGACATTATTTTTTTCTATTCGTTCATCAATACGTCCAAAAATGGTAACAATTGTATTTTGTAAACAATCAAGGGCGTAGGCTGCTTGGATTATGGTTTCTTCATGACGTAAATCAGGTGGTATTATGGGCACCTTAAACATTGTTGTTGAAGTATTGAGGACGGCGACACTTTTATATGGATTTTAAGCAAATTTTTTGTATTAATAAGAAGAATATTTTATTTTCTATACATTCCGTTTGTTTCTTGTTGTTTTTATTTTACGTTCGTGTTCTTTTTTCAAAATCTCAGTCAATGTCTGCCAGCTGTAAACTCAAAAACAAACAACGAAGGCAAAACAAAAAACAGCGAATCAAACATGAAGGCCGATTTAGATGGTACTTTTTATGAACGAATTGGAACTATTTAGAAATTTAATAAAACATAAATCCCCGTCTACATTATTCATTACCCACCGTCTACATAACCGTCCGTCACCATTAGACATTAACATGCGTTAACAAAAATCAAATTTCATATGAAAAAAAAACATTATTTTTAATATTGTTTTTTTATATGAAGTTTGACTTTTGTTAAGACATCTTGATAGCAAATGAAGACGGGGGTTAATGGAGACGGCAATAATGTAGACGAGGAGATTGACGTATGCCAACAATAATTAAAATTTTTGTGTTCAGAAAAAAATTCAAAAAGGAAAAATTTAAATGAATTGTCACAATTATTGCCTGGACGCTTATGGAATGAACCAAAGAGAACCCAAGAGGTGAAACGGCTTATAAACAGGACGGCAAAAAATACTAATTCAACCCAAGGTATATTTATTTTACTAGGTAGTAGCGTCCCTACAACAAATACAACAATGCAAGAACAGCATTGCATTTTGTTGTTGCTTTGTAGTTCGAAATGTCAAAAAACATAGGAGAAAATTGAGAAGGCCTGTATGTCTTTTATTGCCTTTTCACTTGTACACTATAAAATTTCTGAACACATACAACTTTTGACATGTCGAACTACTAAATCAGCTGGGCGGACGACACTACCTAGTAAGATAAATATACCTTGATTCAACCCGTCTCTTTCACACGTTGATTAGTTTTCTTTTGTGTTATTTCGTAAACATTGGTTTTCTTTTGTGCTATTTTCTTATTAATTATTTTCTTATTATTGTAAATATGCGTAACTTTCATTAAATATATTTCTCAAGCTTATTTCACACCACCAAAGAGTTTTAATTGTTTGTTTTAATTATACTTTGTTGTTTAGTTAATATTTTAATGTACAAGTTAACTTTTAAACTACAAAGATTAAACAATGAACACGCTTTAAAGGAAAATTTCCACAGTTTTTGTTTTGTTTATTTTTCCGATGTTCGTAAAAATTTGGTACTATATTTTTCTCTTTCTTGACAAGCTTAGGAAAGTCTGATTGTGGCCATTTCCATCAATCACTATTTGTGTACATTGTGAAAGAACTATAAATTTCCTGTTTCATAATTGAAAACTGGCCACCTTACTAGTAACCAGAGTTATCAACATAGCGATTTCTTGCAAAACGTGGCGATTTTCAATCTTAAATTGACGATCAAATCTTTGATTTGGCGACATGGCGATATTGTTGGCGATTTTTCATTATCTTTGGTCAGCATTATAAATTGTGTTAAGGAATATCAAAATGGATAACAAAGAAATTGAAGTTTTAAAAGTAAATTGTTTTTCATATTTAAATATGATTGTACTTCTGGTAACCGGAAACTTTCGAAAAATATAAATTTATTTTATGTTCACGAAAATCTTTCCATTTTCATATTTAAAGACGATTTTATTCTGGAAACTAAAAATTTTATTCAAATTTTAAAAACATCTTGTGATTTTAAAATGTTACAATTCCTTATCATAAACAAAATTTCTTGTTTTCAAAATTGTTTATAAATCCTAAAATAATTTTAGATACTTATCAACTATAATAGAAAATATTAACTTTTGTTTTAGAATGATTATAAAAAATATGATATTTTATCTAATTATGTACAGCTACATTAGTTTTGTACTTAATGTGCTGGAAATTCCAAGAATTTTTTATACTTATTTTTTACATACAAAGAAAGTTTTGAATTAAGGCTGATGTCAGAGTGCGCGCTACAAGGGAAACTATAATACAACGCTACAACACACTCTAAACCAATATATGTGCTTTTCAAAACATGTCAGAGTCAGAGCGAAGCTTGATGCGAGTTCGTGCTACAAAGCAGGTTGTGTATTTTTAAGCACATCGTCTGAATCCGTTACAACACACTGAAAATTATTATAAACAAAAAAATCGTTTTGCTCAATATAACATTCACTCTGACATCTTCTAGCGCGGACTCTGAAATCATTATATATTCTCTCTAAGTTGAAAGAATATTTTTTACAAATTAGCTGATAATTACTATATAGTAAGATCAATTTCAATAATGAATTCCACCAAAAAACAGTAAAACAATATTATTTTTTATGCTATAAACTTTATGAATTGAAATAGGGCATGTGGCATACATCTATCTACATCTTTAGTAATATTGAATAAATTTTATTCCAATATAAAATATTCTAAATATGAACAAGTTGACAAATACTTTAAGGTATGTTTAGGTCTCCATTTATTATAATAACCACTATTTTTCATTGTTTTAAGTAAACATTTTACCGTTCTCGTTTTTTTTTCTATTTTCGGCGGCTTTTTTGGCTATATCGAATAAATTTATTTTTTGTGATTTGTTAAATTAAAAAATATTGTATATATTAGAGGCAAATTTTAACAAAAAACTGTTTTTGAGGTTTTTGGCGATCTTACATTAATTTTGGCGAAATAGTAGGTGAAAATAAATCTGACAACCCTGCTAGTAACAGTAAAATAGCACCCTTGTGTAGCACCATTCGAAAAAAAAGCAATCACAGCAAAAATGTAAAATTTATTAATTTCCTGGCCAAAGATAATTTATAAAATACCAAAAGTTAATTTTAGTTATGCATGTAATATTGCAACCAAATTCTGAAGTGAAGAAGACAAAAAGTAATAGCGCTTTGAAAAGAACCATGCACCTGCTAATTATCCATTTAGGTAAATTGTGTCCTTTCTATAAGTTAATAAACTAGTTACATATGTTTGTACATATATACATATATTCTATTTAGAACAATGTTTCCAAATAATGACAGTGGTAGTAGTAGCTGAGATAGCAAGACGCATTTTTCGCATATTCTATGAATATCTTATATATTCAAACCATTATGAGCCCGAAGGCAAATTTTGGACTATAACTAAACTTTCATTTGGCATGAATTTAGCACCGTCGATTGGTTTTATAGTGTATCTATTTGCAGCTTTTGTTTTTACCGTTAGCCGTGGCAATTGGCCACCGTTGTATTTTTTTACATTTATGCCTATGTATTGGGTATTTATGGTTCTTAGTATGGGAAACTCTCATATGATCTATGCTGATTGGATTCGAGAGCCACATGGCTTAGATTATGCCGAGGGTATGGCTTCAAATTACTTTCATGGATATTTGAAGTTAATACTACCAACACATACCGGTGTAATGGGACTTGGAGAACGCATGGAACTTTACGAGAATAAGCACAAAGTTAAATTTGCTATAAAACGTTTGTTCATTCTTGTGCCAAATACAATGTTTATCAATTCGAAAATTGAAAGTAAAATATTGCAAAAGGATGGAGTAATGGTAAGTTCTTTTTAATAAACTACATCTCCCCAAAAAACTTAACTTTTTAAAGAGTGACCAGGTATAAATGCATTAAATATAAAGCAAAATGTATAAACAAATTTGTAATTCATACTAACAAGGACATAAATATTTTTTAAGCCTCTAGAAACTATGGTGAAACATCGTGCTGGTGTAGAGAGACCGTTTAAAAATGATGTTTATCGTTTCAATGTTCCAATAAATGGAACCTACTATTATGTAGCTTTGGAAGGTGCAACTCCAATGTTATCATTTTTTGAAGCCCTAAGTTTTCAACCATCTATGACGTGGCAAATGAAACAGATGAGCCGAGAAATTTTGTTGAACTTCTATAAACATTTGAAATATCTTCTAAACAACTGGCCTGAAACGCAGAGAAAAGCTGAGCTGGTACTCTATAATAGTAAGTTGTTTACTTAATACAAAACGAAATCAGCTTTAAGTAAATTAGACTTGGAAATGAATGAATAGAGCTAATAGAACAAAATCATTAGAGTTTGAATTTTTTATAGTTTGTGTTTCGATGTTTTTTATTTCGAATCGAAAATATGTTACCTTTTTTTTTAATATCCAAAGCTTTTAATTAATATAAAAACATTCGATTTCATTTGTACTACAAGCTTTTAAGAGTCTTAGGGTGCATACAGAGTTGCCGCTTGTTGCCGAACCGAGCCGAGTGACGCTTATTGCGAGAACCAATGCGAGAAAACTGGTACTATACAAATTAGTACAAATAAGCGCGAACAGGTCAGAGTGCAAAGCTGATTGAATGCGAGAAAACAGTTCCAAAGCGTATTTTAGCGCCAAAGACATTGTTTATATTATGTTGTTATGATTTTAACTTGATTGGAAAACAAAAAAATTAAAAACAAAAATTTAAGAAAAAGTAAATAAAACATGCAATCAAAAACTTGAAAAATAATAAAAATTAAATAAAAAAAATAAAAATTCAAATAAATAATAAAAATTAAATAAAATTATAACAATTATAAAAAATTAAACAAAATGTAAAAAAAATTAATAAAAATTTCAAAGTAATTGAAGAAATGCGTTAAAAAACACAAATAATAGATAAAATATCAGCGCTGATTCTCGCATCCACTATGTACACTCAAACTTGTTTCTCGCATGAACAAGTTCTCACAATAAGCGTCAGTCGGCTCGACAACAAGCGGCCACTCTGTACGCACCCTTAAAGGGACCACTACCTTACCCCTGTTGTACGACCTCAGTCCAAACAAATACGCAATATAAATTAAAAATTAAATATAGAAAGAAGTTTTTTAATTCATACTTATTCGAGAGATGTGTATAAAAAGCAAGCTATATTTGACAAAACAACTTAAGTCTAATTTTTAAAATTTTTAGGATAACAAAAATGATTTTTAAATGCTTACAAAAATAAACTGACTTCTAATATACAAAATTTCAATAACTAAGGTTCATTATTATAACTTGCCAATACTTTAAGTCAGGATTTTATTGGAGAGATAAGTTCTAAAGTGCGTGATAGTTACAGGTTAGTTTTAGCTTACTTATAATACCGAAAAACTACTCTTTTCTTCTATAAAATCCTAACTTTAGCTTTTGGCAAGTTATAATTATGGGCTTAAATAATTTAGGAATATGCGATTTGGATCAAAATACGGACGTTGCCAATTTATTTATTTGTTCAATTTCATTGTAATATTTACATTTTATATGAAAAAAATATATATAATAAATTTTCTTAATTCGACTTGTTTGAGATGTTTTAACTAAAGTTCAAAGAAATATACGTATTTATCAAACATTTCTTTATATTTATTAATACAGGTTATAAATCTGATGGCCGTCCCCAAGATGTAGGTGAAGTCTTACTAAGCCATATAACTAATATGTGGAACGAAGGTGAAATATAACATGTACTGAAGTGTTTTTTTATAATTATTTTTTTTTTATTCTCAAGCACTTTAGCTTGTGTTTTGTATAAGTTGTAAAGAGGGGTTTTTATAGAGGCGCGGAGGATTTAAAATTAAAGTAAACAGACAAAAAATGTTTGTAACATCCATCTAATTAGCTTTAATTAATTATCTGCCAAATCAGCTGTTCTGGCAATTTAAAGGTCTCCGCCTTTAAAAAAACACGCTTTACTTCTATATTTTATATTTTTAAATCTTCTATATTTATGTTCAATCACAATTATAATTAATCACATGCAATAACGAACTTAGGGATAAAATCACAAAATATATATTATTTTAATAAGTTCTCATGACAATTAATTTAGGTTACAACTCGAAATTAACTACGTCTTTTATTATATTGTTAATCAAGTTCTGTAAATATAATTTCACAAAACTAAATAATTCTTAACTTCATCATTTGTAAATCGCATGATTTACTGCATTAGAAATTTAGTTTAAATTAAAAGTTTTCGCGGTTGAAAATATAAAAACAAAATCTTCGAAATTGTTATTCAAGGCAAATTAGTTTTCTAGCTGGTGTCACTGACAAATTCATTACCCCCCAAACTTCATATGAAAAAAAAAAAACATTATTAATAATACTGGATTTTTATTTGAAGTTTGACTTTTGTTAAGACATGTTGATAGCAAATGAAGGCGGGGGATTAGTAGTAATTAACATGTCTTAATTGTAATTGACAAAAGTGAAACTTCATATTAAAAAAAAAAAACATTATTATAATTACTGTTTTGTTTTATATGAAGTTTGACTTTTGTTAAGACATGTTGTTAGCAAATGAAGACGGGGGTTTGACATGTTAAACCATTTAACCATGTTTAAACATTTGCACTAATGTTTTTTTTTTCATATGAAGTTTTGTTTGTATCGAGAATTTGGTTTGTAATTTTGCATTTAAATTGAGAGTAACTTAATTGTGCAGACAAAAATGGATTTACATTCTTTAATGACTTGTTCGCTTTAAGTTTATTACATGACATTTATGACAAAGTTTTCAAATATGTGTAATATTTTTTTTTAATGTAAAGTCTAATTAAGATTTTATATCACATAATCTATTAATTTATTTTTGTTTTATTAAAAGTTCAGGCTTGTAACCCCGTCACCACGTACAAGAACAGAAATAAAATAATGTTTTATGGAGTTTTAAATACCGTCAGGATAAAAATTGTTACGTGGAGACGATAGTTAGCCCGACATCCACACGATAGGAACTTATAGAGTTGATGTGATATTTATAATTTTAATTCTAGATTATTTTTATGTTTAATAACTTAAAAGTAAAATTAACTCCAAGGTATATTTATCAGTAATGGCAAAAAACAAGCAGATATATATTATCTGCTTGGCCATTACGAATGAAAGTTCTCACTTTCAAATGTCGTTCTCTAAAAAAAATTACCAAATAAATAAATATGTCTTGGTTACCTCTATGAATTTATTTTTCTATTTAATTAACATATGTATATATGCTATGTATAACTTGTAAAGTATTAATAAAAAGAAAAAAAAATTTATAACTTGTGTTAGCCTAACAAAGCTATGATTTTTCATAGATAAAAGTTGACATGATCAGAATAATTTAAATATTAATCATCGTACATCTATAGAACTACATTACCTAATAAGTTTCGTTACTAAAATATGTAAGTATGTACCTTGCAAGGACACAAAATGAACACCTAGGAAACAAAGCTGCGGGCAAAGCTAGTCATTTTTCACCATTTTTGTGATAGGGAGTTGTGTTACTGTCATGCAAATGATGGCACTTTCAAATTTGCTGTACTTTTTTAAAATAATTCAAAAATACTTCACAAACGCTACTCGGATTTAAAAACCTTATTATGTAATATTGTCATAGAAAATGCAAAACGCCCTATATAATATTACTCACCTATGTAGATAGGGCGTTTTATATTTTCTATGACGATATGTAAATAGGAGGGTTACTATGTATTTCGATTCGAAAGAAAACCTTTCGAAACACAATGTAAGTCATACAAATTCGAATGATTTTGTTTTAGTAAGGTTAAGTTGCATACTAAAAGTTTTAAAGAAATATACAAAAAATTATATTTGGAATCGTGTTATATACATTATTATTTTTAATCACGCATGATTCCTGATGAGCTAGTTGAGCACTAGCGAAATAGCTATCTGGATAGGCTTTCCCCATAGTAATCAATTTCGATTATTTTTTGGAAATAAATATTTTATACTCATAAAATATTTATTTAATAAATTTGCAAAGGAATCATGCGTGATTAAAAATAATGTTTTAAAGAAATTTTTAAAAACAGTTTTATTTAACAACCCAATATAATTTTATCTATAACATCAGAAAAGTCCATATCTGTAGAATCATGTATTTTTTTCGAACATTCGGAATTGAATTTTTCTTCTTCCAATTTTGCTTGAGCCATGGCTAACATACGTTTTTTCCATTTATCGTAATCTTCAGTTTCCGTGCGCAATTTTTTACCACTCTTATTTTTATTCAAATTTTTATCGTCAGTAACCGCTGCCGCTTGGTTTTCAGAATTTTGTTGTTTTAATTTCTTATCCATGGCCTCGTTATAATGTTTGGCAATGAATTTTTCCCATCTTTGTTCTAATTGTAGCCACTGTGAAGGTTTTAAATTGCTGAAAGGAACGAGTTTGGATTTGGAAACCTTTTGCTTGCACAATTTACAAGCCATAAATACCGCCATGGCTGCATATTGTGGGTGACTAACATCTACATCTATTGACTGTTCACTGGCTATGATCTTGCGATATAGATCCAAAAGTTCTTCCGCTTTTTTATTTACCTGACCAAGGTTTAGCTGTAGGCAGATATCATTAACACCCACCAATTTGTTTAAGTCTAAGAGTTTTTCAAACATTCTTTTGTTGTTGGCATAATGAGACTTGCGTAGTGCTGAAAGTTTCAAGGCCTGTTCCTGTTGACGAACAGAAATTAAGGATTTTATGGTGTCCTAACACATGATTCTTAAATTTAATTGTTACCTTATCAATCGGCACTCCCATTAAGGAAGCTGCTATATCAGCACATAACACAATTTTACCGTATTCATTTACTTGTAGGTGTACATTAGTTGAACGCAACTCCAATAATCTTATAAGTTCTAAAGTTTTCCTAAAAATTGCTTTTCTTAAATTTGATTTCCTAGGATATTTCAATGTACTTACTCAAGAACGTTTGGCTCATCTCTTAAGCCCAATTTAGTAACTAATTGTTCTATTAAAGTAGGCATAACTGTTTTTAAAAGTAAATGCCAAGGTTAATTTATTATTTCTTTTGCTAAACAATTTTTTAGTCTAAAAGTGTGGAATAAGCAAAATGTTTGTTTACATATTACTGAAGAAAAAAATAGGCGGCAAACCAATATAATAAACATCTACATACATCTGTTTAGTCAGAGCTCTGTTACAGCACAGTGTTGATAATTTGAAACATACATACATGCATCCATACATATGTATACAGTATGGGGGAATTAAAATGTATACATCTATTTAGAAGCAAGTTTCGAATAATTTTGTATTATTCCAAAGATGTACGTAAAATAATATAACGTTAAATTACATATTATTGAAACTAATTTAATTAAAATAAATCGTTTTTTTTTTTTGAAAATTACTTAGAAACGCGACAATAAAATAATTTTGGGTTCTGCACATATTATAATACCGTTAACTATTACTAATTTACTTCAACTTGTTTGTTCATCTCTGCTTACTCATTTTGGCATCAAACCATTTTTAGGCAACTAATTATATGGTATATAATAGCTTGGATAAGGATATTCCGATTTTAGAAATGTCAAATCATTTGTTCTTTTGTTAATGTCTTTTATTACAAACCTAGTGTCTATTCCTGATAAAAATTTGTGTTGATAAAAGTCAAACTTCATATAACCTACCGTCTATAACATAAAAATTTGTCTTGATAAAAGTCAAACTTCATATAAAAAAACCCAGTATAACAATAATGTTTTTTTTTTAATATGAAGTTTGACTTTTATCAAGACAAATTTTTACAGGTATAGGCACTAGGTAACCCCCCGTCTCCATTAGACATTAACATGTCTTAACAAAAGTCAAACTTAATATAAAAAAACAGTATTAGAAATAATGTTTGTTTTCATATGAAGTTTGACTTTTGTTAAGGCATGTTAATGTCTAATGGAGACGTGTGGTAAGACATATTAATGACTGAACCCCCGTCTTCATTTGCTATCAACATGTCTTAACAAAATTCAAACTTCATATAAAAAACCAGTATTAAAAATGTTTTTTTTTTGTTTTTATATGAACCAGTATTAAAAATGTTTTTTTTTTTTATATGTAGTTATGTTAAGGAATGTTATTGTCTATTGGGGACGGGGGGTAATGTAAACGGGGGTTAATAAATATTTGTATCGGGGGTTAATAAATATTATTAAGACGGGGGGTAATGTAAACGGGGGTTAATAACTATTTGTATCGCAATTTTTTAAATTTTTGGCACCAAAATTATCTTAAATATAAAAATCCACAAAACAATTTTTAATAAAAAATATTCATTTTATTTAAAAGCCAGTTTATAAATATATGTACATATATACATACATACACCTTAAAAAACATATTTTAATCATTAATAATTATTAATTCATGATTAATAAGATTTGCACAAAGGTAATACAGTTCTAGAAACAGCCACAAATTCGGCTATTTCTAGTTTTTCTATGTTATTACCAATTTTTTTTGCTACCTGTGGAGTGAAAACGACAAAAATTAAATTTTGACGTTTTCTTTCAAATATAATATGGCCACTGTGTGCAGCTGGTTCTTCTGAGAGTAGGACGGCCAGATTTAGTGTTTCTTCTATTATTGAAGTGGAAGAGATACAAAAATTAAATGTGGGGATTATAGTTATTTGATAATTATAGGTTTTTGAGAAATTATTTTAAAATATCTTTCTTTTTGGAATGAGCGTTTAAGATTCTTACTTTTCAACAATGTTAGTTCCATTCCGTTGAGAAATGGTAACCAAAAATAAATATCTCAGATGATAGCGAAATATTGAAAAATCCTAAAAAACTAATTCTTATTATACATGACCTTAAACTTGAAGAAAATATATTATTGTTAATAATATATAAATATTAACAAGGCACTTTTTGATATTTTTTAAAGTATATCGTTTCTCGAGATATTTTGTTTAAATTTGGGGATCACGAAAATTAAATCTGGCAACTTTACCGGTGTACTTTATGCAGCCCTAGGAAATTTGTGGTGTTATTGTGCAGAAATACTTTTGGTTAAATAAAAAATCATTTTTATATGCAAATAAATGGGAATTTCATTTTGATCATTTAATAAAATAAAAATATTTCAGTGTAACATGAAAAAAAGAGTAGTTGTAAAAAAGGTAAAAACAAACGGAATAAAAATTGTATTTAACTAATACGGTGTGGTTTTCTTTGGCAAAAAAATAAATTAAAATTTTAAATAAATTTAAAATATATAGTATAGACAATATTATTAACAAAAGGTTTTTGTTTTAACTAATTCATGTTTTTCTTAATCGCAGCGTAATTTAACTTTTGTAATGAATGCCTTTCTCAAAGATTACGTATAAAGTGTAAAAAGTATATGCATTTTAAATAGTATTTCCTTATAGTGTTTTGTGTCAATTGTATGTATAAAATAAAGATGATAGCAATAGAGGAAGTGGTAAGTTCATCTATTGGGAATTACTAACCTATTTTATTGGTGTATAAATAAATAACTCAATACACTGACAAAAACAGTCCTATTTATTCAACGCTTTTATCACGATTTTTATACCCTCATACATACATACATACATACATATGTATGTGAGCACGTAAATTTAAAAATTTCTTTTTTCATTTACATACTTATGTCAATTGTTTCAGTCATTTAAAATATGTGACAGAAGTGACCTTTATCTCGTTGCTTAGTTCTTAATAGTATTAATGATAAGATTTCATTATAATTAAATTATTTTAATTAAACAAGGATTTATAAATGTTAAACAAATGTTACATTTGACAGTACTGTCATGACAACACAAAAATATACGTATTAGTTGTTAAAAATGCTGACAATTTTCTCCTTAGTATAGGCGTCCAGACAATAATTAAGACAATTCATTTTAATTTTTTAATTTTTCCTTTTTGAATTTTTTTGTCCCTTTTGAATTTTTTTCTGTACACAAAAATTTAATTATTGTCAGCATAGGTCAAATCATTGTCCTATTTACTGTCAAGACATTAGTTCAGACAATTGAAAAAGTTTGCATGTATTAGTGAAATAGTGTGTATGTATTGTTATTGTCTTAAGAGCACTATCAGGTGTAAACGCAGTGTAAATATTGGCCCAGTGTATGGTATCTGTAACGTGTGTCATACACTACATATGTACGTCTTGACGAGCCATTTGAAATGGCGAACAAATTTTCTAGCAATGATGTTTGAAGAAGAACATAACATCGAAAACGATGGCCTTCACAAGAGGTTTTAATGTGCGCACATAAAATTATTCAATGGTTAAACAAATCAATGGCTCATCAAGATGTAGTGTAATGTTTATGTCTTGTTCAAATCGATGACTGGTGGAGTCGGGGCGTTAATGTGCAGAATTGGCAACTCTGCAATTAAAATATCAATTATTAGCCAAACATAATTATTGGCCAATAGGAACATACATAGTTCTCGTTCAACATGCGCAGAGAATTTTGTTTTTATGTGCGTAATCAAGGCATATTTAAACAGGTGACTGCACAAGGTGGAGCTAATATTAAAAAAAATTTTAAATTTTTTTTATATGGAGTTCGACATAATTCAGGTATTATAAGAGAAAATAAATTAAATATTACTGTCAAAACCCATACAAAAAAAAAATTTTAAAAATTTTTTGCTGATATTTCCTCTCCATTACGCTATCACCTTGCTAAATATGCCTTGTGCGTAATCAAGATATATTTATGTAAGGTAAACTCACAGGCTGGAGCTAAAATATTGAGTGGAAATTTTATTTTTTATAGAGTTTGACATAAAAATGAATTTTTCTTTCCTCTTAAAATACCTTTTCATGTCAAACTCCATATTAAAAAAATTTTAAAAGTTTCCTCTTAATATTTTAGCTCCACCCAGTGAGTTTAGCTTATATACATATAACTTGTGCGCAATCAATGCATATTTAAAAAGGTAAACTCACTGGGAGGAGCTAAAATATAGAGAGGAAAATTTTGAAATTTTTTATATGAACATGAAAAGGTATTTTTCTTTCCCCTTAAAATAACTTTTCATGTCAAACTCCATATAACAAAATTAAAAATTTTCCCCTCAATATTTTAGCTCACCCAGTGAGTTTACCTGTTTAAATATGCCTTGTGCGTAATCTTGCTTCTAGCATTCTTGGATACCCTAAAGTGTATATCAATAAAAAAAAAACTGAAGAAAATTGGTGAGCAACACATACAATAGTAGACCTGTTTGAACAATAATAAATAAATTGTCTTTGGCAATTTCGTTTACTTCTATTTAATTTATTAAAATTAAAATGTCAATTATGAATAAGAGGAAAGTTTTTTACAAGGTATATTTATCTTACTAGGTAATGTCGTCCGCCCAGCTGAGTTAGTAGTCGACATGTCAAAAGTTGTGCGCAGAAGAGAGAAGGAAATACACGCCTTTCAAATTTTCTTCTATGTTTTTTGACATTTCGAACTATAAAGCAACAATAAAATGCCATGTTGTTCTTGTATTTGTTATAGAGACGCCACTACCTAGTAGGATAAATTTACCTTGGTTTTTAAATTACTAAACGTTTAAAATGCTTCATTTTCCCAGCTCTTTAGAAACCCAAGCTATTAAGAAAATTAAGTACATAGTTCTAAACAAAGATGATAGAAGACAAGGTTACGCCATCCCGAAATTAAATTCAAATTTGCTGCGCATGTCAGCCTAATGACGTCACAAAACTGTGTCCTATTGGCTAATAATTCTGATTGAGAGTATAACTATAAATTATGAGAATTTTTAATATAAATTATGAGAGTTTATTTGCCTTTTACTTAGATTTATTTGTACGTACCAAGGCGAATTCATACCAGGTGAGAGCAGTAGGACAACAAAACAACAACTTAGACATTAGATTAGCAGATATGAAACAATGTATTTTTTGACAAGACATTAGCAAAAAACGAGAGCAAAAAACAATCAGCTGGGCTATCGACTCCACCTGGTATGAATTCGCCTTGGTACGTACTTATTTGAAGCTATTTGTTGATTACAGACTTGGAAACCTTATATTTATAAATTTATTGTTATTTCAAATGTTTTTCCTTAAATAAATACCAACCATATTAAAAATTTTATTGTTTCATTCCAAAAATTCCTTATGTTTTTGAATCATACACACATACTTACATAAGTATGTTCATACATACATACATAGTATACCTATACATAAAACATACGAAAGTCGTTCATGTACACAACTGGAACCTTTAAAATAATGATTTTGAAAAATAATAAGAGCCAATCATTCAATAATATGGGTAAGATTTAATTGGTTATAAATCCCTATTTAATTTATATATTTTTTTAAATTAATAATAATGTATAAAATTAAATAAATGTACAAAATATACCTACTAATAATTCAAAAAAATAATAGTTGTTTGCTTATCTCTCGATCAGATTATTTTATGTCCTTACTGTTTTTATAGGCATTGGCTTAGGGGGACATACTTTCCATTTCTATTGAAAAATAATATGAAAATAATTATATATAGCACAATTTTTATAAATTTAAGGGGTAAACAGCAAGTCTGGAGGGGGCACTGCACCTCCCAGAATAGCCGTTCTATGCCAATGTTAGTAGGTGATATCATTTTAAGGCTTCCGTAACCAAATATTGAAAAAGTAACCAGTTGATTTTCTCTACAATATCTGTCCGTCTGTCAGCGCCTTCTATCTCTGGAACCTGAAATTTTCCTAGAAGTTGTATGACTATGGCCGCTATAACATGCTGATATTCAGGCAAGTATCTTAGCGATAAAAATCATTGCAAGCTGTGAATACCTAAAATTAAAAATAAAAAACTGAAGAAAACGCCGTCCTTGAATAATAATAGTAGCTAGTTGTTGTTGTAGCAGCTCTGAAACATGTTCATATGTATATAAAAAAAGCCATGAGGGCTTTTTAAACAGACAGGGCAGCGATTTAAAGCGCCGGGAACTATACGCTCTTGGTAGCAGTTGAGAATACAGCACCATCCAGCTCTTAATTGTGCTAAGGTAGATCTTGTTCACCTGGAAAGAAGCTTCTTATTGTCCGTAATCGCAGAGGGTTGGTCATTTAGCACCCAATTACATTTATAGCCATTAATTGATCCTATAATCGCCTGCTGATGTAATAGTTTTTGGGCGTCGGCAATGGAATCTAGGTCTATAAGAGGTGAAATGATATCCCGAATGTCATTGCGATAGAGTCGAAAGTCCTGCCGGATGTGACTGGGAGGCGGATCCTGAATAAACACTTCATGATTAGGGTGGATAGGCAGGGGACATGCCACCAGGAATTATGTAGTTAGTAGCTCATTGTGCGACCTGACCGACAGGATCCTGGTCTCCTCATAAAGATGATCTATATTTGCCATTCCAGTAGCAATTCGAAGTGCATTGTTTTGAGCAGTTTTGAAAATCGCCTTTTAGTGTCACTGAGGAACGAAGTCCATATTGGGGCAGCATAATTTAAAAGAGAGCGACCATTTGCTTTGAACGTTGTTATTATAGTTTCTTTTATCATTCCCCAAGAGGTACATGCGATAACTTTGTTCCGAATGTTCTCTTTCTGGTAGGTGGCGTGCGATAAGAAGTAAAGACTTTTGAAGATCACGCCTAAGATTTTTGGGTTTTGTACCGTAGGGATACGTCGACCTTCGACAGAAATGTCTAATTCCATCCTTACTACTTCTTTATTCCAGGAAGTAAAAGGGGACGCCGATGACTTTGAGGGTGATAGCTGAAGTCTGCGTTCCCGTAGAAATTCTGAGACGGCTAACTATTGATTGATTTTAATAGTAGCTAGTTGTTGTTGTTGTTGTAACAGCTAGTATATATTATTTATTGTAAAAAGTGTCACGTGTGTGGAACTTGGAGCTGGAGAAATTGTGCAACTTCAATCGGTCTTAACCATAGACCTATGGGGCGCAGATCCGTAGGCCTGTTAGGACATTGAAATAAATACACCGTGTCATGGGGGCTTTGAAGACAAGCTGGGCAACGATTTAAAGTGCCGGGAACTATACGCCCGCGGTAGCAGTACTGCACCGGCCCTTATTTATGCTAAGGTAGTTCTTGTTTGCCTGGGAAGAAGCTTCCATTGGCACACTGTTATTATTCTCATAATACAAAAGAGTGGAGCTTTTGTGAAAGTAAAGGAATATTAAAGACTTAGTCAGTATAAAGTGTTGATAATAGGTTAGGTTAAGAGGCTAATTATGGATAGTTAAGTAACCTTCGTAAACTTCCCAAGTTTCTATACTCTAGGCAAGCTATTCTATCTATTGTTAAGCGACCCGGTTTCCGTAATGAATCCGATTACATCGTTAGGCCTACATATTAGGATAGGTTAGGTTAGAGAGGATCACACATAATTATTTATGTGTAGATTCACAAGACCATTATTGATCCATAGTGACTCCTCTGATATTCCCCGGTGTCCATAGCTGTGTTCTAATCAATCTCTCTAAGTAGTCCGGTGAGCTTCGTAAATTTAACGATTAGCATAGCTTCTACATCTCTCAAGTCCTCCATATTCTGAAAGAAAAAACAGCCAAAACAATTATTACGTCTGTGAGATAGTGCAGGGCATTGGCAAAGATAGTGGAATGTGTTTTCCTCTTCTTCGCCACACCATCTGCAGATATCATCATATTTTTCAAGAAATATCTGAGATCACATACATTCTCAGTTCAGACTTAGGCCTACATATTGAGTTATCATCTAATTCCTAATGGGAACGTTCTCCTAGCCATAAAACCTTTGCCCTTGCAATCTTAGATAATAATAGATAATTTGATTGTCAGTTTCCAACTCCTGTTATTTTCGCACATCAAGCAAACTTCGCACTGGCCATTTTCCCATTAAGTGACCACTGCTCTAACCAAACCCTGCAATTCTCTAACACTTATATTTTTTAAGCTTAAGGCAGTGTGGTTTGTTCGAAATTAATATGCGCTCATAAAAGAATGCGCTTTATTCACTTTAATTTTCTAATTGTCTAAATGATTTGTATTACTTTAATTTAACTAAAACATCTAGAAGAAAACTTCAGCCAAACGATCTATTGATAATGGTTTACCATCATCAACGTTGTACAATTACACGGGTCGTATGCGAGAACTGATTGAGGCCTACAATGCAGCCGTATCTATACTTTATCCGAAATACGCTTGGTATATTTATCCGGGATATTTGCAGTATGCCATTTATCAACGTTATATGAAATACTATAAAGATAAATATCGTCTGGTTCCCATACCCAATACTCTCTATGAACATTTAATTAAGAATGAATTAATTAAATCGGAACACATCATATTTGCTGCAGAAGAAATTTACGAAGAATATGCTGAATCGAAGGAAGTGAATTTCGTTAATCTAATTGTAAGTTGTGGAAAGCAGAAGAACGCATCACAGTGTATAACCACGAATGGGAATGAGGAGAAGAATAAAGAAAGTGAGACGCTTATAAAACAGATACTTAATCAGGCACCTCATACATTGGTGGCACAAATACGACCTTTAAAAGTTTGTCAAGCCAATTGTGTGTTTGTACAGGTAACGAAAAACTGTTTTGGCGAATTAGAAAGTTTCATTTTAATTAGGAAAATAAATTCATTTTAGGAAAATTTATTTTCAAATTTAATGGACCGCTTTCATGTGACCAACGCTAATGTTAACAAAACAAAACTCTGGGCCAAATTGGATCATCTCAATGAAGAGCAAACCATACCAAATATTGCCATTAAAGCACATGTCTATCTGCTCAACAATCCCTACGAATTACCTGCTGATGTTTCAGAACTAATATTGAGCAATTATTTCAACACGCCACGTATTTTGCATCGTGGCCACACTTATCGCATAGAAATTAATACCGATCTAATAGGAACATCTCAATATGCTCATTATTATTTGATATTCGCTTACATGAAGTTTGTACACTTTCGTTGTGTTCACATTGAGGTCAAGGGCAGTGAGTTTGAACTGCAAGCTGTGGTGGCTAAAGGTTTTACCAATCTTGTCCAAGTCGCTCATACCCATCAATTTCTACCACGTCAATTTTTAGCTGATATTACTATTGTGGAAGGTTATCCTTCCGGTTTGCAAACAGCCTACGAATGTTTGCGTTCATCCATTGATGCTTTCTTGCCCAGAAAAACAACATGCCTGTCGTCGCAACACATCTTTCCAATGTTTATGCTACAAGCTGAACGTGGTGCTGGCAAAACAAAGTTAGTAAATGCTGTGGCCCGGGACTTGGGATTGCATTTGTTCGGTGTGGATTGTGCGGAAGTTGTATCGCAGATACCATCGCATACTGAAATGAAGTTAAAAGCAGTTTTCGCCAAGAGCCAATTAAGTGAGCCTTTGTTGATATGTTTTCATAATTTTGAGGTGAATATTTTTAGTTTTAATTTAAGTTGTGAAAAATGTTCCGTGTAATATTAAAGACCGTTTCACACTATAATACAAGTATTAATATTTTTGTGGAAAATGTAACCCTGACATGATAAGTTGTTTTTTTTTTAATTTCAAACAACAACATTTAGATCAGGGTGGCATTTTATGCAAAAGTATTAATACTTGTAGTAATATAGTGTGAAACGGCCTTAAGTAATAATGATTTTTGCAGATTTTTGGCGTTGACAATGAGGGCAACGAGGACTTGCGACTTTTGGCGGCATTTCAAGTCCAGACCCAGGAACTTTTTACGCACAATCGCAAACACCCAGTTATTGTTGTGGCCTTAACCAGTGACAAAAACATTAAACCCATGATACAGCGCATGTTTCTGGAAATTGTACGCATAGAAACGCCCACCAAAGATGAGAGATACGAAATTCTAAAATGGCTGCACAAAAGAGAATTATTCAAAAATAAAATTTTCAATTTAAGAGACTTGGAACATTTACCCTTGTACGAGCTGGAAATGCAAGAAAGATATTTGAGTAAATTGCAAGCCAATTGGCCAAGTACTAAAAAAGTTTTACATGAAGTGGCCGATAAGTCACAAGGTTTTCTGTTGGGAGATTTGCAACTTTTACACAATAATGCCATCAGACAGCAAAGAGAGGAAATGGATAAGAAACTTAGCTTTGAACACTTTGCTTATTACCTAAATCTTATGCAGGCATCTTTTGCTGATAGTTTGGGGGCACCTAAAGTACCCAAGGTGTTGTGGTCGGACATTGGAGGTTTGGCTAAATTGAAAGATGAAATTCAGTCTAGTATAGGTTTACCCTTAAAGCATGTTCACCTAATGGGCAAAAACCTAAGACGTTCGGGTATACTTTTGTATGGACCGCCTGGTACGGGCAAGACTCTAGTAGCCAAGGCCGTAGCTACCGAATGCAATTTAAGTTTCCTCTCCGTACAAGGACCGGAATTACTCAACATGTATGTGGGTCAAAGTGAACAAAATGTAAGAGAAGTGTTTGCTCGTGCCCGCTCTGCAGCTCCTTGTGTTTTATTTTTGGATGAGTTGGATTCTTTGGCACCTAATCGTGGTGTTGCCGGTGATTCGGGCGGTGTAATGGATCGTGTTGTTTCTCAACTTTTGGCTGAAATGGATGGCATGTGTGGTGATGCTCGCAAACCAATATTCATTCTAGCCGCCACTAATAGACCAGATTTAATAGATCCCGCCCTATTAAGGCCAGGCCGTTTTGATAAACTGTTTTATGTAGGCCCTTGTTCCACGGTCGATGATAAAGCTTCGGTACTGCTGGCCCAAACAAAACGTTTTAAATTGGCCAACAATTGCAATATGCAGGAGATAGCTGAAAAACTTAAGGGAGAAATGTCGGGCGCTGATTTATATTCAATATGTTCGAATGCTTGGTTGTCTGCAGTGCGCCGGACTATTGATCGTCATTCAAAAGGTAGGGAGTGTCTAAGATTTGGATTTGCTTTAAAAGTTAATTAAATAAAGTTTTACTTTTTCTCATTTTCAGGTGACTTAAAAAATGAGGACTTAATAGCCGATAACGTTGTTGTAGAAGTTGAAGATTTTACAAAATCATTTGGTAAATTTGTACCATCCATCAGTAGGCAAGATCTGGAGTATTTTAATAAATTAAAATCTTCATACAGTGTGTAAATTAAAGGTCCAATTTTATATCTGATTAAAGCAGATAAATTCTAAAATTATATTAAAAAATCGTAAAGAATGAAAAAATAAATTATTTTTGTTAAAAAATGTAAAATTAAAAAAATATTTATTTATAGTTTTTTAGAAGTTGTTACCTTTTTGTATTTAATTTATGAACACAAGTTTAATGATGTTAATTTTTGAGTTAGACGGCCGAGTGTTTTTTGTTATTTAAAACTTGTTTGAAATAAAATGTTAACTTTTTATATTCTTATTAACTTTATTTGTTTTTATTAAAAGCTTTACTACTTTATTTTAATTATTAAACATTACTTTGCAACACAATATCAATTAGTTTTGATACACGTATGTATGTATATAAAAAATTAATGAAATTAATTAATATAATTAAATTTAATGATAATTAATTAAACAAATTTATGTTATAAAGAACCAAGCATTGGTTTACGACCAGGCCAAGCCTCTTTGGCATATTTTTTCTTCTGTGGACCAGAATTATTTGAAACATCTTTTGACATATGATGATGGTCCTCATAGCGTACTGCAATTGAAAAGAAGAAGTAACCATTAGATGTATGTATATTAAAAGTAAGTATTGTTGCTTGATTTGGCAGTGACAGATATATGTATGTATATATCTTATACAACCAAGTGGGTTCGTTAATTTTCGAACTTGATTTACAAATTTTCGAACTTTATCATTTTCTTAGACTAACTGCATTAATAGGATGTTTTTGTGAGTTAAATTGAATATAAACTGATCTTCATGATATTTTGCAATTCGACTTGAAATCGCATCTATAGTTTACAATCACGAACAAATAGGCACTTTGAAATTGTAGCGAGCTAAACTGATGGATTTTGTTTAAACAATATTTTAAGTAGCCAATAAAATAACGTACAAGTTTTCTATATAAATTTTTACAATAAATCATATTTCCGTACAATTTTAATAAAAATAATATTTAAGCCATTAACGTCCCCTCTTTATGTATCCACATATGTAATTTACCCTTGGTCCGATAGATTATTTTTTTTAGCTAATTCGTATTGCCAAGGAGTATTACTTCTTAATAAAAATTATAATTTGGGATTTACTGCATAAAGGTATTGAATTCGGAGTTTGAATTTACTCCTTTGAGAATCTTGGCCTTAGATCAAAATTGCGCTTCTGTTCTTAATATTTACATAAGTGCGTTTTACAATTTTTTGTTTTCATCTTTACTTATAGCCTTTCTTAGCAAATTATAATATTACATTAGATATTTAACTAGTTTGACTGAAGGGGAAGAAACTTTGATAAGCTGTCCCCGAGGGGAGCAATTGCTTTTTGTTAAATTTTAGCAAGTAATGCAATAAACAATATTTTATTGTATTCCGTATGAATTTGTCCAGCAGTTTCGAAAAATATCATATATAAGCCATTGTTCCCAGTTGAGGACGGACTTTTTACCTAAAACCGAAATTTTTGTTTAATTTTTTGCTGTAAAATAGGTTATCAGCCCTTAAAAGTTCAGTTGTTTACCTTTTACGGTTCAAGAGACAAGCAGACTTTAAAGATATTTAATAAGCTGCGTTTTTATAAACAAAGTCATAATCGATTGATTTTGAATTTCTTATTACACCTTTTTAATGGATTCTGTTATTGATTGCAGCTTCTGTAAAGCTGTTGGCATTTTTTAAATGATTTTATATTTTCTCTCTTTCAAAAACAAATTCGCAAATAACAAAAAATGCTTCAAATGCAGAACATGCAGAAAGAAATTTGGTTAAAATTAGGGTGTTGAGGTTTTATCCATTATTTTAATTTTTTAAAATTAGAAATTTAAGATTTATAGAAGTAAACTTTTTAAAGATAACAAGAGAATATTAATAAAAGAAACTATAAAATAAATGTTAAATTAAAAATTTATAGAAATACATAAATAAATTGAGACACTACAGAGAGAAGTATTTAGCAAAGCGTAAGATGTGAAATAAATATTTAACCTACCATTTGCATTGGCCAAAGCTAATTTATTGGCAGCAGCAGAGTTTGTTGGCACCGAATTAACTGTCTCAGTAATGGGCGTTACATCTGGTGCTGGATTTGGCAATAATAATCCAAATTTGGCTCCTATAGCTAAGGGTCCTGACAAATCAAATTCTGCAGTAGATCTTGTAGCATTTGTATCATGCGCGCTCGCTGCCGGTAAGCCCTGATACAATGAAGTGGGCGATGATGGCGTAGCACTTGTCGGCGAGTTCAGGTTATTGCCAAAACTTCTTATGTGCTCTTGATAATTTTGTTGGAATATTTGATGGGAACTTGGGTGTGTAATACTATTATGGCTCGTTGGTGTTGCTGTTGTTGTATTAGCTGATATGCCCATACTTGATCCCTCATAACGTGCTCGTTTTGCGGGCACTACAGTTGTTTGTACTAAATTACGAAAACGTCCAACATTGGGATCCACATCTTCAGGATTAATAATGATTTCTTCATCATTAAATGTGACATTACGACGTTTGCGAGAGCTTTTCTGAAACATAATAAAACGTTTAATATAGTGAAACTTTCATGGGATTTTATATACATAGAGTTTTTAACTTACTTTTCTTATATCGTCAGCTATGCCCAACATGGAAATTCTTCGATTATGAGCCGTATTATATTCCGTGAGGTTCTGCCATACATACATATTTAATGATTAAATTTAAAACCATCATATTTTACTTACATCCAATTCTGTTTGAGTTTCTGGTAGACCTAATAACGCACCATCGCTAGTGTCACTCATTGGTAAATCCTCTATTATGCTATTACGTTGTCCAGCAGATGGCCTTTCTCTTAAAATATAACGTCTGGTGGAGGCACCAAAATGAAAAGTGCTATTAACATGCAATTGTGTTGGTTTGTGAGCTTCCAATCGCAGAGTTCCGATATAAGTGCCATGAGCTAAATATAATAATAAACTTTAATGAAGTTTTCAAATGATCACATCTAACTTTACGTACTGGAACCCAAGTCAACTAAATATGCAATATTTAAATGTTTATGGTACACAAAGGCTGCGTGAACTCGTGAACAGGAAGCATGGTCTATGCAAAAATCATTCATTTGCGCATTGCGACCAAACAAATAACATTTCTTTTCATCAACCATTAGTTTTTGTACAAGTTTATCATCCTTCAGAACATCTAAATGCAGACCAGTCGGAGGCTTGCCGGCCCTAGTTACAAAAAAAAGAAATAGTTGGGAATGGTTTGGTTTTTCTGCTTGTAATTAAGTTCAAAATATTTACCATGATGGTATTTCATAACTATTAGCCATCTTATGTTAAAATCTGTTTAATTCATTAAATTATTTGCAATCACAAAATAATTTTGCAAATCAAGAAAAATCTAATAATTTCCCTGTTTTCAAACTTTTTTATAAATAAATGACACTTTTTAATAACTCTGTAATAGATTCTGTGGAAGTGATGCCAGATGCTATAGTTTATTGTTTATATTTGAGAAATTAGATTATCTGTACAAAATGTGTAGATATTTTCTAAATTTTTTTTTGTTTTCTGACCAAAAAAAATGGTAAATGTTAAATGTACGAGACCAAAGCGCCAGGGTGTGATTGCCTTAGTTTTCTCAAAATTAGGAAGTAAGACTCCAAATTCAGTTAGGTAAAATTAATAAGAGTTTAATGATGGTCCTCCAGTGAAAAAAACATGAGTTTAATGATACTCCTCCATTGAAAAAAATTCAGTTTAAAGGTTTTCATCCAGTGAAATTGGGACGGGGACCTTTCATTTTTTATTAATAAAATTTATAAGTCAGACTCGAACTTGACCAAATTTATTATACACATAAACTCGTAAGGCAGACGACATATTCGATATATTCTGTCATCCGAAACCGAGTGAAATTGAATCCGAATGAAATTTTAAATTGTCATAACTTTTAAATCTTACATTTTGATATTTTTTATACATTTGATTAAAGACCATTCACATAACTTCCTTGATTGTTAATGTTTTAAAATAATAGGCGCAACTAAGTTATATTATTCTTTAATTATTTTCGATTTCAATTTCACTCGGTTTAGGATTACAAAACATAACCGATTATGCCAACATAATTATAATTTTATTGTTTATAGCTTTGTCCTTTATACCGTGCTATTGGCCCATACTATATTCTTATCTAATTATTATGTTAAATAAAAAAGCTCATACAACTGCTTGTATTACAAATGAAATTAATTTACTTAAATAGAAATTCACATCAGTATATGATTATTACATTTTACAACTGTGAGGATAGCGAGGAAAAGAAATAACATCTCTTATATTTTTTACTCCAGTCAACATCTGTAAATAACGTTCAAATCCCATGCCGAAACCGCCAGTCGATAGACCTCCATACTTTCTTAATTCCAAATACCATTCTAAACCTTGTGGCAGTTGGGGATGATTTCTTAAAATTTGTTCATCACTTTCACGCAGGCTACCGCCACATAATTCCCCTACTGTTGGCATAAGTAAGTCTAAAGCATGCACCAACGAAGGATCGCTCCGTGATTGTTTCATGTAAAAAGGTTTCTGATCCGCTGGCCAATCAACAACAAACACAGGACTTTTACAGTGATGAACCAAAAATAGTTCTTGTTCCTTCGAGAAACCTTCATTTGGTGTAACAGAGGTTTTGAATTTGTTTTTATTTTGCACAATTGTATTTAAAGCTTCCCTGTAGTCAAGTATAGGCCAGGAATTATTTAACCAATCGATTGGCATAGTTTTGCCCAAATTTCTTTTCTGACAAAAATTAATTTCTTCAATATTTTGATCAAATAATTTCTTAGTTGCTTCTTTAAGCATTTGTTCTATAAACTTGCAGAGCTGTTGAATATTGTCTTGATAGACTAATTCGGCTTCGAACATATAAAACTCCGATAAATGTAAAGGAGATTTACAATTTTCAGCTCTAAATGCAGGACCAAAGCAATAACTATTACCTAATCCATACGACATTGATTCTAAATGTAGCTGGCCAGAGACCGTTAAATACACTTTGGAATCAAAATAACTATTCTCCATAGCTATATCAGGGCGAGACATTTGTTTTAAAAGTTCTGTAGAATCAGGACGTACTGTAAAGACCTAATAATAATAATTATTAGCAGAAATATTAAGATTTACTTAAAAGTCGATTACCTCTCCAGCACCTTCGCAATCATTCGTTGTCAAAACGGGTGTATTTATTTGTACAAATCCATTTTCATCCATAAAATCATGTAATGCCTTTTGAGCCTTATGCCTTAAACGCATAGTGGCTGCTACAACATCAATGCGCGAACGTAAATGTAAATAGTCTCGAATGTATTCGGGAGCATGTTGTTGTTTGGGTGAAAACGGATATCCTTCTGTTAAATGGCCATCGGCTTAAATTTATTAAAAAATACAATTTACGTATTAATTTTTCAATAAATCATAAATGCTGGAATATTTACACCTATCATATCTACTTCTTGTGCATGTAATTCATAGTGGCCATGGGGAGCTATTTGCACCTTGCCTGTCACCTTAATTAAACTGCCAGCAGTTATTGTTTTGGTAGCTTCATTATTAGGTAAAACTATTTGGAATTTTTGAGTAGAAGAACCATCATTTATATCCAAAAATATATTACTTTTTAACTTTCTTATATTTTTTATCCAACCCTTTATAACGAAAATACATAAACAAAACATTAATATAACCTAACATTAGGAGAATTTAAAAATTATACTAGAAACTTACTCGTACTCCTAAAACATCTCCTGGTTTTTTCGTTTTAGGTATTGTATTGATGCGTAGAAAATGACTGCAAGTTCTTTTTATTAATAGCATTATTAAATTTATACTTTTTGTTATAGAAATTTTCGATTTTTCACTCCCGGTAGGAAATCTTGTAAAATATTCAACAGCTGTGTTGAAACCATAGTTGCCAGATGCAATTGTTAAAAAATCGTGTAAATTTGGAAAACCAGACAAATTTTAACGGGAGTCAACCGATATAGCAGCGATACTTCGGGTTTGCTGATATTTTTATGGTCGGTACAATGATACCAATATTATACGATGATACTAAAAACTCATACTGAAAAGGTATGCTATGCGAATAAAAAGAATATAAACAAAATCGCTTTAAAAGTCAAGTTTAAAAAATATTTTTTAGTTTTATTTGTTCCGCAGAACGTTTATTTATTTTTCAAACCTTAGTTTTATATACAATAACGGTCAACTTTTGCGTTTTATTTAAGAAAATATGTGTTTATTTGAAGTTTATTATTTTACACAGTAAAGTTTGTTTTCAATATTTTTTGTCATTTATACCCTTTTCCCCGCTGACCCCTCATAAGTAGTTATTGGGACTTTAAATTATAAAACTTGTTTAATATATTCAAATCTGATCCGTAATTAACTAATTAATTATTTTTGTAGATTTTGATTACAACATTGAAGTGGAAATCAAAAAGGACATAAGGGAAATCAACAATTAAAATGAAAACGGTCAATTAATAACGGACAATACGTTCTTTAATTTTAAATTCAATATAATATTAAAAATAATATATAAATAAATTGTTAAAGTAAGGTTTGAGTTCGTTTATTCTCTCTAACAACTTAAAGGGTTGAAAGAAAATTTTGGAAAATTATGTGAAGAAAAAATGGGAAAAATTTAATTTAGATACTAGCAGATGGTAATGCATTTTTGGTCCGCTACATCCTTCTTCAGCATTCTTCGCATCTATATACTGAATTTAACCATCCAAATTTAGATAATAGGATGTGTTTTTCTTTAATATTTACCACCTTATATATATGTTGTTGCTTCAGCCAACCTTTGGTTAGCAATGAAAGAAACTTTTTGTTTATTTGTTTTGGCCAACATTTTTTAGTTAATACTAGTATAGTATCAAACCAAACTCTATTAGGTAAACATAATTTCGAAGAGCCCCCTTTGTATAAACATCAAAGAATATTTGCAAAAAAAAAAAAACTAAAATTAGACTATCAGCTCTTATACATATTTAAAAATTAAAAACATACTTGTTCAACTATAAAAAACAAAAAAATTATATTTGTCACAAAATTTACAGTTTGGAATAAAACGATCCATGCACCACCATATTTCCCTTTATATCCTTTAAACTTGGACAACCAGCCAATGTCATAGTTACAACCAAATCATTCTTTAGTACTTTTAACATATTCTCGACACCAATTTCACCGCCACATGCCAAACCCCAAATAGCGGGACGACCAAGAAATATCATTTTAGCTCCCAGAGCTAATGCCTTAAATATATCATTGCCATTTCGTACACCACTGTCTAACATCACGGTCATATCATCACCAACAGCCTTAACTATTTCTGGCAAAGCCTCTATAGATGCTGGCACACTGTCCAAATGGCGAGCACCATGATTGGACACTATAATGCCAGCGCAACCAAACTCACGAGCCAAAACTGCACCTTCGGCCGTAAGAATACCTTTTACAATCACAGGTAGATGGGTAAGTTCCACTAACCACTGGACATCTCTCCATATAAGAGTGCTATCAATATTAGTGGAAAAATTTTCACAGACGCCGGAGCTAGCGCCATCACTAAGTGAAGTGTTAGCTTGAAAATTGGCCATGCGTAAGTGCGAAGGTAAAATTAATTTGTTTCGTGCATCAACCCACCGTTGGCCGTAGCATAATGAATCTACCGTAAGAACTATAGCTTTAAAATCACATTCTTCTGCGCGTCGTACAAAATGTTCTGTTAAGGATCTGGAATTAAGAAAAAAAGTTAAAATTAAAATATTTTAGGTTTTTATACTTTAGGACAATTTTATATATTTTTATTTATTTATTTTTTTACTCAATGAATTAGAAGCCTACAAGGCCAATTAAATTCAGTATTTTGCATGGCAACTAAAATTTGCTATAGTTTAAACCACAAAATAATAGTCTATGGTTTAAACATTTACAATTTTTATGTATGAAATTTTTAAGTCAGAATAGCGGTGAAAGATACATAAAACTCGCCTTGGTTAGTACCATTTAGTACCTTTCATCAATTCGACTTAAGTCTATGCGAATCAATGATAATCAAGATCATCAGTCATGCCAACAAAAACATCAACTATTTTGTGAACTTCTAATTGTCAAAATGCATGCATACATATGTATTTGTACGTATGTATGTATGTTTATTTACATCATTGATTTAAATGAAAATCTTTAATGACATACATATTCTTTGCCTAAGACCCGTTCCACACATGCAATTTTGGTTTCTGAAACATTTGTCCATACTTTAAAAAGTGTGTTTCTGACGACTGTATACTTTTATACAGCCATTTTCATGTCGAAGAGAACAAACAAAAACAACAATAGAGAGCCACAGCAAGTGTGGAACGGGACTAAATAGAGTTATTTTTTAAATAGGTTTTAATTACCGATCCTTATAAACATAAAGTTGAAACCATTTATGAGTGTTTGGGGCAGCTTCTGCTACATCTTCAAGGGATGTTGTTGACATGGTGCTTAGAATGAAAATTGAACCCATTTCACCAGCGGCCTTAGCATTGCCAGCTTCGCCATCTTCGTGAGCCATTTTTTGAAAAGCTGACGGTGCAATGCCCACAGGCCATTTGAGATCACAACCAAATATCTTACATGACGTATCGATACTGGAAACATTTCGTAAATATCGCGGACGTATACGTAACCTAAATAGTTAAAAATAAAAAAACATATGATTTTGTTAATACAAATCGTTTCCTTTTGCAAAACCTGTCATATCTCAAAAAATGTAATTTTTATGCTCTTCGTCAATAAAAAATATTTGAGTATATCTTCGGTTTTCCCTTTTTTACAGATAAAGAATGTACAAAAGGAACACTTTTTCCTTAATAACTTAAAAATTTTCAATTTTTGAGATATGACTATGTGGCAGAAAATAAGCGATATACATATACTTTTTTATTTTACCTTCTAAAAGCTTCTCTATTTAAATTCAAACTAAATTGTTCACCTGCTCCACTACGGTAATATCCTGCAACCGGGTTTTCCAGGATTTGTTGAGCCTTTTCTTCAAAATCTGTTAGACACACTAAGGGAGGAACCATTTTTTTAATTCAACTTTTACTTGCAAGTAATTGGTTCAACGTTTGAAATAAGACAATTTAAATGCTCACCATTTAAGTCATCTTTTATTAAAAAATACATATAAATTTTCACATATTAGCATTTTTATTAACCCATATAAAACAAACAAAAAGGTATTAATTTTGTACTACATTTTTTAATTATATTTTATATTTTTATTTACTGTATCTTCAATGCATTTGAACTTACAATAATTACTCATATCTTAAGAACTTTTTAATTCAAATGGGAAACAAACATTCTAGGCAGCTGAATTAATAAATAAGTGCCGCTGTTGTATTTGCATAAGAGATGTTTTATTTAATGCCACCTGCTACCCGGCGTGCTTTGCTATACCCATTTTAATGAAAAGAAATGCAAAAATTAGTGTATTTTTTGTTTATAAATATTTTATTATTTGTTACTAATTATTCTAAAAATTTATCCAAAGCATCTATTTATTACAGTTCTTTTCTAAAATTATTACCATACTTGGGATTTGTTCATTTTCATTGGTATTATTTGAATTAATTTCGATTTAATGCTAATGATTTTTCTCAATTATAACAGTTTTTACCAATAGCAATGAAAATATAATGAAATTGTAAATTTACTAATTATAATTGATGAAAAAATCATTAGCGGTGTTCAGTGTATCATAGCTTTTTTGTTATATCCACAAAAAAAAAAAAAAAAAAAAATCTGAAGTGGTCTACACTCAACTTTAGCATACCCAATGGAAACAGATATTTTTATGGATATATTACATAAAGAATATAAGTTGAAAATATATTCGAATCGAAAAATTAATTATTTTCGGATTGGGGTGTTAAGTCAGCTAACCCTTGCACCTTTCCCGATTATGCCCAAAATTTACACAGCTCTTTATATCCATAAACCAAAGGCACATACTGAATTTTATTTTGATCTGTCATACGGTATGAACTGTAGAGCGTTCACAAAATTTGCGGGTAAGAAAACTACCCCTTGCCGCCTCCCGCTTATGCCCAAAAACTATACAGCTCTTCATCTCCATATACCAAAGGCACATACCAAATTTCACTTTGATATGTCAAACGGTATGACCTGTACAAAGTCCACAATAATAGTGGCCATGACTTTACAGATTTCAGAACTTTATTGGTTATATTAAAATTTATTTCAGATCGGAGTTATAGGGTCACTTGACCTAAATGTTAAAAATTTTAATTTTCGGAACCCTAAAACTCCGATCTGAAATAAATTCTGAATATAACCAATACAGTTCTGAAATCTGTAAAGTCATAGCTTTCCACCCCATAGGGTCCGATCCTAGCACAATTCTTATTTTTATACATTTTTAAGCAATTACACAGGTCACTTGACCAAAATTTGAGGGTGCTGTAGCTTAAGTGGTTAGCACGTTGACTACTAAGCAATGGTCACGAGTTCAAATCTCAGCCGCGGCAACATCAATTTTTCTGATATGTATTAATTCCTCTTTATAATAATGCATATCACAGCGCCCTCCTTCGCCGGTATTACCATATAGCACTAAATCGCCGGCGAAGTAAACTAATTATAAATTGGCTATGCTAGCTTCGAAATAATTCGCCTAAATAACACTAGAGGCGCTGCAATACTGTTTTAAAAATAATCATAAAGGGCAGTTTAGACAGTAAGACTTTACGTACGTAAAATCTAAGAGAAAATAAAATGAAAATCAATCCGTATGAAAAAATAGAGATTAAAAATCGTATGGTTTTTTTCTTACGTTTACACCGTTGGTGTTGAATAAAATGAAGTAAAATTGAAACAGCTGTTGTTAAAACAATAAAAAAGTGAAAACAAATAAATAGAGTGCGTACTTGTGAAAAATATGCCAAATTTAAAAAAAGTAACAAGGAAAAGGTTCTTGGTATTGTACTAGCCATTGCCATAATAAAAAAACTGAAAACCAACAACTAAAACAAAATTAAAAAATGTTCACGTTCCTTTGCCAAAAGTTTTTTATTGTTTACAAACTTATTTGTGATGCCAACTGGATCTATTTTGCACTATATTCAGCGGTTTTCTGTTATTTTGACGAGTTTTGTCTTTGAAAAGTTAGCATTAATAAGAAAAACGCAACCCTGATCTAATGAAGTAGAATAGTTTTTGAAAAATTTCAAAACATAAAGAGAGCCGTAAGACTGTCAAATTTCCATCCGTATTCTCTCAATGTCGGACAGTTTTATTACATATTATGTTTAGACGATACTACTTGTACTCTTCTACACAAAAATTTGACATGTCGTATTACTTGTAGTATAATGTAAACCGCCCTTAACGTGCAATTGCAGTGTTGCCAGAATCGAAGCTTTACTATCACTAACTATCTGTCTTATCTCCTACTATACCATTCCAAAGGAAGTACCACAGTTAATGTAGGCATTAACTTCCTAAGTGGTACTTCTCTTAAAAAAAAAAAAAAAAATGTTATACCTATAGTCTCCTATCCAAAATCTGCTTACAACGTAATTATATCCGCTTTTTAACAATCTTTATTGCCATTTTTATTATAGATTATAAATTTTTATTTTAAAAATATTATACAGATATATTTAATATCTACGTTTTATTATTTTTGCTTAGAAATGTTAAATTAATTCAATGCTGTTATCCTAACAGACTTTGACTGAGAGTTCTGTTAAGTAACACAGCGTTGGCAAAAACGAAGCTTACTGGCGGGGCTATCTTCACACACATTATTTATATTTTATATAAAGGGTATGCATTTTCTGTCAGATTATGCCTTTTCAAAATCTATAACTGTTTTTATGATCTAGTGTTGCACTACTATTGCATTCATGCTAGTTTTGAAAATCTGTACAATATACACTTACAATTTGGATTTATCAGAGAAAAACTAATAAATAATAAATCAGTCAAGTTCGAGTCAGACTCATACACGTACATAGGGTTCCGTACTATGTTCAGTACAACTTTAAAAATACAAGTTGGTAGTTTTTTCATGTCTTATGAGCCACCCTTTAATTTTTAAGGCCATATACATACAAATCACGTCACTATCGGAACACTCTTTAATTTTTAGGTATAATTTTGTATATTTGTGTATAAAGCGAACATAGTTTTAATTACTGTCTGCAAATTTGAAGTGGTTGCCTTTTACAGCTCAAGAAATAAAGACATAAAAGCAAATAACACTTGACCTTCGGAACACCCTATAACTCCCTTTTTGAAAATAAAAATTCAGTCAGCATTGCTCGATAGCGCTCGCCATTTAGCGTAACGGCAGCTCCTTGCTCATTTCGAAATAAATAATGAGCGATGATGCGCCAGAACATTTCTTTGCCTTGTTGATGGTTTTGAATCGAGAGGAGTAAAATTAGTGCTTTTTAACTATGCCGATTATGTTGACCGTAAAATAAGCGAAATGCTCTATGATGTTAGCGAATAGATTAATTTTTTTTAAGTAAATTTCTACAATTTTGAAGCGTGGTTCTGGCGTTAAACGGTTCCTGATGACTTGCTAAACCTTACTGAACAGAAATGTCGACACAGTTTGACATTCCAAGCTGTCAAACCATAGTCATCGATATCGACAGTTCTCATGCAGCTAAAAAAAAACTCGATACTTATTTGGAAATTAAAAACATACTTCTTTAACTACATACATACATATGTATGTGTAAATAACAACAAATTTATATTTTTGAAAATTTGTATTTACAGTTTAGAGTAAAAAGATCCATGTACCACCATATTTCTCTTTATATCCTTTAAACTTGGACAACCAGCCAATGTCATTGTTACAATCAAATCATTCTTTAGTACTTTTAACATATTCTCGACACCAACTTCACCGCCACATGCTAAACCCCAAATAGCGGGACGACCAAGAAATACCATTTTAGCTCCCAGAGCTAATGCTTTAAATATATCATTGCCATTTCGCACACCACTATCTAACATCACGGTAATATCATCACCGACAGCCTTAACTATTTCTGGCAAAGCCTCTATAGATGCCGGCACACTGTCCAAATGGCGAGCACCATGATTGGATACTATAATGCCAGCGCAACCAAATTCACGGGCCAAAACTGCACCTTCGGCCGTGAGAATACCTTTTGCAATCACAGGAAGATGGGTAAGCGCCACTAACCATTGAACATCTTTCCATGAAACAGTGGTATCAATATTAGTGGAAAAATCCTCAGAGAAGCCGCCGTCACTAAGTGTAGTGTTTGATTGAAAATTACCTGCGCCTACGAGCGAAGGTAAAATTAATTTGTTCCGTACATCAACCCACCGTTGGCCATAAATTAATACATCTACAGTAAGAACTATAGCTTTAAAATTACATTTTTCTGCGCGGCGTACAAGTTGTTCTGTCATGGAGCTGAAAATAACAAGAGTAAGTCTAATTTGAATATTTCAGGTTATGTTGTATGAATGTGTATAGAAAAAGGATTTAATTTTCTAATTTATATCTTTAGGACCAGTTCATTAATGAGTTCCTTTTCGACCCCCTTCCGCCCTCTATGATTATAGGCAACTTTAATGTAGTTTACGGCAACCTCATTTCCATAACTCCTCATATTTTCATAGAGTCACCAGTCTGTAATCTTGAATTTAGTTATTTTAGACTGTCGACTGGTAACTGTAGGCCTTCTTTCTCATCATGCAGTCTCTACTAATTGCTAGAATTTGTTCAAGGCTCAGGTTCCGCATGGCATTCACATGAAACAAGCTTCTACCCGTGGCGCTAAGTTCTCTGATAGCCAGTGCTGGACATTTTCACACAATGTGCGCTGCAGCCTTTTCCAGGCACAGACTGTAAGTATCATCTTCTACGATTTTCATCTTGGTTAGATGATAATTGAAATTTTCATGACCTGTTAAGTTACTCTATTGCTTCTGAGTACCTTACTGGCATGCCTGCCCATGTGGGCTCTTTGATTATCATTCGAGCCTGCCTACACGTTGTGATCTCCCTTAACTCTTTCAGGTTAAATGAGTTCACCCATTGTAGGATCTTAGCTCGCATTATGCCATTACCCAGCGCTACTCTGGGTTCTGGTCCCCAGAAATTTGCAGCAGATCCCCCTTTTATAGTTGGTCTGCTGTTTCATTCCCGGTTGTGCCTATGTGTCCCTTAACTCACCCCAACCGAGCCGCATCTGTTAAGTTTTAAAATATATTCCAGCACTAGTTTATCAGACCCTTTCTTCCCTGCATCCGACATTCCAGCAGGTGATCCAACACATGCAGACGTCTAAGCAATTCTGCCTGGTAAACGGAGATATACTCCCCCAAACGCAGACTGCTTTACTGTTCATAAGAGAACGCAGACTGCTCTACTGTTCATAAGAGAACCATCAGTAAAAATGCTAATGTTGTTGTCTATACGCTCATTGTGTATAACGCCATCCGCAATGACTGTCCGATGCAGTCTTTCGACTGTCTTGCTTCTATTCATGCGTTCCATCAGCAATTGAGCTTCCCTGAACACCTTACTTACTACGTCCAGGATGCTTTTTTGTCCGATGTTCGGGCCAAAGCTATGCCAACAGGCATCGCTCTTCATACACAAAGCTGACATTGCAGCCGTTGACCTATTGAATAAGTCCAACGGCAGCAATCAGTACCCTAGCTTCGCACCAATATATGCCATATTCTTGACTTGAATATTTCTTTATAACTAAATACAAAAATTTTTTAAATAGGTTGTAATTACCGATCCTTATATATATAAAGTTGAAACCATTTGTGAGTATTTGGGGCAGCTTCTGTTACATCTTCCATGGATGTTGTCGCCATAGTACTTAGAATAAAAATTGAACCCATTTCACCAGCAGCTTTAGCATTGCCAGCTTCGCCATCATCATGAGCCATTTTTTGAAAAGCTGACGGTGCAATGCCCACAGGCCATTTCAGATCACAACCAAATATTTTACACGAAGTATCGACATTTGAAACATTTCGTAAATATCGGGGACGTATACGTAATCTAAACAGTTGAAAATTAATATATGATTTCGTTAATACATATCGGCTCGTTTTGTGAAACCTGTCATATCTCAAAAAATCAAACTTTATAAAATGGAGTGAATAAAACTATTTGTGTATAATTTCGGTTAGCTTAAATTTTTGTTTACAGTTAAAGAAGGGAACACTTTTTCCGCAATAATTTAAAAATTTAAAATTTTTGAGATATGACTATGTTGCTTAAAATAAGTCATATATGTACTATACTTTTTTAACTTACTTTCTGAAAGCTTCTCGATTTAAATTCAAACTAAATTGTTCACCTGCTCCACTACGGTAATATCCTGCAACCTGTTTTTTCAGAATTTGTTGAGCCTTTTCTTCAAAATCTGTTAGACACACTAATGAAGGAACCATTTTTTTTTAATTTAATTTTTACTAGCAAGTAATTGGTTCAACGTTTGAAATAAGACAATTAAAGTAGTCGTCATTTAAGTCATCTTTTATTACGAAAAACACTTTGCACATGTTAGCATTTTTATTAACCAAAATAAAGCAAACGAAGAATCAATATTTTGGTATTAAACATTTAATTAAGATTGGAAAAAAACATTCTAGGCAGCAGAATAAATAAACAAGTGACAAGTGTAAATGGTTAAAATATGTTTTAGATAATACTAGCTGCAACCCGGCGTGCTTCTATATCACCATTTTATTAATAAGAGATACAATAATTAATGTATTATTATATAAATTTTATTTGAACTATATTTGAATTAATAAATTAATTATTTAGGCTTAAGTTCTTAATTATAAAGAGATAAAGAAAAATTAGATACCAGCAAAGCAGAATGCATTTTCTAGACAGCTACGTCCGTCATCAGTACACTTCTACCGGGTAGATCGATACGAAGAGTACTGATGACGGACGTAGCTGTCTAGAAAATGCATTCTGCTTTGCTGGTATCTAATTTTTCTTTATCTCTTTATAATTAAGAACTTAAGCCTAAATAATTAATTTATTAATAATTAATGAATAGAACACAAATTATTTACGAAATTATTGCCATTGCTTTTTATTTTGATAATATTGATATGGTTCAATTACGTATAGAACAAAATATCGGTCAAATGGCCGTCGCGTCCTCGGCGGCACACCTCCATCCGATACTCCAAATTTTCGATGACGCTGAGGCATAATTGAGTTTCTACGCCGTTAATGTGCCGAATTATCTCATCCTTTAGCTCTTGAATTGTTGCTGGCTTATCGACGTACACCTTTTCTTTCAAATAACCCCAAAGAAAGAAGTCCAACGGTGTCAAATCACATGATCTTGGCGCCAATTGACATCGACACGTGAGATAACAACACGACCATTGAATTTGTCGCGCAAAAGAGCCATTGTTTCGTTAGCTGTGTGGCAAGTAGCACCGTCCTATTGAAACCACATATCGTTCACATCCATATCTTCCAATTCGGCCAAAAAAAGTTCGTTATCATCTCACGATAGCGAACACCATTCACAGTAACTGTCTGACCGGCCTCATACGGCCCGATGATGCCGCCAGCCCATAAACAGCACCAAACAGTCACTCTTTGTGGGTGCATTGGTTTTTCGACAATCATTGGATTATTGACGAATCCACTGAGGTGAAAATGTGCCTCATCACTGAAGATGATTTTCTTCGAATATTGATAATCCACTGTTGCCATTTCTTGCCACCATTTTGAACATTGACGACGTTTGGAATGACTATGGTTCAAATTGAGTTAGTTTGAAATTGAGAAATGTCAAATTAAATGCAGAAAGAAACTTGACGTTTAGGTGTGGTTCACATTCAACATCGGCTCTTAAAATTTAACCACCCGATATATCTATAGATGTAATAAAACTGCGACAGGACCGTATCTGTACACGTAATATTTTTGCTTTCTTTTTAGGGTTCCGTACACAAAGGGTAAAAACGTAACCCTATTTTTTTTAGCTAAAATGTCTGTCCATCCGTCCGTCTGTCACCGCCTTTTATCTATGGAAAGAGCAATTAAAACTTAGTTTGCTATATAAACAAGAATAAAAAATAAATCTAAAAATTAAAGGGTGTTCCGATAGAGACGTGATTTGCAAGTATATGGCCTAAGTTTTGAACCATAATAGGCAGACTCTTGTAATTTTCACCGTGGCCGCTATACCTACCAATATTAATACTTATAGGCTGTTCTGAAAGTGACGTGTTGTTTGCATTTATATCTTTATGTCTTGAGCTGTAGGAGGCAACCACTTAAAATATGCAGACACTAATTTAAAACTATGTTCGCTGTATAAACAAGTATACAAAATTAAACCTAAAAATTAAAGGGTCTTCCGATAGAGACGTGATTTGCATGAATGTGGCCTAATTTTTGAACCATAATTGACAGACTTTTCAAATTTTTACAGATGGTATATTACTACGGCCTCTATAACAAATAGCAAAAATTAAAGGGTTTTCCGACAGTGACGTGATTTGAATTTATATGGCGTAGTTTTTGAACTATAATAGATAGACACTTGAAATCTTCACAGAAGGTTTATTAATATGGCTTTTATAACAAATAGTTAAATAATTAAAGGGTATTCCGACAGTAATAGGTAGATTCTTGAAATTTTTACAGTAAATATGTTGCTATCGCCGCTATAACAATTTAAGGGTGTTCCGCAATAGCATGTTGTTCAATTACTTTTTCCTGATATTTTTATAGAAAGTTCTTATATTTGAACAGTAATAGGCTGACACTTAAAATTTACACATATTATAAATTGCAATATCTACTGTAACAGCAAGAAACGAAAATAAAAGAGAGTTCCCTAGATGTCGCGAATTTGAGAAATTTTACCTTCTCTTCTAAACGTTATAGGCAAACGCTTGATATATACACAGGGTATTTAGTACTATGCTCTAGTATAAAAAATAATAAAAATTAAAGGGTCTCACATAAGACCTAAACAATATAACTTGTATTTTTACAGTTGTACTGAACATAGTACGAAACCCTACGTGTATGAGTCTTGACTGATTTATTTTTAATATAAAATATCATTAAGATCTCGAAACGTAGACAAGTCTAAACGGCTTATATTTCCAGGGTAAACGTAACGAAGAATATATAATATATTGAGTTTTGTATAGTGCTTCACCAATATACGAGTTTTGATTTCAAAATTATTTCAGTATTCGCCTCCTCAAGGATCTGTAGAGCACTTATAACTTTGTATAGGAAACTAGAACTCACAAATTCATACGAAAAGTGGAGATTAACGTTTTACGCCTCTTCTAGGATTTGAAACCTGACCTACAGTCAGAATTCCAAAATTAGCTTCTGTATAAGAATTTGAGTTTTGTACTGTACTAACATACGAAATTTAATTTAATATTTATTATTTAAGATAATTAGAGTTTTGTATGGTACTCCACCAATATGTGGCATTTAATTTATATTTTTCCTTTTTTACGTTATGTCTTAACAACATAACATTGTTTTTATATAAAGTTTGACTTTTTTAAAGATATGTTAATAGCTAATGTAGACGGGGCATCACTAACCATCAACATGTCTTATCAAAAGTCAAAATTCATATAAAAAAACATTCTTTTTAATACTGTTTTTTATATGAAGTTTGACTTTTGTTAAGACATGTTGATGGCTAATGAAGACGGGAGTAGGAATGTGATCAACTCCTATTTTAGTTGTAAAAAAAAAAATTAAAAAGATAAGGCCTACTAAAAACAGAACTTTAAGTGATTTTAATCATCTGATCGAGAGTTTATGTTCTATGTTTATGTTTTGTATATATTATTTGAAACTATAAAAAAGCAGCAATTAAGCAATTAAAAAAAAAAAATCAAAATTTTATTTATAATTTAGAATAGAAATATCCATGTACCACCATATTTCTCTTTATATCCTTTAAACTTGGACAACCAGCCAATGTCATTGTTGTAACCAAATCCTTTTTAAGCACTTCCAACATTTCGCTAACACCAACTTCACCGCCAGACGCCAAACCCCAAACAGCGGGACGACCAAGAAACACCATTTTAGCTCCCAGAGCCAAAGCTTTGAAGATATCATTGCCATTTCGCACACCACTGTCTAACATCACGGTCATATCATCGCCGACAGCCTTAACTATTTCTGGCAAAGCCTCTATAGACGCCGGCACACTATCCAAATGGCGAGCACCATGATTGGACACTATAATGCCAGCGCAACCAAACTCACGAGCCAAAACTGCACCTTCGGCCGTAAGAATACCTTTTACAATCACAGGCAGATGGGTAAGTTCCACTAACCACCGGACATCTTGCCATGTAAGAGTGCTATCAATATTAGTGGAAAAGTTCTCAGAGACGCCAGAGCTAGCGCCCTCACTAAGTGAAGTGTTAGCTTGAAAATTGGCCATGCGTAAGTGCGAAGGTAAAATTAATTTGTTTCGTGCATCAACCCACCGTTGGCCATAAATTAATGAATCTACAGTAAGAACTATAGCTTTTTTCTGCGCGGCGTACTAAATGTTCTGTTAAGGATCT
Source organism: Phasia obesa (assembly GCA_949628195.1). Classification (NCBI taxonomy): domain Eukaryota; kingdom Metazoa; phylum Arthropoda; class Insecta; order Diptera; family Tachinidae; genus Phasia; species Phasia obesa. The sequence continues at coordinate 14,904,388 of OX451219.1, forward strand.
GGAGTTAAGAAAAAAAGTTAAAATTAAAATATTTTGGGTTTTTATACTTTAGGACAATTTTACATATTTTTATTTGTTTATTTTTTTATTCAATGAATTAGAAGACTACAAGGCCAATTAAATTCATTTTTTTGCATGGCAAGTAGAATTCGCCTTAGTTTAAACATTTAACATTTTTATGTATGAAAATTTTAAGAAGGAATAGCGGCGAAAAATAATTATAGCTCACACTTTTCATAAATTCGCCTTAAGTCTATGCGAATCAATGAAAATCAAGGCACATCAGCCATGTTTATAACAACATCAACTATTTCCTTGCTTGAATATTTCCATATCAAAATACAAAAACAATTTTTATATATAGCTTTTAGTTACCGATCCTTATAAACATAAAGTTGAAACCATTTGTGAGTATTTGGGGCAGCTTCTGCGACATCTTCAATGGATGTTGTTGCCATGGTGCTTAGAATGAAAATTGAACCCATTTCACCAGCAGCTTTTGCATTGCCAACTTCGCCATCTTCGTGAGCCATTTTTTGAAAAGCTGACGGTGCAATGCCCACAGGCCATTTCAGATCACAACCAAATATTTTACACGAAGTATCGACATTTGAAACATTTCGTAAATATCGGGGACGTATACGTAACCTAAACAGTTATAAAAGAGTATATAACAATTTTTTTATTCATGTTTATTATTGCTTATTATATGCGCATACATATAGTACATAGTTTGAGGTAAACATTTGTATCTTACTTTCTGAAAGCTGCTCTATTTAAATTCAAACTTATTTCTTCACCTCCTCCACTGCTATAATATCCTGCAACCTCTTTTCCCAGGATATGTTGAGCCTTTTCTTCAAAGTCTGTAAGACATACTAAGGGCGAAAACATTTTTTAAATTAATTTTTTACTTTCAAACAATTGGTTGGAAGTGTTAAATACTACAGTATTACCTATATTAAATACTCCTCATTTAAATCATCTTTTAATATGATGCAAAATTTGACACTGATTACCATTTTTATTAGCTAAAAATAAAAAAATAAAACGACTAAATAAAGCTTTTGGTAATAAACTTTTGAACTGAAGCAGGAAACAAAGATAATCGGCAGCAAAAAAGATAAATAAGTCATGTCGCACTTGGTTGAAAAAAAGCAAGGTATATTTATCTTACTAGGTAGTGTCGTCCGCCCAGCTGATTTAGTAGTTCGACATGTCAAAAGTTGTATGTGTTCAGAAATTTTATAGTGTAGAAGTGAGAAGGCAATAAAACACATACACGCCTTCTCAATTTTCTTCTATGTTTTTTGACATTCCGAACTACAAGACAACAATAAAATGCCATGTTGTTCTTGTATTGTTGTATTTGTTGTAGGGACGCCACTACCTAGTAAAATAAATATACCTTGAAAAAAAGTTTATTTAATAGTAGCTACAACCCAGGGTTCTTCGCTACCCCCCAATTTAGGAAAAAGAAATAAAAAATATGGAATAATCTATTTGTTTACTTAAGGCCTTTTTACACTATAATTAATACTTTTGAATAAAATGCCACCATTCTGTTTGAAAATTTCAAAAAAAAAAAAAACAATAACAGTGTTTCATTTTCCTCAAAAGTATTAATACTTGTATGATAGTGTAAAGCGACCTTTTTATTAATAACAAATTAACAAAATCAAACAAAAAAATGTCGCTACTATAGTTTATAAATGGACTACCATATATAACTAGTTTGTATTGGATGTTCGATACCAGCGGCACTACTTCCAGCAATTTATGGCATGGCATGGCATCGCAAATATAAAGATAATGTACTTAGTTAATGTCCGAAGATTTTGTAAGGAAGTTACTCGCACAAAGTTTCAATGTTCTCACTATTAAAATTCTCGAAACAAACAATGGCAAATACATATCTTCATTGTATAGGAGATGACATGCCGACTTTTCTAATCTGGTATATTTTCCTTTTTTTCAAATACGCATATTACAGATTTGCTCACAAAAATCCGAAAGCTATAAATTATACAATTCTACATCGAAAAAGCCCCAGATAGCGTCGAATTTCCATTCCAGTAAATTTTTGGATCAAACATCAAAGCATGAGAACCCTAGGTAATACAGTTTTTTAGACATACCACATTTATTATATACTTTGTGTGACACTGGCCATGCCCACCGTACATTATTTTTTAACACTACGCTTAGCTGTTGTTTTTCCATATCTGCATGATAACATACATACATATATGAATTAATTTTGTAGAGAAAGTGACGCCCATTGTTCCAATCGTGTTAGTTTTATATCCAACTACGTACTTTTATAATAAAGTTATACACACCAAGCTTTAATGGCCTAGCTATTGCAGTGATCCAGATGTATTAGGATTAATCTTTATTTATGGACGTGACCATGCTCATTGTTACAATCCAGCCTATTTTTATTTAAGTCCCCTTTCACAATAGACAGAAACAGGACAGACAGACGAGATTTGTAGGTAAGGGGTTGAAGAGGTAGAGCAAGGCGAATTCATAACAGGTAAACTCGAGAGCTCAGCTGACTATTTGTTGTCTCCATCTTTCAGTGTCAAAATGTACTAACATTTTTTATTTTGACAGCCAAAAAAGATTTATACAAAAACAAAATGTACGTATTTTTTATTACAGAGTTGTACTCTTTTTTCGCCGCGAGTCTACCTTGTTTATTGTGCCATGAGGTAGAGTGTGTATTTCATGACTATCGTACTGGACATTTTTTCGTTTCTTTTTTCTGATTTTCGCTTTGTTCTGTGTTGTTTCACATTATGTTTCTCAAGTCGGCGTCTACTTGCTTAAAATTTCTCAACAAAGTACATGTTCCACAGATTTTCAAACACACACACAAGTAAAGTAAATAAATCCGAAAGTAGAATGTGAAAAAATCTATCTGTCTTGTTTAGGTCCAATTGTGAAAGGTTGAAGACAGAGCAAAAGATAATTCAAAAAATGTCTGCCCTGTTTTTGTCTACGGTAAAAGTAGTCTTACCACGCAAACCAATAACAGAGTGATTCATACGAAATTTTAAGGCTCTACATTCCTTTGTTTTTTGGTGATGAATATTCTATTAGTTGGGGATATGTCATGTCCACTGTTCTTATTCTGTCAGCTACTGTGCACTTTGCAATAAAGGTATCCTCACATAGGTTATGTAGTTCTCTAGATATACAATGAGTCCCACTTTTTTGTGTCCAGTCTATTTTTAGTTCAACTGTGCACATCGATAAAGGGGTTATCGTACAAAATTTAAAGACGCTACCTATTATATTTGTTGAGCTACATGATAAATAATATTGATATGGTCGATTACACTCTCACTGTTCCCATTCTGTAAAGATTGAAATCTCTTGTTACTGTAGTTCTCTAAATATATATTTTTTATTTACTGTTCTTAGTAGACGGGAGTGGCCTCGTCTACATTTGCTATCCAATATATTATTAAAGGCCATGATTCACTATCATACTCAGTCGTATGATCTGTGGATTAGAAATGTATGCACGATTTGATAATCTTTAGAAAAAATTCATAAAGTAGTATTTTTCCATGCGATCAAAGTGGCAACATTTTTTTGTGTATGATAGTGTGGCATCTACAACGCCATTTTGAAACGATTTTTGAGTAGAACAGAATTCTGTCAAATTTTTTTGTGATTGAATAGTACGATTGTGCCTCGTTTCTGTAACTTTTGTGAGAAACGTTTCACATAAAATTATTATAGTCATCTTGTTTTATACAGGGTGAGCTAGAGACAATGACATACTTTTTCATTACTTTATTTTAAAAACCTTTGAATTAGCTATAGAACAACCTGGAAAAACAGGATGACTATTACATTTTCATGTGAAAAGTTTCTCACTTTAGTTACAGAAACAGGTGCTGGACTTACCTTCCGTCTCCCTTAGACATTAACATGCCTAAACAAAAGTCAAAATTCATATAAAAAACAGTTTTAAAAGTAAATGAAGTTTGACTTTTGTTAAAACATATTGATAGCAAATGAAGACGGGGGTTTAAGAGATAAATGCCTATAAAAGTTTTGCTGTTATGCCATAATAAATATTTGCTTTTTAGAAAAGTACTACCTACGTCCACGTATAATGTCAAACATTTTTTGACCTATTGTTTCTCCCAAGTAGTTATTAACCCACTGTACTTAATGCTATAGCTATTTGCTTTAAATAAAGCAAATCAACAAACATACATTTATTTTATTTATATAGAATATTGACAATATTGACTAATGCAAAGTTTATTGTTTATTCATATAAAGGTGACTGACTGACTGTCTGTTTTAGGCTTTGCTATCGTCATTTTTTGTTTGGATAAAAATAAACTTTATCATAAAACTCAAATATTAAATTATATAAATGGTCATAAAATATTATAGTCCTTTAAAACGAAAGTTAATAATAAAAAGTTTGTTTACTGTTGTTTAATTTAGGAATAAGGGCATTGACGTTGGAGGACAAATTTTCTATAGGAGGGGTAAAACCACTTTTATTGGAAAATAATATTATGATAATAAATATAAAGTACAATTTTTTTTAAATTCCGGGGGGGGGGGTGTGTTAGACAATAGCAAAAAGCAAGTCTGGAGGAGGCATTGCACCCCCTTTCTACGCCAATGAATAAGGGGAAGTCAATAAGACGGAATTTATACGATGCCATTTTTTCATGCCATTTTTTTCATGTCTCTTTTAAAGTTGCAGCGAATTTCGTGGCATATTTTGACGATGAATTTTTTCATGCAATCGGCTTGAATTTGTTTTTGACATTTTCTTTTGATTTCATATTCGTAATTTTTATTGTTTATGCGTTACATATTAGAAAAAAATATATGCACTCGTACTGAAATACAAAATAAATAAAAATGAAACAAGCAAATAACGAAATTTTACAAGAAATTATTAAAATCATACTGAAATGTATTCATAATTAAACCAAACAATTTCATTTTTTGAAATCAACTCTGAACGAACGAAAATTGCACAAAGCAAGTGTCAAAAAATCCCCTCAAAATTCAAGCCATGCCATTTTGTTTACGGCGCTTGCTTCTCTACACCTCTTGCCAACAAACTAAAATTGCATGCAACCAGTTTCATGAAAAATGTAATGGTGTAAGTTGGCTCTAATACGTTACTTACACCATGAAATCGTTTCATGAAATTTCTTCAATTCTCTTTTGAACTTTCTTCTTTTTCCTTGCCTCTCTACACCTCTTGCCACCACAAAACCGGTTTCATGCAACTGATTTCATGAAAAATGTCATCGTGTAATTTAGCTATAAGTCTTTACAGAATCATAGCAAACCACATGTTTTAAGCGTCAACAAAGTAAACTTTTGTTGTAGAGGTGATTTTGTTATGTGGGTCAAATCTATTTCCGCCAAGCAATTTTTTTAAATTAAAATAGAAAAAAGTTTGTGGTATTTAAAAAAAATCTAATCTGTAATCGCATATTTTTACTATAGAGTCTGTAAAACTGTGTAACCGAGCAATAACTTGCTGGAAAGTCATACCGTTTGACATATCAAAATTAAATTTAGTATGTGCCTTTGGTATATGGAGATGAAGAGCTGTATAGTTTTTGGGTATAAGCGGGAGGCGGCAAGGGGTAGTTTTCTTACCTGCAAATTTTGTGAACGCTCTACAGGTCATACCGTATGACATATTAAAACGAAATTTAGTATGTGCCGAAAATAATTAATTTTTCGATTCGAATATACTTTGAACTTATATTCTTTAAGTAATAAGTATATCCATAAAAATATCTGTTTCCTTTGGGTATGGTCAAGTTAAGTGTAGGTCACTCCAGTTTTATTAGTTTACATTTAGATTTTTACAACCTCCCAAATTCATTGTTATAATTGAATCATTTTTCTCGATACCAAATTCACCGCCACATGATAAACACCAAACAGCAGCACGACCAAGTAACACTATTCCGCTTTTCAAAACTAAGGATTTTAGTTAAGATATCATTGCCATTTCGAACGACACTATCTAACATCACGACCATCACCAACATCATCAACTATTTCTGGTAAAGCATCTGTATATGGAGACGCACTACCCAAATATCGATGGTTAGATACCTATTATGCCATTTTTAGAAACTGTTATACCAAAGCAACGAAACTTACGAGCCAGAACCAAATCTTCTGCTACATCATCAATGGATGATATTGCCATGGTAATTAGCATGAAAATTTAACTAATTTGGGTGAACTTCTGAAGTAAAATATTAATCTTTTTAATGTGTTTTTAATACGAGATAAATATCTATTACATTCGGGGAAAAATTAAAAAATGCCGCTTAAATTTTGTATCAACCAAAAAATTATTGTTCGATTATTAAATTTTTTTGTTTATAATTTATAACTTCTCGTATTGTTTTGTATAATAAACAAAGATCATACACAGAATACATGTATGTATAGGCAAATGTATTTAATTGACACAAGATGTTTTATTTAATAGCGATTGTGTATGAATGTTTGTACGTTCAATTTTATAGGCCATTAAACCCTATATAATTTTGGTGTTAACCAGCAACGCCATTAACCGAAAAAAAGATGTTAAATATATGAATACTCATATACATATAATAGGTCTGTTCCAGGTGCATAACAAAACAGTCCGAACTCGCACAAATTAGTCCAAAAGCGTTCCAGATAACAATTTTTGTACAATTTTGAGAGAAGATGAGAGAGAAAAATTTTTCATTTCCTGCACAAAGTTGTACGAAATTTTTCTTTGGGTAAAAGTTCGGACTAGAATTAAATTATCAGCTGTTTTTATTTTACATTTAAAAAACAAAAAATGTTTAAATAAGGGAAGAAGGTTTTTAGTTAAAATTTATAGAAAACAAAAATGGAAGATTTTCAAATAAAGTTCAAGGAGAACGTACAATAGTTACGTTCCATTTTGCAAAAAATTATACATGAATAATAACTGGCTTTCAGTTATTTTCGTTATTAATAAAATTTTGTGACGAAGCACCTTAGTATCTTGCTTCATATATAGTATTCTTTTTTCTTCAAATATATCTCATTTCCAAGAAAAAAAAAATGGAGAAAAAGCAGTGAAAGTACGCAATTTTACCGATTCAATGGTACTGCAGGAACTTTTATTTTTCAAAGCGGGATATTTTAAAAACTATTTACAGAACTCTACAATAATTTTAGAATTTTATATAAATTTCAGAATTTTATCCATGTATGGGTATACAAGAAAAAAACATAAACCATAATTGGCGCACTCTAAAACTAAGAGTCTTAAAATTTGGTGTGGATTACTATCAAAGCAAAACATTGTAAGGTGGCTGACGAAGTGGCGGGAACACCTAGTTTAATCTAAAATTGTTCTGTTTAATATAACAAGTATCATAGGAACATGAAAGTCTAAAGCTTTCCATCAATATAAAGATTTATAGCATTTTGTCAATTAGGGGTCGATTTAAAAAAAAAGTTAAAGTTTATTTATTTTTTTAATTTATTTTTGTATTATAAAGGCCGGTACGCAGCTCGACTGAATTTCAGTTTGCCATAAGAAGTGCGCAGCTAAAAACTAAACAGAATTTTTGACTATTACAGGGATGTCAAAACAAAAAGTGTAGACTTTTTTCCTTCAACTGAAACAAAAATAATGTTCAGGCAATTGGAAGGCATATTTATCTTACTAGGTAGTGGCGTCCCTACAACAAATACAACAATACAAGAACAACATGGCATTTTGTTGTTGCTTTGTAGTTCGAAATGTAAAAAAACATATAAGAAAATTGAGAAGGCGTGTATGTGTTTTATTGCTTTCTCACTACTACACTATAAAATTTCTGAACACATACACCTTTTGACATCTCGAACTACTAAATCAGCTGGGCGGACGACAGTACCTAGTAAGATAAATATACCTTGGGCAATTGTTTGGTAACGGAATTTATGACATTTCAATCTACCGACTACAAAATTTCAGAAAAATACACACTTTTATTTTTTTATTATTTATTTATTTCAATAGATTACATGCCTGTATGCCTACTTAATCTAAATAGGAAGATTATTATTTTAAAGTCATCAAAGCTACAAGGCTACACGACCACTGTTGAGGCTGTAGTCAACTTAGGCTAATTTCTATTTTTGTATGCGACAATTTTACTCTACTCAACAGAAGAAAATGTCACAAAATTAATAATTACAAATTAATTTACAATCAAAATGTTTTTAGGTTATTATATGTATTTCTACAAAAATGTTAGAGTTTACGATATAGCTGTTGTCTTCAATATAATTAATTAGCTAACTACCGGGCGACAATTGTAGCAAATGGTATTTGTAGCAAACGGTGTAGTAGCTGTATAGCCGCTGTCGTCTATGTGTTTAAGGCATTCCACTTTTAAAATAAAATTTTCTTCATTTCTGTGTTGATATGTTATTGTGTACAAAATACAATAAAATTTAAAAAACTCGACTCCATGATTTTTATTTCCACAAACGACCAAATGATAAATTGTAGTTATGTAGAAATAAAGGCAAAATAAATCAAACCTGAAATTCCGTAGAGCTGCATACTGGCCTTAAACATACAAACTTCTAGACAATCTTTGTTTTATAGACCTTTTATAAATCAAATAAATACTCATCGTGTTAACACGACACGTCAGAATGCGACACATCAGATTTGCCGCACACATAGTATATGTGTTGCTACAACACTTGTGTTATGCTAAAATTATGATTTAACTCATTTCCTGTCAGTCTGTCTTTCTCTTTGTGTTCGCATCACGTAAAAACACCTGGATGGAATTAAACAAATTTAGTATCTTGATTCCTGAAAAAGGATAATTTTTTTCTGCAAAAATATATAAACTATGATAATAATTTATTTCCAAGAGAAAGTGGAGAAAAAGCAGTGAAAGTACGCAGTTATTTTAGTAAGGATGAGACCTTTTAAATAAAGTAAATGCATAAACCATAACTGATTTACTTATTTACTTATTTAAGTAGGGTTCAGAACCTTTATATAAAGTAAATACATAAACCATAATTGAGGCAATAAACAGTAAGCTTTAACGTTAGATATTAATGCCCTTATGCAAAAGAAATAAAGTCTACTTGAAGTGTAATTTAAGAACAAATTTTCATATAAAAGTTGCTATAAAGTTGACTTGAAGTGTACTTTATTTGTTATGCATAAGGGCATAAATATTTACGCCGTAACGCGACATGTGAAATCGTGTTGTCGGTCTCTGACGACACATTACAATAATATGTATTGATCTATTAAAAAAATCATGTATAATTTATTAAAGGCTTATAATAAAAGTTTCTAGTCAATATTTGTTTTATAGACCTTTTATAAGTCTGTTTAAAATAACGTATTGGAATTTCCAGTTAATAATGTGTCCTTAGTTTAAGGCTTTTTATTTATTTCAATGACTAAAAGAAAAACATTTCTTAACAAAAAAGTTAATAACAATTAAAACTACTTAAGCAAATTTATATATTGAGTATCGTATTTACAGCCTAGAATAAAAAGATTCATGTTTCACCATGTTCTCTTTAATATCACTCAAATTTTTACAACCGGTCAATGCCATTGTTATATCCAAATCCTTTTTTAACACTTTCAGCATATCCCTAACACCAGCTTCACCATCACATCCTAATCCCCAAATAGCTGGCCGACCAAGAAATACCATTTTAGCTCCCAAAGCTAAAGCCTTAAAGACATCGTTACCATGTCGAACGCCACCATCTAACATTACCACCAAATCGTCACCTACAGCCCTGACAATTTCCGGTAGAACTTCAATAGATGCGGGTACGCCGTCCAATTGGCGAGCACCATGATTGGAAACTATTATACCAGCGCAACCAAATTCACGTGCCAAAATTGCATCTTCTGCTGTTAGAATACCTTTAACAATCACTGGCAGATAGGTAAGCGTAATTAACCACTCGACGTCTTTCCACGTAAGAGTAGGATCAAATTGGCTGGAAACATATTCATTGATGCCGGAGGTACCTTCTTCACTATGCACACCGTCTGATTGTAATGATTCAGCTTGAAAATTGGCCAAACGTAAGTGAGACGGTAAACTAAAATTATTACGTACATCAGACCATCTTTGGCCAAAAATGGGAGCGTCGACTGTAAGAACTAAAGCTTTATAATTGCTCTTCTCGGCCCGACGTACAAGTTGCTCTGTTAAAGAACTGCAAAGAAGAAGTCAAGAGAAAAAAGTAAGTAAATACAATAGTAAACTATCAAACATTTTAGATTTACTATAAAAATACTATGAACAAGTTTTTATAATTGATTGAAAATAATTAAATTTAAATATGAAGCCATGTAGCGACATCATAGCTACATGGCTACACGACCACCGTTGTGGCTGTAGCCAGCTTAGGCGAATTTCTATTTTTGTTGGCGACAATTTTATTTAATTCAACAGAAGAAAATGACACAAAATTCAAATTTGCAATCAAAAGGTTTTGATTAAATATATTTATTTATTTTGATATGATAAAAGTATTTTTTAAAAAAGTATTTTTTTTATAAGTTAAATATGTATTTCTACAATATTTTCATAGTTTTGAAATAAGTAGCTGTCGTCTTCAACATAATTCAGTAGCTGACTACACGGCGACGATTGCAGCCAACGTCATTTGTAGTCTTGTAGCTGTGTAGCCGCTGTTGTATATGTGTTTAAATCATAAGGCAGACAATTTCTTGACGATTTAAAAAAGTCTTAAATAATTTTACGATTTTTCTTGCATAATTACAAGATATGGCAGCCAACTGTGAATGCTCTCAAATGCCAGGATTTACTATCGTACACAATCGTACGATCTAATCACAAAAAAATCTGACAGAATTCTGTCCTACTAAAAAAATCGTTTCAAAATGGCGATTTAGACACAAAATAAGATTTTGCAACTCTGATCGCATAAAAAAAAAATACTATTTTATGAATTTTTCCAAAAGATTATAAATTCGTACAGATCTGTCAAAAAGTCTATCACACACATTCACTTTTAATCCACACTATCATACTTTTTGAACACACATGCAAGTTTTAACAAATCGTACGACTGAGTATGATTGTTAATCATGGCCTTAAAGGTCAGGATTTACTATCCTGCACAATCGTACGATTCAATCACAAAAGGATCTGACATAATTCTGTCCTAATCAAAAAAATTGAAAAATACTACATTATGAATTTTTTCATAAGATTATCAAATTGTACAGACCTGTCTAAAAGTCTGTCACACGCATACATTTCTAATCCACACTATCATACTTTTTTTAGCTCACATGCTATTTCTGACAGATCGTACGACTGAGTATGATAGTGAATCATGGCCTTTATTGGCATTAATGCAGATTATTAATAGCATGCTTCCAGGGTTAATTAAAATTTTTATTAAAAACAGGATTTTTTTAGAACTTTTTTATATTTTTGTTGTTGTTATAGCGGCCACAGTACTACACATTCTGTGAATATTTATGGAGCCGTATGACAAACAGACAGACATCGGATCGATTTATAAGGGTTCGTTTTTACCTTTTATTACGGTACCCTTAAAATGATATGTTGTTAATAAACAGAACTGGAGTTTATTTTCATTATTAATGTAGGTGATTTCAGACCGTCGACTGGTAAATGTGGGCCTTTTTTTACATCTCGCAGTCTCTGAACTGGAGTGTATATTTTGCCGTTTTTTTTAATCATACATATAATATAACACTTACCGATCTTTATACACATAAAGTTGAAACCATTTGTTGGTGTGTGGAGCAGCTTTTGCCACATCTTCAATCGAAGTTGTTGCCAACGTGCTGAGAATGAAAATTGAACCCATTTCACCAGCAGCTTTAGCATTACCACCTTCACCATCAGGATGAGCCATTTTTTGCATAGCCGTTGGTGCAATACCTAACGGCCATTTGAGATCACAACCTAATATCCTACAAGAAGTATCCACTTGCGAAACATTTCGTAAGCAACGAGGACGTATACGTAATCTGAAATTAATTTTTAATATTTTAATAACGTTGTACATAATTACTAATTACACAAGGTAAAAATATAAATCAAATACAAATTTTACTAAATTGGCGCCTAATGTTGCGTAATAGTTTTTAAAATATCCCAGTTTTAAGCCGAAAATTTCAGTACCTTTTAACCGGAATTTGCGTTTTTTTCACTACTTTTTTGTTACGGATTTTTTTTTCCTGCCAGCTTCCCTTACAGACACTTGTTCCTTTATAATCTTTTAGGGGTTATCTTACAACCTCCACTATTCCCCATGATTCTTCTTCTTATTAAAATGAACATCCATACAGGACAAATTCTTTGGAAAAGGTTTGCCAATCCTTTATGGTATTCCATTTGTAAAATTTTGACGCCAAATCTTAAAATTAGTTGGTAAACCCCTTCCATCGATAACGCACCTGCTGAATGGAATTTGCAAATCCGTTATCGAATGTTCTACTCTTATTGTTTTTTTTTATATGACAACTCTGCTCGAACTCTCAACTAGTTATCATTCTCTCCTTTTTGGTTTTAACATTTCGATGTTTTACCGTTATTTATCCAGCCAATCAGAAAGGAGCAAAGTTGCCAAAATTCATTGTAAAATTTGAAAGAAGTGACATGTAGAAGAAAAGAATTGAGTCAGTTGTGGTGTGGACCCCGATCAATAAAGATCAAAGAAATAAGTTTTAAAAAGAAAGTGTGTGCGTGTTCTTTTATCATGAAGAAATATGAAAAAAAAGAAACATTTATCCTATTGGGAAAAGACTATATAAAATTATATTATTTATCGAAAAAACTTTAAAATTATCTAAAGTTCAAGAATTTCCACTAAGTTTGTTTAAAGTTTCCCTTTGTTTAACAAAATTATAAAAGATCCTTTATTTGACAAAGAAAACGTGTATAAAAAAAAAACGACAATTCCTTACGCTATGTGCCTAAATAAAACTTATAAAACATTATTGTAAATGAAAAAAAATTAAGATTAAAACTAAAAATATGTACAAAAACAAAATATTAACCAATAAGAACGTGGAAAACGCTAATTCTCTTTAACAAAAAAACTAATTTAAAGAAAGAATAAAGCAAGTGCATACACCGTGAATCTGTTCCCATCAGCTCTAAACTAAACACCTGGAAATGTGGAAAAAATTACAAAATTAAATAAAAGAAAGAGTCAAAGTCTAAATAAAAAGTTAAAGACAAGTAAATTTATTAAACTAAATTATTAAATAAATATTTTAAATTGCCATAAAAAGTAAGCAAAAAAAAAAGACAATAGAAAAAAAGGTACAAAAAAAATTAAGAAAAAGCATAACATATAAAAAAAAAAAACCCAGATTCGACATAACGCTAGAACTAAGAGACTAAAATAAATCTCGTGATGGAAACAAAACAAATTAAAACTACGAAACCATCTTCAACCAATTTGTGAAAAAAAAAACACATCATAAACAAAAATATCAACATCTGCAAACAATCACCCGCGACGTATGACTCAACTTCGCTAAGTATCTTCAATCAACTACCCAGAGATTTGCAGCAGTCTTAAACAAGAAGTATGTTTACGTAAGCCGATGTATTGTAGTTTAGTTTTAATGATATTTCTAGTTGTATTAATCCACGTTCACATTTTCTAATTTTTTAATTTGCGCCACGTTAACGTTAAGCGATTCTTAGTTTAATTATTTCTTTTATTAAGCACTAAATTGATGTGCGGAAGCAAGTGCATTGCCTGAAAGATTGGATTTCTCGTCGAAAAGAATCTCTTAACGTAAACATAGACATACCTGTAGAATTAAACCTTATTATTCCCTCTAAAGCTAAGTTATTATTACATATTATTATATTAATACTCTGTTAGTATCTAATTATTCAAATAATATACGCTCCTTTTTCTATGTCAAATAAAACATGAATTTTAAACTGAATTTCGAAATGCACTAAATTTTTTTTATACGGATGCTGGGAAGAATAATGGGCACTGGTAAGTTATAACCACAGCGGTTGTATTAGGGACAGAAAAATTAAAATAACAGGGTAGCTATCCTGTCAGGCGTCTGGCTATAAAGTAGTCAGTAGGGAGGGAAACTTATACCCTAGATGTCATAACACCACGACATCCAACAGCCGGTAATATTATTCGTTTTATTCGATTTCCTTTATTCTCAAATTTTAAATATGTGCTGTGGTATTTTCATTTAGGCAAGAGTATATATTTATATGTCACGCGTTCAGGAAACCGGGTTGAGAACCAATATACCCTACAGTGAGCTAGTCGGTCATCTTGTCTTGCCTCTTAACTCAGCGGTTACTTTCAAATTTACTTTCTGATTTCAATTTTAAATGAACGACGTAACATATATGGCGCCCAACGAAAAGGCATTCCTCCAGATGCCAACGAAAAGGCATTCCTCCAGATGCCAACGAAAAGGCATCTCTGTGGGATAGCCTCAGTTTAAAATGGGAAATTTTTTTTTTGCGAATGTTGCCTATCGTTTGACATAAGTCTTGTTTATTGGGGATCAACAACCCTAGTTACAATTGCGATGCAAACGAGAGGTAAACTGAAGCAATATTTTTTTAACCTTACTTTTCCATCCCATGTTGTTTTACAGGAAATTTTATCATCACAAGTCCAAACTGATGTCAAAAAGTATGTCGGTATTGTAGCGGTGATGATTTCTTTTCCAAAAAGTAACATTGATTCGGTTTCTAATTTGTTTAAGTCCTTGTCTGACTATCAATTTTGGCAAATGGTAGACAAGTCTGCGAGACAATTAGATACGAATTCAGGCACACAATAACTGCATAGGTTTACTATAATATTACCGGTATAAAATTTGATTTTCATTTTACTTTCATTTTTTTTGTGTACGTTTGAGGCATCAATTTCAGTCTAGGAAACAGAATTGATAGGCCAAACTTGCACCTAAGAAGAGTCAGGTACTCGATGTATACCTAAGCCTTCGTAAAAACTTTTCATATCACAATCGTTGTTCGTTACCATTGTCTATATCTTCCTAGCATCCCAAAAATTTCATGATATATACCTAAAACGCTTCCTGAAGAAAACTCAACAAAATAAGTTTTTCTAAAAATTTTATAAAAACTTATTTAATTTTTTTTTTAAAAAACGCCACTTTACAACAACGCTTGATTTTTTTTCTTTTGTGAAGGTCTGCATATCACTGCCTTCTGATTTGGAGTAAGTAAACCTTTTTATTTATTTTTTTTTTCCCTTTAATTTTATTATTGCAACTTTTAACTTGACCCTTGAAAATTGACAATCGCGTATCTTTCTGATTGGTTCGGTGCATTATGCACAAATATAACACTAGGGGGAGTACAGAACAAAATAAATCGACTAATTCTAATTTAACCCAAACGTCTACAAGTAGCAGAGGCAAAGCTCCTTTAAGTTCGCGAACATTAAATACATCCGTAAGAGAAGGTAGAGGACGAGGTCGAATCTCACCCGCACATCGTTCAAGTAGTGTCCTTAGTTTATCTAGTTTGAATTCAAGTACGAGCATAAGAGCTATAAGAACATCTTCCGTTCCTAGGTCTTTAGATTCAAACACTGAATCAAATAAAACCCTTTTAGATAGAACAGACTCAAATCGTGTATCACTTGACAAATCTTTACCAGATCTTAACTTGAGGAATTTAGTACATCCAACCGACCGAACGAATTCAAACGAAAGTTTAACAATGGCAACGCGGGACAATACGGCCAATCAAACCTCACAAGAAGAAACCCAACAACCTTTAACAAATAATTCAATGGACACTTTAATATCATATGTACGAGATGCTATGCGGAGCACTCAAGAAGAATTTAGGAGAGAGATCGAGGAAATTAGGAGATATTTAGGTCAACCTCAAGAGAATAGGACCAACCACAACTCTCCAGGAATCACTTCCCAAAACTCGAACCTCAACTCCAACGTCAATTCACAGGCTTTTTCAACCTCATTTTTCATAAAACTTAAGGACTGGAATGTTTCTTTTAGCGGAGACGAGGATGTGTCAGATTTTCTTTTCAAAATCGATACCCTTACCGAACGTAGCCAATGTCCACTAGACTACCTAATGGCTAACTTTCACATTTTTCTTAAAGGCAAAGCTGAATCTTGGTTCTGGACTTATATTAGGCAAAATCCTAGAACGACATATGCCTTATTAAAAAGAGCAATTACAAAACAGTTTAGCACCTTGGAGAGCAATCTAGATATTTTGATGAAGATGTCATCTAGGAAGCAACACCCAAAAGAAAGTTATGATGACTTCCATTCGTCGTTAGGTAAGATGAACCTAAAATTAGAGAATCCATTAGATGATAATGCTCTTATCAAAATTATTAGGAAAAATATTAAGCCAGAACTTCTAAACATGACTTTTACCTCCAAGCCCAATGACTTAGATTCGTACAGGGATTTGCTCAGAGAAGCAGAGAGTTCTCTTAAATCTAGTAATGTCTTTAAACATTCAAATAAGCCTCGTCAAGTAGACGAAATTTCTGTTGAATCTCCACTCGAATCAACAAACGAAGACTCGGATGACGACTTTGACCCCCAGATAGAAACTTTAAAAATTTCCAAACAATACGTCAAGGGAGACTATTCCAAAATTAAATGCTGGAACTGTCTTAAATTAGGACACAGTTATATTTACTGTCCAGAAGACACTCGATCGCTTTTCTGTTTCAAGTGCGGGAAAAGTGGTGTTACAACTCCGGATTGCAGTAACACACATCCGGGAAACAGACGTCGGAGCGAGTGGGCGACCGGGGATGCTCGTTCCTCGAAGTAAGGCCCGAGTTTCATTTTGACCCTGAGAGTAAACCTTCACAGAGGGATTTACTCTCCTGTCAACGATCAGAACCTGCTGTACAACCATCATCAGACCTCGAGACACAAACACAATCAAACCATGATGTACCACCTCAACCAGACTATTCTCAGCTTGAATACAACGTAAATTCAAGACTATACCCCAACAATGAGATTAGTAATTTAATTAAACCTGCTTTTACAACCCCAATTTCACGCCATATTTTGAAATGTAGAAATCGCTATGCTCTTAGAAAGAAATTTAGGAAAACACTTGAATCAGCTAATTTAACAACTTCAGACGATGGAAGGCCATACGCTAAAATTAAAATCTTTGATATAGAATTAAATTGCCTTTTAGACTCTGGTGCCAATGTAACAGTTTTGGGGAAAGGAAGTTTAGATCTTTTAAATGCGCATAATATTCCAATGGAAAAGTTTCGATCAAGTATTTCAACTGCAAATGGATCAAAGAATCAGGTTTTAGGCCACTGCAACCTTCCAGTAACTTTTAAAGGAGTTACAAAACCTATCGTCTTTTATATCGTACCGTCACTATCCCAAGAGGGATACCTTGGTGTCGATTTTTGGCGTGCGTACGCTCTTGCACCACAAATAATTCCAACCGTTGACTGCCTCGAAGTTAACCGAAGCCCTGATTCTCTGTATCATGATCTTACACCTGACCAGAAACTGCGTCTCGAAAACGTTATTTTAAACTTCCCTTCCTACGAAAAATTAGGTCTAGGCTCAACCCACCTCCTAGAGCATCATATCGACACAGGTGATGCCACGCCAGTTAAATCAAAACATTACCCATTGTCTCCTCCCAAGCAAGCCGAAATTTACGAAGAACTTGATAGGCTTTTAGCTTTAGACGTAATAGAGGAATCCAATTCTCCGTGGTGTAGCCCCATTGTCGCTGTTAGCAAACCAGGCAAAATAAGACTCTGTTTAGACTGTCGGAAATTAAATGAGTTAACAAAAAAGGATTCATATCCGCTCCCCCATATTAATGGGTTACTAAGCCGTCTCAGTGATACTCACTATATCACTGGAATAGATTTAAAAGACGCATTTTTTCAGATTAAACTTTCCGAGAGCTCTAAAGAGAAAACCGCCTTTGCCGTGCCTGGCAGGGCACTATACCAATACCGCGTCATGCCTTTCGGAGTTTGTAATGGGCCTCAGACAATGAGCCGTCTGATGGACAAAGCCATTCCGTCCAAACTGAGAGACAACGTTTTCATCTATTTAGATGATCTTCTCATTTGTAGTAAAGATTTCGATAGCCACATTCATTTATTGTCTGAGGTTGCTCAATGTTTAAAGTCTGCTGGGCTTACCATAAATGTCGGTAAAAGCAAATTCTGCCAGCGTGAAATCAAGTACCTCGGCTACCGGATTGGTGGAGGCACACTGAAGGTTGACCCGGACAAGGTCCAAGCGATGGTGAATTTTCCTTTACCTAAAACCCCTAGACAGGTCAGGCGTTTCATTGGTATGGCAAACTGGTACCGCGCATTCATCAAGAATTTTTCAGACCTCGCAGGCCCCCTTACAGACTGTCTACGTAAGTCCGTAAAACCGTTTAGACTCAGTCCGGAAGCTATTGATTCCTTTAATAAACTTAAGTCAGCTTTGTCGAGTGCACCCGTTTTAGCACAGCCAGATTTTAACAAAGAATTTGTCATCCAGTGCGATGCGTCACGCATAGGTGTAGGCGGTGTCTTGTACCAGTTGGATGACGAGGGCAGGGAGCACCCAATTGCTTTTGTGTCTCAAAAGCTAAATAAGGCACAGCGTAATTATACGGTAACGGAGTTAGAATGCCTTGCGGCCGTGATTTGTTTAAAAAGATTTAGACAATATGTTGAGGGATTGCCCTTTAAAATTATAACAGATCACTCGAGCTTACGTTGGCTCATGAGCCAGAAAGACCTCCATGGCAGGTTAGCTCGGTGGAGCCTAAAGCTTCAAAACTTCGTTTTTACTATTGAACATAGAAAAGGTTCCTTAAATGTGGTGCCAGACACATTATCCCGATTTGACGTAGATGAGATTAAAATGTCCCAAAATCTGCCTGAAATTGACCTAAAATCGCCTGAGTTTAGTAGCTCACAGTACAATGATTTGAAAGAGAAAATCAGACAAAATAGTGAATCCCTACCAGATATATGCATAAACGAAGATCTGGTATATAAACGAGTAAAATTCAGAAACTGTACTGACCCGGAGGAGAGTTTGTGGAAGTTGTGGTTGCCCAATTCTCTCACCGAAAGTCTTATTGAGTCTGCTCACAACGAGGGATGTCATGGCGGTTATCAAAAAACTTTATACCGGATTAGAAAAAAGTATTTTTGGCCTCAGATGGCGCGCGATGTTAAAAGATATGTACAGAACTGTGAAGAATGTAAGACCATAAAACCCACAAACCAAGTTTTGAGACCACCCATGGGGAATCAAATCCTCACAGATCGCCCTTTCCAGAGATTGTACTGCGATTTCTTGGGACCCTACCCCTGCTCGAAATCAAAAAATTGTCAGTTGTTTATAGTTATCGACCACTTAACTAAGTTTTTATTCTTAAAGCCAATGAGATCCGCAACGTCCAATAACGTTATAGAATTTTTCCAAAAAGAACTTTTTTGTACTTACGGGGTTCCCCAATATGTCCACAGTGACAATGCAAAACAATTTACTTCAAAGGAACTTCGGGAGTTCTTTTCAGTCTACAATATAACGCATGTCACTACCGGGTATTACTCACCCCAGGCGAATGCCTCCGAAAGGGCAAACAGGGAAGTCATTTCCAAAATACGTTATTTTCTTAAAAATGAACCAGATCATACGAACTGGGACCGAGATATACCCAAAATATTGATGATTTTGCGCAGCGATTTTCATTCGGCAATACAATGTACGCCTTACTACGCCACATTCGGTCAAAACATGGTCTTGCATGGGTCTACCTACGAACTACTGTACAAGTTAAATCTGACCACAGACGATACAATAGTGCAGCATACGGATAAGCTTCAACATATACGTGACAAGATAACTCAAAACCTTAACATTGCCCATGAAAAGGCGTTAAAAACCTATAACACCAGATCAAAACCCGTGAACTTTATATTAGGCCAGGAAGTATTTCGGAGGAATCACGTACAGAGCGACTTTAAGAAGGGCCTAAACGCCAAGTTCTGTCCAAAATTTGTTAAATGCCGAATAAGAAAGAAAATAGGGAATGCTCTTTACGAAATTGAAGATTTACAAGGTAATTATGTAGGGAAATATCATGCCTCCGACATACGCGTTAATTAGTCACTTTAATTTCTTTTACTCAAATTTGTTTGTTGCCCGGCTTCGTGGGTCGAGCCACACGTTTCTTATACCACCTTTTCGCAAAACATATTGTAAAATTTGAATCATAAATTGTCGTTACTTTGTCGTACCATAGGCGGACATTAGTAACAAACACACACAGAATTGACCATTTCCCAAAAATCCTGCCTGTTCGATCTTAAGTCATCGATGCGAAGCAGGTTTGTTACGGATTTTTTTTTCCTGCCAGCTTCCCTTACAGACACTTGTTCCTTTATAATCTTTTAGGGGTTATCTTACAACCTCCACTATTCCCCATGATTCTTCTTCTTATTAAAATGAACATCCATACAGGACAAATTCTTTGGAAAAGGTTTGCCAATCCTTTATGGTATTCCATTTGTAAAATTTTGACGCCAAATCTTAAAATTAGTTGGTAAACCCCTTCCATCGATAACGCACCTGCTGAATGGAATTTGCAAATCCGTTATCGAATGTTCTACTCTTATTGTTTTTTTTTATATGACAACTCTGCTCGAACTCTCAACTAGTTATCATTCTCTCCTTTTTGGTTTTAACATTTCGATGTTTTACCGTTATTTATCCAGCCAATCAGAAAGGAGCAAAGTTGCCAAAATTCATTGTAAAATTTGAAAGAAGTGACATGTAGAAGAAAAGAATTGAGTCAGTTGTGGTGTGGACCCCGATCAATAAAGATCAAAGAAATAAGTTTTAAAAAGAAAGTGTGTGCGTGTTCTTTTATCATGAAGAAATATGAAAAAAAAGAAACATTTATCCTATTGGGAAAAGACTATATAAAATTATATTATTTATCGAAAAAACTTTAAAATTATCTAAAGTTCAAGAATTTCCACTAAGTTTGTTTAAAGTTTCCCTTTGTTTAACAAAATTATAAAAGATCCTTTATTTGACAAAGAAAACGTGTATAAAAAAAAAAAGACAATTCCTTACGCTATGTGCCTAAATAAAACTTATAAAACATTATTGTAAATGAAAAAAAATTAAGATTAAAACTAAAAATATGTACAAAAACAAAATATTAACCAATAAGAACGTGGAAAACGCTAATTCTCTTTAACAAAAAAACTAATTTAAAGAAAGAATAAAGCAAGTGCATACACCGTGAATCTGTTCCCATCAGCTCTAAACTAAACACCTGGAAATGTGGAAAAAATTACAAAATTAAATAAAAGAAAGAGTCAAAGTCTAAATAAAAAGTTAAAGACAAGTAAATTTATTAAACTAAATTATTAAATAAATATTTTAAATTGCCATAAAAAGTAAGCAAAATAAAAAAGACAATAGAAAAAAAGGTACAAAAAAAATTAAGAAAAAGCATAACATATAAAAAAAAAAAAACCCAGATTCGACATAACGCTAGAACTAAGAGACTAAAATAAATCTCGTGATGGAAACAAAACAAATTAA
Source organism: Phasia obesa (assembly GCA_949628195.1). Classification (NCBI taxonomy): domain Eukaryota; kingdom Metazoa; phylum Arthropoda; class Insecta; order Diptera; family Tachinidae; genus Phasia; species Phasia obesa. The sequence continues at coordinate 14,926,076 of OX451219.1, forward strand.
AACTACGAAACCATCTTCAACCAATTTGTGAAAAAAAAAACACATCATAAACAAAAATATCAACATCTGCAAACAATCACCCGCGACGTATGACTCAACTTCGCTAAGTATCTTCAATCAACTACCCAGAGATTTGCAGCAGTCTTAAACAAGAAGTATGTTTACGTAAGCCGATGTATTGTAGTTTAGTTTTAATGATATTTCTAGTTGTATTAATCCACGTTCACATTTTCTAATTTTTTAATTTGCGCCACGTTAACGTTAAGCGATTCTTAGTTTAATTATTTCTTTTATTAAGCACTAAATTGATGTGCGGAAGCAAGTGCATTGCCTGAAAGATTGGATTTCTCGTCGAAAAGAATCTCTTAACGTAAACATAGACATACCTGTAGAATTAAACCTTATTATTCCCTCTAAAGCTAAGTTATTATTACATATTATTATATTAATACTCTGTTAGTATCTAATTATTCAAATAATATACGCTCCTTTTTCTATGTCAAATAAAACATGAATTTTAAACTGAATTTCGAAATGCACTAAATTTTTTTTATACGGATGCTGGGAAGAATAATGGGCACTGGTAAGTTATAACCACAGCGGTTGTATTAGGGACAGAAAAATTAAAATAACAGGGTAGCTATCCTGTCAGGCGTCTGGCTATAAAGTAGTCAGTAGGGAGGGAAACTTATACCCTAGATGTCATAACACCACGACATCCAACAGCCGGTAATATTATTCGTTTTATTCGATTTCCTTTATTCTCAAATTTTAAATATGTGCTGTGGTATTTTCATTTAGGCAAGAGTATATATTTATATGTCACGCGTTCAGGAAACCGGGTTGAGAACCAATATACCCTACAGTGAGCTAGTCGGTCATCTTGTCTTGCCTCTTAACTCAGCGGTTACTTTCAAATTTACTTTCTGATTTCAATTTTAAATGAACGACGTAACATTTTCTCCACTTTCTCTTGGAAACGAGATATTTTTGGCCAAAAGAAAGTATCCTATATTCGAATCAGGATTGTAAGGTACCTTCTCACAAAATTTTGTTAATATGCATTCAGTAGTTTTTATGTGATGCGAACACAAATGAAAAGCAGACAGACAGTCATGATGAGTTACTATTTTATTATATGTATATAGATATAGATAAATCATCATTTGTATTGGTAGCTGTCATGTAGGATTGAATAAATATTTTTAAAAGCAGTGAATACGATTGTTTGCTTTAATATTTGACATTCATACATACATATCTAACCGTACCTTTATATACATATGTATACTAATGTTTGTTCAGCGTTGGTGACCACTAGAACTGATTTCAGATATTTTATTCGCAAATTAGTGTTTCGACAAAAAAGGTTAAACATAATTTATTTGCCACTTACCTTTTGAAGGCTTCTCTATTTAAATTTAAACTAAATTGTTCTCCCGCTCCAGCACTATAGTAATCTAAAGCCTTTTTTTCTATAATTTGATGTGCTTTTTCCTCAAAATCCGTAACACTTACATATGGGGTTGCCATAATTCTATGCGACAAAAAAAAAAAATAATAATAATAACTAGTGTTCAAGTGAAAAGCTAAAATAAGTCTAATAATCTTAACACTAAAAACATCTTGGTTCAATAAAAGATAGATAGTAATTCTGGCATTTTAAAAATAATAATAATAATAACTGTGAGTGAGTGAGTGATAAGCTTTCTTATCAACAAAAATATACTTAGGAAATTAAATAAAATTTATTTGTATACAGATGTTTGTAATACAAATATATATAGTCTACTTATTTATAACAACATTAGAAGAAATTTGTTTCGTAATCAAAACATTTTTTTTTGGTGATAATTGATTTTGAACTCTCATATCATAGAAGTAATGTTTACTTTATTGTCTATTATATGAAGATAAAAAAATATTTAAAATAAAATTTGTAATTGCTTTCATAAATCTACATTTTTTCTCACGAGGAAGTTGGAAATGTAAATTAATTTTATTAATTCATTCAATAATTTACTAAAGTTGGAAAACAAAATTTCGATGTTTAACAATACATCAAATACCGAAATTTCAATGGTTAAAAATACAAATGTTTACAGGACAAAAAAAAATTAAAAATATCGTCAGTTAATCGAAATTAAATAAACTAAATAAAAAATCGAAAATTACAAAATTTTTTAAATAGATTAAATAAAATAAATCTATATTTCTTCTAGCACTAAAATAAATTTATGAAAATCATTAAAAATATTTAATTTTGTAAAAATATGACAATTCATTTTTATAATTCATTTCTTGAAATACAAATTTGTATGAAACTTTTATGAAATATTTATTTAATTAATTTCAAGAACAGTAAAATTACACATAGTCCAGGGTTATTAATTTAAAAAAAATAGAAATTCTGGAAAAGATTCAAATTCACAAAAATCACAAATTTACCAAAAATCAAAAATTCTTCAAAAAGCCGAAGTTTCGCCAGAAAAAAGAAAACGAAATTTCTGGTACATATTTATTTTATTAACCCTTACGTCTGCATTAAGTGCTGGCAAAACACCAGGCTCTTGTACAATAACAGTAGAAAACTGGAAAGGTAGTTTATTGGTGTTTAGTTAAAGCCTTAATACTTTGTAATATGCTTCTATTAATACAATCTATATCTTATATTTAATAAAACAGTAATTCATTTCCTGCCCGATTATCGTTTTCTTTGTGTTCGCATCACGTAAAAACTACAGGGGGGTTATTACGTATTTCGATTCGAAAAGGAAATCATTCGAATTTGTATGACTTTAACATTGTGTTTCGAAAAAGATTTCTTTCGAATCGAAATACGTAATAACCCTCCAGGATGGATTTTAACAAATTTTTGTGAGGTGGTACCTTGGTATCCTGATTCTATTATAGGATTCTGTTTATCTTATTTCCAAGAGAAAGTGGAGAAAAAGCAGTCAAAGTACGCCGATATTTTTGACCTATTTAAAGGTACTGCCTACTTTTAAGCATTTTTTATTTTTGAAAGCAGTATATTTTAGGCAATGTTGTGCAACAGATGGCGCTGTTTTAAATTAAGGAGTAACTCATCTCCTGTCTGCCTTTTACAGAGTTTTACAATAATTTTTAGAATTTTACGTAAGAGTCTTAAAATTTGGTGTGGAAGACTTTCAAAGCAAAATCGAACAAAATATTGCCAGGACGAACACAAAGTGTTTCGTCACAGCTAGTTCACAATATGTTTTTAGAATTTTATTACTTATTGAGTATTTTGGTCTTTTTTAAAATTAGGAAAAAGTTTCCTGAAGATCTGGTTTGTCCTAGCTTCTCCTCCAACAAATAAATTGAATTTTTATTATAAAATGTTATGGGTAATTAGCATAATATTAATTTTATAATTAAAAATAAACGAACAAATTAATTATTTAGGCTAAGTTCTTAATTATAAAGAGATAAAAAAAATTAGACATCAGCAGAGTGGAATGCATTTTCTAGATAGATACGGATGTAACTGTCTAGAAAATTCCTTCATCTATGCTGGTGTCTAATTTTTCTTTATCTCTTCATAATTAAGAACTTAAGCATAATGCCCTTATCCAAATCAATGAAAGTCTATTTCAAATTTTATATGAAAATTTTATCTTAAAGTACATTTAAAGTAGAATTTTTTTTCTTTCGCATAAGGGCATAAATAATTAATTTACTCATTTAAAAATATTTCAAATAAAATTAAAATTCATAAAATATATTTAAAATTTACACTACAGTCGCTATTTTGAGAAAAAAAGTTTTAAATAAAAAAGTTGATTTAATAAAAAATAGGAGAAATATCACCATAATTTTAAAAATCTACCAAAAATTAATGGATAAAATGAAAATTTCCCAAAAAAATAAAATTTAAAATATAACAAAATAGCGAAAATTCACCAAAAATTCTTTGAAAAACAAGTTTCCCCAAAAAATAAAAAAAAAAAAAATCTTAAATAGAGCCAACAAGCAGAATATCATCATAATTTTGAAAATTAATTTTTCCAGAAAACGAAAATTTACAAAAACATTAATATTATTTATATATTATATTATTTTACATTAAATCGAAATTCTTCTCAAAAGTTAAATCTTTAACTATGATCTAAATTTGACTATAAATTCAAACTATTTATTATTTGCCCGACCCACAAAAATACCAAGATTTTAAATTTCTTAAAGTTCAAAAAAGTTAAACTTAAAACAAGTTTAATTCTCTTAAACAAAATTAAAACTTCAATAATTAAGATGAGTTTCGGTTATTCAATTTTTCACAAAAATTATATAAAATATTACCAATATATATACAAATTATATTTCATTATCACTATCATCTTCATTTTTAAACGCTTCACCAGCTTCAATAGCCATTTTATGCCAGGGTGCAGGATTAATGCGATGAAGGCCATTAGTTTCTTTACCTACCAAGCTCATTTCATAACGGAAATCTTTGTCCTTTAACTCATCATGGACTTGGTAAATTCTAAAAAAGCAATTTTATTAAAACGAGAAATAAAAATCCTAGCTTTCAAATTTTACATTTTGCCAGAGTTTTGTACTAAATCTTCTGTAGACATTTCGGTAAAATTGAATTTTTCCATTTCAGTTTTAGCCTGCTGTTTAGCTTTTCCACTAGCACACGCAAAATAACCAAAAGATGAACCGGAAGGTTCAATTTTATACAATTGTGGACCTTGGTCTTCATCCCAAGCGGAAAGAAGAGCTGAAACTCCAAACGGCCGTACAGCACTGTATAAAGTGTAGGCGTGCAAGTAAGCAGCTATGCGTTCTGTTAAATGTTTCAATGGTATGGTGCGTTCAAACTGTTGGCGATAGTTAGCCGCCTCTTGGCGAGCTATATCCACAATATAACGTCCATCAGCTAACAGTCCTGCTATAGCTAAACCAATATTTTTATCTACTGTGAAGATACGTACTCCAGCATCTTCTTCGTACAATGTACTGGTTACAATTTTTTCAACAGCCAAAACTACACTGTCCTTTCCACGTAAACCAATAACTGTGCCACTTTTTTCTACAGCTTTACCAGCATAATCAATTTGAAAAACCCGTCCGTCCGGAGAAAATTGCGAAGCTGATAGATCGTACTACATACAAAGAATTATTTAAAATTGTTTCTTTATTCACTAAAATAATACTACTTACTCCTGTTCCTATTGAACTCATTATTTATTGTATTATAATTAATAAATGTCTGTAAGTATATGTTTAACTTTATTTCTTGCCAAAAATTATTTTTATAATTTTTGCAAGTTGTTTAAATGATGATTTGACGGCTTTTTGTTTAATTTATTTTAAGGTTATGTTACGTACTCTGACAGTTTATTTACACTTTTCATTGTTCAAATGCTACCAGATCGAGAAGTGTAATTATGAAGAAATATTTTTTATAAATAAAAATTTGCCTTTACATAGCTGACATAAATTAGTTAAGACAAAATTTAACTCTAGGTAGGTTAAATTGTATAAGTGTTGGTTTTTAAAAAATTTTCCGCACAGCACCTAAACTGCAAATAGTTGTATAAATGTTTTGTAAAAAAACATATTTTTTTATATTCAATTTTAGATTATAAAATTAAATATTTCTTTTGTTTTAAAATAAAAATATAATTTTTGATAATATATATATTTATGTGCGAAAAACGTTATATTAAATACTAATTTTAAATAATTATTATTTTGTATTGAAAATTTGCATCCCCTAAAAGACAAAAAATACAATACTGTGAAGAAATAATTTTTACCTAACAAATGTCAACAAAATAAAATTTATTTATTAAAATTTTATTTATTAAAATAAATTTATTAAAATTTATTTATTCTTAAAAACTTAGAAATACATTAAATTTTGAATAAATTTTAAGAGAAATTTTTTTTTTAAATATTTACTTATTTGTAAAGCGTATATTGTTGCACTTTCCTCAATAGCGTCTTAATGTATGTAAAAAATAGTACTCCCCTATGTGTGTTGAATTCACACCGTACCCGCATGTGTAAAGACATTTATAGCCACGTTTTTTACATATGTATGTAATCTATGTCAACAACTACGACTTGTAGTGAACGACGCGACACCTTGTAACAGTTTTGGTATAGTGGGCGTGGAACCTCCCATGAAAAGTGTACCGATAGAACTACAATAGGTAGAGTTTTAAAACTTTAAAAAAGTAACCATCATACTAATGTGCATAGTCCTAATAAATATACACTGGATTGTGATGGTGAACGTGGTATCTCCCATACAAAGTAAAAAATTATTATCGTGTTCTTAGAAAACTACAATAATGTTCATAGTCTAGAAAAACATAGACTAAAATGGAACAGTGGACGTGGTACCTTCCATATAAAGTGAAAAATTATTATCGTGTGCCTAGAGAACTACAACAGGTAGAATCTTGAAATTTTACACAAATAACTGCCATACTAATATGCATAAGTTAAAGCATGTTTAGTATTGTTTTACTTAAAACAAAAGTGTGTGTCGTTAAGATTAACTGCCTGACCCACGTTAAACAATTATATTTTAGAGAAATACGAATTGAAAAATGTCCTTTTATGTGTAATTGTGGGAATGCACGATATTGTGTGACACTAAATTATACATACATTTCTTTTATTTGCATCCATCAATTCCTATTTTGAAATTACAAGCGTAGCAACTCTACCATATGATTTATTTTTTTACATTTCACATCTGGCAACTTCTTCACTCGCACATGGTCTATTTTTATTTACATTTTTTATTTTGTCTTTCAAAAGAAAATTGAAAAAAAAAATATTAAAAAAATAGAATTATTAAGTAAAATGTCGTTAAACACTAGTGAAAAGAGGTAAAATATCTTTTCCTGTTTTCCAGCTGGACTATATTTATCAATTCAATTCATTTTAGTTATTCCGTGGAAGCTCGTTATGCTAACTTCTATGCCGGCGGTGATCTGGCTTGGACTAAAGATGGCAAATGGATTTATTGCTTAAATGGAAGCGAAATCACAAAGGTAGAAGTTGAAACTGGTTTAGTATCACGATCATATGGTTTAAACTACAATGAACAAGGAGAAAAACTTCCTAGTGAAGAGGAGGAAAACAACGATGATCAAATATATTGTTTTGATTTATCGCCATCGCAAGACTATTTGGTAACAATACATCGTAGCAGCCTAGTGAGGCTGTGGCATTTGTCTTCAGGAAAAATTGAAAAGCTATGGAAAAGTCAACATCGTGGACCAGTTGTTCAAGTGGTTTTTAATGCAGATGGAAGGTTAGTATGTAGTAGTGGAGCCGATTCTACTTTGAGAGTATGGGATTATGAAAATAGCAGATGTTTAGCAGTTTTAAAAGATTTAACCGGACCTTCGGTTCTTCTCAAATTTCATCCTAATCCTTCAAAATTAGAAGTATTTGCGGCTGGTTCTGACAATTGCTTGTACAAATGGAATTATGAGTCAAAAATATTAGAAGCCAAGTTCAAGGGACATTTATCACAAGTAACAGCGTTTGCATTTGCAGACACATCTGCAGACTGTGAATTTATGGCCAGCGTAAGTCGTGATAAAGTATTAATTATTTGGACTTTACAAGATGGTAAACAATTAAAAGTTATACCAATGTATGAAGAATTAGTAGGAGTAGTTTACAAAAATCCTGAATCAATTATTGTGGCAGGAATAAAGGGCAATTTAAAAAATATTTCGACTAAAACTAATAAGATATCCACTTTTTTGGAATGCCAAGAGGAGGAGTATGAAGTAACCATGTTATTGATAAATGCCACTAATCAACAATTAGCAGTTGTTACCGCAGATCATAACATTTTAATCTTTGAAATGGTTACTGATGACAAAGTGAAATGTGTTAAACAATTAATAGGTTTTAATGATGAAATTCTTGATGTATGTTTCCTAGGAGAATCTGAAGAGTATCTAGCCATGGCTACTAACAGCAAACATATAAAGTTGTATGATATTGATAATAATATGAACTGTAATATAGTAATGGGGCACAAAGATACAGTTATGTCCTTGAGTACACCCGGCTCTAGTAAATTGCTATTATCGGCTGGTAAAGATTTTACTATATGCCTATGGCAATTGGATAAGGAGAACGCCAATTTATTATGTTTGGCCAAACATTTAAACAGTCATACTGCTACTATAGGTAGCATCAGCTTTGCTTTCAACTGTGCCAATTCCTTTGCCTCGGTTTGTCAGAGCGGTAGCTTAAAAGTGTGGTCTTTGAAAGGTAAAACAAAACAACATGATACTTACACATTTTCTCTGAAATATGCTGCTATAGCTCATGACAAAGAGGTCAATTATGTAGCTTATTCTCCAAATAACAAGATAATTGCTACAGCTTCACAAGATAAAACCGCAAAATTGTGGTCTGCCGATAACCACAGCTTATTAGGCTCGTTGAAGGGCCATACACGTGGTGTGTGGTGTGTGCGTTTCTCACCCGTAGATCAGATTGTTTTGACCACTTCTTCCGATTGTAGCTTACGTTTGTGGTCTTTATCAAATTTAATATGCCTAAAACGTCTAGAGCAGTCGGCCACTGTATTGAAAGCAGAATTTATAGATCATGGCAAATATATTTTATCTTCCGGTTCGGATGGTCTACTCAAACTCTGGAATATCAAAACAAATACCTGCATACAAACGTTAGATGAACACGATGATCGTGTTTGGTCTTTGGCTGTTTCATCAAAAACACAAAAGTATTTCTTCAGTGCTGCTGCAGACTCTAAACTAATCAAATGGAAAGACATCACGCAAGAGTGTAAAAATACCGAAATTGATAAAAGACAAGAAATGCTGCAGCAGGAACAAGCTCTACAATTACTCCTGCATCAAAATAATCATTTAAGAAAGGCATTTAGGTTGGCTTTAAAATTGGGCAAACCTAAGGTTTCCTATAAAATACTAAATCAATATGTCAGACAACGTGATTTGAATGCCATAGAGGAAATGGTTTCAAGTTTAAACAATGACCAGAAAATAACACTGTTGGATCACATTAAAGTATGGAGTTGTAATTCCCGTCACTCGCAAGTCTCAAGTGTGGTGCTGCAGCAATTATTAAATGAAATGTTGGTTGAACCAAAAATGCAGCGAACTTTGAATGCCAAAAATGTAGTAGAAGTTGTTATGCCGTATGTCCAGCGTCATTTTAAACGTATTACGGAATTAAGTAAAGAAATAAATTTTTTGGATTTCATTGTTGAGAGTATGTAATAAATGTTTTTTTTTATTTTTGAAAATTTTAATTATTATTAGTCGAACTGTTTATGTATTACATAGAATGAAATTTATAATCAAGCTTAAGTTCGTTTTTAACTCTCTAAGAAAGAATTAATTAAATTTAATTAATTAATGTTTTTTTTATGTAAACGAAAGATGTTTTAAAATATTTTTCTTTTGTAAATATTTCATTAAATGCGTATATAAATAGAATTAAAATACAAAAGTTCAAGAAAATAAAGCTCTATTTGAGAAATATGCATAAATTCCATCAAGGAAAACCTGAAAAATTAAAGTTAATTTTAAAATAATTATTTTTGCAGTATATTTTAAGGCGCTCTTAATACAGAGGCTCCCAATCCTTAAAAATCTATCAGGCATTACTTGGAATTAATTTTTAAATACCAGCTTTTAGGTTTTTTTGAGAAAATAGTATTGAAAATAAATTTTTTGAAGTAAGGCTTAAGTTCATTTTATTCTCTCTAAATTGAAAAAATATTTTTTTCAAATTAAGCGATGAGATTGTAAAGGAAAAATGAGAAAATTTTATTTTATGCACTAGCATAATGTAAAGCATATTCTAAATCTCTACAATCTTTTTTTGAATTATTCGTATCTATCTGCTTTGGGTGGCGTTAAAAATATACAATTTTATAAAAATATAAATAAATTAGTTTGACAGCTTGTATTTGATTCAAGCACTTCCCCGAAAAGTTTAGTATTGTTAAATTGTCTTTAAATATTCAACAACTTCCAATAAATCAATATTTAAAATGGTTTGCATACGAAAGTGATGTAAGAAATAGAAGTGTTGAGAAGTTTTACCTTCACAGCTTTTGGTGGCCGTAATTCTACCCCTTTCAGAGTAATAAATGAAATACGATCTGCTCCTTGCATTGAATAAATAATCCGAAAATTTAATTGATGAAGGCCAACCACGTAATAAGCCACTACATTACATCTTCTTGTTATACTAGCTGTGCCCGTCACGTCGTAAGCGTCATGACAATATTTTGTTACTTCTATTGGTTCAGTTATATAAGTCTTTATTTTATCTCTGGATAAAATTCTAAAATTATTGTAGAGTTCTGTAAATAGTGTTTAAAATATCCCCTTATAATTGGTAAAAATGCGTACTTTCACTACTTTTTCTCTATTTTCTGTTGGAAATGACATATTTTTGCGGAAAAAAGTATCCTATATTTGAACCGAGATATTAATTTTATTAAAATTCAAGTATTAAACACATAGAAAACAGCGGCTACACAGCTACACGACTACAAATGACGTTGGCTACAACGTCGCCTTATAGTCAGCTACTGAGTTATATTGAAGACGACAGCTACATATGTACATCAAAACTATAAAAATGTTGTAGAAATACATATTTTTCCTTTTAAAAAAATTACTTTTTCAAAAAATACATTCATCAAAACAAATAAATATATTTACTCAAAACCATAGCTTGGGAATAATGATTAGAAATCCTAATGATTAGCAATTGGATTAGAAATTTTACTTGTGCTGAAAAATTGCTTAATTATGATTAGTTAGCCATTTTAGACGATTACTAATTGATTAGATTAGAAATAATTAAATATGTAATCACAATTAGTGACGATTAGTATTTCTAATCAAATCTAATCAAAACTAATCCAAAAAATAATTGATTAGATTTCTTGATTATTTTTGATTAGATTTGATTAGATCTACTATTTTTAACTATTTTTGTGAAAAGAAAATATTTATTTATCACATTTGTTACTATATTTACATAATGTAACAGTGTTTGAATATTGCATAAAATTGCATACGGTGGACCAAATATAATGTTTTGAAGGAAGCATTCCTATTGTGTAACACCCCACTGACGTCGTCAGCACCCGTTGAACGACTATTCTCATTTGCAGGCATCATCAACAGTCCAAGGCGAAATTCATTGTCAGACTTTTCTTTTGAAAAGTTGGTATTAATGAAGTCTAATGTCAATTTTTTGTGAATTATATATAAGCAGAATCAGCATATATATATATATATATATATATATATATATATATATATATATATATATATATATGTCACAATATATAATGCAATTTTATGCATTATTCAAAAACTGTTACATTATGTAAATATAGCAACAAATGTGATAAATGAATATTTTCTTTTCACAAAAATACTTAAAAATAGTTGATCTAATCAAATCTAATCAAAAATAATCAAGAAATCCAATCAATTATTTTTTGGATTAGTTTTGATTAGATTTGATTAGAAATGCTAATCGCCACTAATTGTGATTAGATTTTTGATTATTTCTAATCAAATCAATTAGTAATTTGAAATTTTTATCAAAATTCAATTCTAATGATTAGATTATTTTTTTTCTCTAATCGTAATGATTTCTAATTCTAATCGAAATTCCCCAGCTATGCTCAAAACCTTTTAATTGTAAATGAATTTGTATTTGTAATTTTGTGACTTCGTGATGTCGTCAAAATAATCGTCTTCATATAAACGTGTGTATTTTAATTTTTACAGGTTGTAGTCGGTATCCTGCTGTCGCCTATGTGTTTAATGCTTCACCCAGCAAACACAGACATAAATTCCCAAAATTGCTGTTTTGTGTTTCATTACGTTAGCAGCAACAAAATTTTTCAAAAATATTTCATGTACAGAAATAGTCAAGGCTATTTATAAAAGGTGGCATCGCCGCGACAACAAATGCAACACCAAGGCGAATCTATTTTACTAGGTGGCAGCACGGCGAAGTTTATTATTTTTTGCTTTACTTTTTTTGAGCATGGCAGCTGTCAAAAATTCATTTATTATTATTTTTTTATTAATTTGAAAAAATAAGAAATAAAATTGTAATTATTTAAAAAAAACATTTCAAGTATAAAAATATTACAAAATACATACTACCAGAAAAGGTAAGTTGTTGGATGTGATATTTTAATTAGTTATTTTGGCGTCTGTCGTACATTTAACCAACAACAAAATGCATTTGGGTGTTTTTTGGTGTTGTATTTGTTGTCGCGGCGATGCCACCTTATATAAATTCGCCTTGTGCAACACCAAAAAACACCCACATGCATTTTGTTGTTGGTTAAATGTACGGCAGACGCCAAAAGCACTAATTAAAATATTTCATCCAACATCTAAAAACACTTCTTCCTTACCAAGGCGAATTCAAGCCATGTTCCTTACCTTTTCTGGTAGTATTTTGTAATTTTTCTTTTAATCTTGAAATATTTTTTGAAGTAATTAAAATTGAATATTTTTAAATTTTATTGTTTCCCCAATATTGTTATATTAAGGCTCAATAAATTAAACTTAACTTAACTTAACTTAAGTTTTAAAAAATAAACAAATTTTTGACAGCTGCCTTGCACATAAAAAAGTAAAGCAAAAAACAATTAACTTCGCCGTGATGCCACCTAGCAAAATAAATTCGCCTTGGATATAGTTCTGTTACAGTTTTATAACATGCATGTATAATATAATATCAGTTCTAACAGACTCGATTTTCATTTAATTGTTTTAAAAACTTAAATTTTCGATTGCTTACTTACTAACTTATGCTATCGTCTCAAGTTTCTATACAACTTGTTCGGCGAATAATTGTACTGGAACACGAATTCGGTAATTCGGGCCCAGGCCTGTATATAAAGTTTGATAATGTTACCAAAATCCATCATTTATTCTCTGTTTTAACTTTTAACAAATTATAACAAAATTTTATTATTGTATTTTTTTAATTTTAATTTATTTCAATATATTAACGCATAATTTTTTTTAAAAAAACTTTTCACAAAAAAGAAAATATACACATTTTTATTAAAAATCGATATAAAAATAAAGAGACTTTGAAGCTTAAAGAAACAAACCAAAAAATATATAATTTAAATATTAAAAAAAAATAACAGTTTAACAACACTTAACAGTAACTGTTAACACAGGACACGTAATATTTTAAAAAATAATTGAAAAAAAAAACAAAAAAATAGCTGATATAATTAACAAAACTTATAGCTGTGTTGTGCGTTGAGAAGAGGGCAAAACAAATTCAAACAAATATTCAAAATAAACAACAGAAATAAAAAAAAAAATTTTTTTAGATTTTTAAAGCTTAAGTATACGAGTATAAACGTATTTCATGATGTCATTTATTTTGAACTTTTGATTGGCCTTTTAAACATTATCACTGGTACTTTAACGTTTAGTCTATGTACATATATATATAAGTATGTATATATGTATGTATTTATAAATGTATTAATTGTAGAAAGTGGTTTGTGTAAAGATTTCTAAAAACGCTAACTTTTACTCTTTTATCTTTTTTAAACAGTTAATTTCACTAAACCTAAATTCAATATGAGGGTTACACATGCTTAGTTGGTTGGATGCATGTGAGAAATAGAGGGAGGGTAACAACACTTTAATACATGATCAATGGAATCTATTCTATAACCATTATTAAGTCATCGCCATCTAATTTCATGCCATTTATAATTTCCAATTTCTTGACAACACCAGCTTTGGGGGCTTGAACAACCATTTCCATTTTCATGGCCGACAAGACAACTAATGGTTGACCCTTTTCCACTTTGTCGCCTTCCTTGACACGCACATCGATTACGGTGCCTGGCATTGGAGCACCAACTTCATTTTTATTCGACTTGGAAGCTTTAGGATGAATGTGCATTTCCTGCAGTGGAAAAAAAAGAAATCATAATTTTAAACTTTTCATTAGAACAATAATAAATTGAGTAAATTTTTGTATTAAAATAAGTAAAAAGTTTATTTCTACAAAATTAACCTCAAAAATAAATTTTTTTTTTAAAGAATAAAATAATTTGCTTAGCACGAGAAAATAAAAAAAAATCTTAAACATTATTATTCCTTATAGATCCTAAATTCACGAAGATAAATTACATGCGATTTGTTTTGGTTGCATTTTTTATTTTTCGAAAATGTTTTCGAAAAATTTACAAATTATAAAATGTTGTTTTTGTTTTAAATGTAATTGTGCGTACGAAAAATATTTTGGGACATCGTGGAACAGGCAGTAAAACATTAGTTTTATCAGCGCTCAATAAAATAATTCTTGCAAAAAAAAAACCGACTACAAAACAAATATATGTGCATCAATTCTAAACTAAAAATTTTAAATCAAATACTTTTATACTTGTTGCTCTAACGGACATAGTAATATACGTTCTGTACATTTAAATGTCTATCCACAACGTTTCAGCAGATAAAGCCATATACGAAAAATTACGTCAGATATGAGGAAACCCTTTATTTTTTTATACTTATTAATACTGACACAGTAATAAAAAGTAACGGTTCCAAAGATATAGCCATATAGGTTAAACAATGTCACCTAGGGGACACCCTTTAATGTACAATTTTAAATTAAACACTTATTTTAAAGAACAGATTCTTTGTAAATTTCAAATATCTGTCTAAAACGGTTCAAAAGTTTGGCCATATGCATCAATTTACATCAACTATTGAGACACCCTCTATAATTTTAAATATTTATAAATGTTATTATACGGGACATAGTAGTGGAGATTCTGTCTAACTTTCAAGTGTTTGTCTATAACGGTTTAAAAGATAGGGCTAGATAGGTAAAATGATATCAACTATGGGGACACCCTTTAGTTTCCAAATTAAAACTATATACTTGGTGTTATAAAGGACTTAGATATACAGGTTCTTTGTAAATTTCAACCGTCTCTCTGTTACGGTTCAAAAGATTTGCAATATACATCAAATTACATCAAGTATTGGGACACCCTTTAACTTCTAATTATAAATATTTAATTTCTGATTATAAATATTGGACATTCTGTCCAATTTTCAAGTGATTGTCTACAATGGTTCATATATTTAAATTGACGTCACATATGGGGACACCCTATAATTTTTAAGTTTATTTTTTTATTAAGTTATGTTAGTGGTAGCTATAATGACATGCAGTTTTTTAAAATTTTAAAAGGGTGGCCTTTACGGTTCATAATACACGTAAAAAACACGTATGTTGTATGGGGACACCCTTTAATTTTCAAAATTCTGAACTTCTTTTAAAATGGGACCAATCTGTAAGCATTTCCTTTCTAATAAAGGAAAAATTTTTAAAATCGATCAGAAATGACTGAGTTCTGCGGGCACAAACATAAAAAAGCAACATTCAGACGAATTGATAACCTTCTTTTTTGAAGTCGGTTAAAAGAGAACAACAGCCTACTGTTTAAATAAGCTGCAATGAAGAAACGACAGCAGTCTACCGACTACATAAGTTTATACGAAGACGATTATTTTGACACCATCATATCTAAATGGCTGGACGACCACCGTTGTGGCTGGAACTTAGGCTAATTTCTATTTTGTAGGTTGGGGATGTAACCAACTTAGGCGAATTTCAATTTTGTAGGCGAAAATGAGCTGATGAATAAAATATAAATATTTGATTCAACAGAAGAGAATATCACAAAATTAAAAAAATATAAATATATTTACAAACCAGAGATTTTGAACAAATACATAAATGTATTTGTTTTGACGTGATAAAAGTATTTTACAAATTTAAAGCAACATTTTTACGACATAGCTACATGGCTAGACGACCACCATTGTGGCTGTAGCCAAGCTAATTTCTATAGGTCCTAGTGACTATGAGCAATGAGAGCTGAGACATAGAGAGATAAAACTATTTTATTTTATTAAACAGAAAAAAATAATAATCTATTTATTTTATGTATTTAAATATTTTATTTAAAAATATTATTTAAGTCAAAAATTACAAAATAGTAAAGTTTTATTTTGTTTAAAGTTTTGAAATTGATTTTGAAATTCGACAGAAAGTAAATTTAATAAAATTTACAACATAATTTCAGAGTAAATGAAAATGTTCAGATTTTTAAAAATTTATAAATTAATAAAGAATTTATAAATTTAAAAAAAAAAAAATCGAAACTGTCTTCGAAATTAGCCAAAAAGTAATTTTTAAGGTCCAAATACAACAACACAACATAACAGTGCTAAAATCATAAAATTTCGAGTGTTTTCGAAAATTCGAAATTAATTCGAACAATTAAAAAATTTTAAATTCATTAAATTCAAGAGGATTTGAGCAAATGAATTTATTTGTTTTGACGTGACAAAAATTATTGTTTGAAAAATTTATTTTATTTTTATAAAAGTAAAATATGTATTTTTACAACAATGTCAGAGTTTTGATGCAGATATTCTCTTTAATATAATTAAGTGTTTGTACCTTCTTTATAACAGTTATTCGGGGCGAGTGTTTTTTCTTTTCTTTGTTAAAATTGCATTTTTTAAAAAACAATTTGTTTAATTCGAACTTAATTCAAGTTAAGGTTTGATAAAAAATATTTTTAAGACTGGATTGATATGTAAGATTTAAGAAAATGCAAAAATAAAGTTTTTTAAAAAATGTTCGAAATTTCGAACTTAATTTCGAATTTAAAATTTTAGATTATTTATAATTTATTTAAGCAAAGAGTACAAAATTCTGCAGTTTTATTTTGTTTAAAGTTTCGAAATTCGGCAGAAAGTAAATTTAATAAAATTTACAACATAATTTCAGAGTAAATGAAAATTAAAAGACCTTAAAGTTTTCCGATTTTTAAAAATTCAAATTATAAATTAAAAAAAAAATCAAAACTATTTTCGAAACTAACCTAAAAGCATTTTTCAAGGTCCTAATTTTACAACACAACTTCAGTGTTAAAAAAAATTGTAAAATCATAGTTTCAAGTATTTTCGAAAATTCGAAATTAATTTGAATTTTTAAAAAATACGTTGTAAGTGGTATTATCACTTTTTATAAACTTATTATAACTTTTTTTTTGAAAAAAAACCCGAAAAATGGAGCTTTTAAGCTTTTATTAAAGAAAAGTATGCAAAAAGCTTCTGAGATTAACTTAAGAGTTTTACAAAAATAACATATAACTCACCTTGGAAGCTTCCTTGTCACGAATCAATACCGATCGCAATTGTCCGTTCATTTCAAAGAACACTTCACGTTCGCCATTGGGTGTTAAATCTTCAGACATAGCCAATGTCTTTAAGCTCAGTGTTTTACCCTTTTCTAAATTAACCTCAAATTCTTCACCTACTTTAGGGCCAGTCAAGAAAATACGTGTATCTAATTTGTCAACAGGACCATATTTTTCGCGGAAATGCAAGTATTCTTCGGTGACAGCAGGATACAGAGCTGCTGACATGACTTCACGTTCGCTAATGTTTGGATGGGCATCTTTGAGATCTTTTTTCAACTTATCAAAGTCCAAGGGCGCCAATTTTTCACCGGGGCGACCCTCAATGCGAGGCATATCCTTTAAAACACGTGAACGCAAGGGCTCGGGAAAGCCACCATGTGGTACACCAATGGAACCCTGTAAGAATTCTACAACCGACTTGGGGAAAGACAGTTCCTCGGCCTTTTCTAATACTTGATCGGCTTGCAACTTATTTTGAACCATAAACTGAGCCAAATCACCCACAACTTTGGAGGAAGGAGTAACCTTAATAATGTCACCCAACAGCAAGTTGGCCTCTCTGTAGGCCTTCTTGACATCCTCAAAGAAATCACCCAAGCCCAAAGAGAAAGCTTGGAACTGTAAATTGGTATATTGACCGCCTGGAATTTCATTTATATAGACATCAGCATTGCCAGATTTCATGGTGGTGGTACATTCGAATGGTGCATACAAGGTACGAGTTTGTTCCCAGTAAGCAGAGTATTCGGAAACATCACTTAAAGGAAATTGAGTATCCAAAGGAGTGCCTTGCAAAGAGGCCACCACAGCACCCATACTAGGTTGAGAGGTCATACCAGACATAGAATCTACGGCAACATCAACAACATCGGCACCGGCTTGAGCGCAAGCCAACATAGAGGCAACACCAGCACCAGAGGTGTCGTGAGTGTGTATGTGAATTGGTATATCGGGATGTTTGTCACGAATTGCAGATATCAGTAGCCTGAAAAGAAATTTGAATATTGTTTTCATACGATATAAAAAATAAATTTAAAACTTACGTTGCAGCTTGTGGTTTCAATAAGCCAGCCATATCCTTGATACACAAAACATGAGTACCAGCTTTAACCAATTCATCGGCTAAATTTGTGTAGTATTTAAGATCATATTTTGTGCGAGTAGGATCACTAACATCACCCGTATAGGATATAGCAGCTTCAACAACACCACCGGCTTTGCCGGCTGCCTCCATACCCAAAATCAAATTTGGCAAGTAATTTAGAGAATCGAAAACTCTGAAAATATCCATACCAGTTTGAACCTAGAATTTAACAAGAAGTTGAAGAAGTTTGTGTGAAGATCAGCTAAAAGTAAGTGTATTGTTTAATAGCTAAAGAGGGCAGAGTTACGTAACCAAAGAGCCAGGGTACGATAATTTTAGGCTCCTCTAGGATCTGCAACGTGACCTATACTTTCGTATAGAAAGTGTGAATTTCCACATTCAGCTTGTTAAAATTAAAATGAGTTAATTGTTCTCCTCCACTGAAAATCTGAGTAATGGAGCTTCTCTAGAGAAAATTTAAAATACATATGGTGCTCCCCCAGTGTAGGACGTTTTAATTAAAATTTACAAAGTTATGCACGATAACCAATAGGATTGAACGTGGCTGATTCGTGCAACCACCGCAGTACAGTTATTCGAGGAAGCAAATCAGCCAGTGCGAGAGGGAGACGTAAGCCAATCGAAGGTAGCGAAACAAGGACGGCCTGATTGTCTATAAAAAATAATGACACTGACGCGTACGCGTTGTTTATCAACCCAAAGTTACTTTACGACAGCATCGCGATATTATGGGAGTATACATAGGTTTCTCTTGTGAATTATTTGACAGGAAGAGGAAAAGCAATCCAGAGTGAGCGAGAGAGAGGAAGATTTTGAATCGATGATATATAAATGATGAATCGGATTCGCTGTCGTTAATAGAGACAAAGTAGAGATAATACATATCTACGAGCGTTTATCTCTAAATCAAATCTTCGTTACAGATTCCAGGAATATTGAATAAGGAGGGAGGAAAACTTGCCACCTAACGGTGAAATATTTGCGGTGCATCCTGTAGGAAGGCATCTAACAGAAGGGAGTTGTCAGTCAAATCAGCGTTGGTCTGGCGTAGTCAACATTCAGTGAATTTCTAACAGAAGTATAAACAATACTTGAAAGCGCTTTGTGTCCTCATGTGGGCACGGAACTTCTTTTTAACTGTTCACAATCTATCAAGGCATGTCTATTTACGAGGTGCTCATTAACTTAATCCATTGCCCGAAATGTCAAACTACAGATACAAATTACTGTGTTATTTTTTTTAAATGGAGTTTGAAATTTCCAGACATGATGGGGTTATTACCACAATATGGTAAATAGGTTCGCCTTACACTCCATTAAGTAATAAATTGATAATCTTGCTCTTTACCGCTAGCCGTTGGTTGTGAAAGCGACAATAGATAAAGATCACTTTAGCTTTTCCCATTCCTTTCAGTATTCTCTTCCTCCCGGGTCAGTAGCCAAGCTATACATTCGTATACAAAGTCAGAACTCTCAAATTCATACGAAAATATAAAGTTAACATTTACGCCTCCTTGAGGATCTACAGCCTGACCTGCACCTTCGTACAGGCAGTCAGAATTCCCAAATTCAGCTTCCATAGTGGGCTTGTATAGTGCTTAATCAGTATACGGCTTTAAATTTAACTTTTCTTCCTTTTTTAGGTTATAATCGAATATAAAGCAAGTGCGCATGGTTGATTAAAGAAGCCACTTATAACTGTACGGCAGTACAGCAATCAGCCAATGCTAGAGTGAGACGTAAGTCACCCGAAGACTGAGAAACAAGGACGGCCTAACTGTCCTTAAGCGATAACGACAACGATGCATGAGCGTTGTTTATCCACACTAAGAAACTTTAGGACTAATCGATAAAAGTTATGGATGGCCACTTTACTTACCGCCAAATCACAGAATTTATAGACCACATTATCGGGATAGTTGGTATAACCAACAGCATTAGCACCTCTCAACAACATTTGAAACGGAATATTGGGTATCATTTTGCGCATCTCTTCCAAACGTTCCCAAGGACATTCGTGCAAGAAACGTAGGGCCACATCAAAGGTGGCACCACCCCAATTCTCCAAAGAATATAAGTTATGGAATTTATTGGCAACATAGGGAGAAATCTTCAAAAGATCATGAGACCGAACACGAGTAGCCAATAACGACTGATGAGCATCTCTATAGGTGGTGTCCATCAACAGCAAGTTCTTACGAGAGCGTACCTCTTTGGCAAAGGCTTCGGGTCCCTGTGATGTCAAAATATGGCGCAAACCTTTTGGTGGTTCGGTAACTAAATGTTTCGATAGAAGTAGAGTAAAATTGATATTTAAATTCTAATAATAATTTGTATGATGGAGAGTGGTGTTTGTTAGTAGATAAAATGCATGAGAGTCGGCTTAAGCTTTAGTTGTTAGAAAAAATACTTCAAATAAAACTCTTAAAATGAAAGTTAGTATTGAAATTCAAGAAAAGAAACATAGAACAAATAAAATAGCTGAATTAACAAATAAAAGGAAATGTTAAAATCATAATTATAAAGTGATACGAAATGGGTTTCAATATGGATAAAAATTAGTAGAATATAACATAGATCCGTGACTTGTATTCATCTAATCTAGTGCATGTTTTGAGGACTTCCTTAAACCGGTTCACGAAAACTTTAAAACACTCGCTTTGGTTATATATTTGGCCATGAACACTTTGCATACATATGGCTAAATTTTTGAACAGCATTGTGAATCTCCTCCAATTCCAAACGCTGTAGCACCTTCTCCTCAGTAGACAAGACAGAAAGAGTTCGGCAATTATGTCGCTAAAACGATCACGGATAATTAGTAACTGCTTGACTAGTTATATGTGCAAAGAAGTCTGACTCCTTCACCCCAATTAAAATCTAGTTTAATATCGTAGAATAATTTCGATTGAAAAGTCAGCATTAAAAAAACTGAGATTGGACTTGGTGGCCCATTGTATCTAAAAGAAACTTGAATTGAAATAAAACAGAAAAACGTTCTCAATATCTATTGATATTAATTAGATAAATATAATTGCAGGCATGTTGCCACTGCGCTTAGCGCGTAAATGGCTTAACCGTTTTTTCGACCTAGAGGTAAAATTTTTATACACTCTTCACAGTAAATAAGTCACAACGTGTCGAATATTCACTTCCAATAAATCGATCGTTTCGGTTGTATCTGGACAGACCTGGGACTTTACATATTCCCAGAAATAAATAACAAATGGCGGTAAATCACATTAACGAAGTGTCTAGTTACTTTTCAAATAAATGGCGGCGAAATAACTTATTCTCAATACTTTTATAGTTACATTTAGGAACACTTTGCGACGCATTACTGATGAGCAACGTGCCTTAGAGTGTCAGCGACATTTAGTGTCCCCGTTAATCTTTCAGTTTTCCTTAATTTTTAAATGGTTCTCTACACAATTCGACATAATTAAAGCGATGTTCCTGAAACTTGGAACCCAGAGCAGCCAAACTTTAAAATTTTTTCGTTTTAGTTAAGCCCAAACTAATGAATTTTTATTAAATAAGTCGGATATTGGAGGAGCACCATTTTTAAAATTGAATTTCTTTCACTGGAGGAGAACCATTAAACTCAAGTTTTTTTCACTGGAGGAGCACCATTAAACTCTTATTAATTGTACCTAGTTGAATTTGGAGTCTCACTTCCTATAGGAAGGTATAAATAAGTCGCGCTGCAGATTTTGAAGGAAACTAAGGCGCTTTGGTCTCGTACCTTTGCCATTTACCAAATTTTTTGAACAGAATAAAAAAAGAAAAAAAGAATG
This sequence comes from Phasia obesa, assembly GCA_949628195.1. Classification (NCBI taxonomy): domain Eukaryota; kingdom Metazoa; phylum Arthropoda; class Insecta; order Diptera; family Tachinidae; genus Phasia; species Phasia obesa. Next base: position 14,948,298 of record OX451219.1, read on the forward strand.
GGGATGCTTCTTTTTGGCATCGCGCTGCTGATTCGAAACCTTAACAAGCGCAAATTTTTAGAATACCTAAAATCTCCTATACTCCTTCTCGAGGTAAAAGGGGACCGCCAATATTTATAAACCTACCTACTAGGAACAGTTAGTCGATCCATATTAAAATCTCCACTTTTCAATTTTGTTTATATGAAAATTATTTAACTTATTTTTATCCATATAAAATGTACATATTTTTCTACTTTTTATCCATATTGTAATGAAGCTATGTAGAGAGATATTCTTATTTAAGTATGTATATATGTATTATAATGTGGATAATATTTTTGTTTGAAGTTGTCACAACATTTAATGATGAAACATTAACATACCTTTAGCCTCACCACGTTCTTCGCGTTCTATGGCTTCGCGTGATAAATCTTCATACATAATTTTGTTTAGAAGAACGTTGGCAATATTGTGTTATTTTTTGTGAAGTTGCCATATTTATTTAGTTTTGTTAATTGGCAACAATTGCAATGTTGATGTTTTTAAAATTATTTAGAGTGAGTGATGATGTTTTTTATTTGTTTGCAGTGTATTAATAACAAAATGAAACACATAAAAGAAAATAAATAAAAAATTAGGAAAGTAATTAAACAAATAAAGCTAAAATAAATAAAAAAATTAACAATAGAAACCCAATTTTAAAATTTAATTTAAAAATGCATAAAATATCAAGCCAATAAGTAATCCAAGTAGCTCTGTTGCTGAGAAAAAGAAAACCAAACTAGCAGCTGCAAAATTATGAATAAAAAGTATTGAACTCTAAATGAAAGGCTTAGATTTTTCAGATTCTTTAAATAATGAGTGGATATTATTTATTTTAAATTAATTTAAAAATTTTAGGCATAAATAAATTTTAATTTTTTTTTTATAATGTAAGGGCGCTGTTACACAAACAAAATGCATTGTTATAATTGGATTGCGATCCATTTGATGGATTGCGAGAGAATGCTAAATATAGAAATTTATCGCGCCAGCATATATTGTACGTGTAACATTGCTCTGAGATATTCTAAAAAACAAAGTAGAGTTATTTTACTAGGTGGGGGCGTCCGCTCAGCCCCATTCGCTAATTTAGTAGTTCGACATGTCAAAAGTTGTTTATGTTTTATAAATGCACTAACATTTGTTGATAAATTTTATAGTGTAACACTTGACCAAGACTTGTGTGAAAAAATTCGATTAATTTTGTTCCAAAAAGCTATCGATTTCGAAATATTGCTAATGATATTAGAAATGAAGCTTTGGCAATATAAATTAACGACAAGATTTCGAACTACAAAGCAACCTTTAAAAGCCACCTAGTTTTTGTATTATTGTAGTTATTGTAGAGACGCTATTACCTAGTAAAATAAGTCTTAAACTAAAATCAACTGCAGCAAGACCCTTTTTTCCATACAAAAAGGCATACTAAGTGCACCGTTGTCTAGCGCCTAGTTTTAACTCCGCAGTGACATACATAACATGTTAGCGAACGCTAAAGGTTCTGTCATGAACCCAATAAGTAGAAATACAAAAAAGGGATAAAATCGTTAAGTAGACCTGACTATTACCAAAAATGTCATTTCCCTTCCGTAAAAAAATGAGTTTGTCTGCAGCCAACTTCACTATCTAACCTTCTGTTGAAAACGGACTTTTAAAATTGCAAGCGTTGACGTCACGCTATTTAGGTATGCTTCAAAGATTTTGTGTTATAGGGTGTTTTTAAGCTGCGTGAGATCTTAAATTGATATTACAAGACAGAGATATCGTTGGAATGAAATGTATTTCATTATAATCTGGTAGATAATTTCATTTGATCTAATTTTTAAATGTGATTTCCGGCATATACGAGTTACACGGTCCATATCTTTCAGCCCCATTTTCGACAACTTTTTCTAATAAATCTGGACGTATGATGTCAATAGTGGCTTGAATATTAGCTGCCACTGCTTCAAGAGTTGCTAGTTTGTCGGCATAAACTAATGACTTAAAGTAATTCAGAAGCGTAAAATCTCACGAGCAAGTAGGCCAGTAAACATGACCACCTCTGTAAATAAAGTTGACACCACATTGATTTTGCGTCGTCATGTTAGAACCAAATGCCTGCCATTCACCGTAAAATAAGCTTATTGCTCATTTCGAAAGAAATAAGGATCGATGTTGCCGCCAGCATGTAAATCGCATCAAAAATTCGCCCGTAATATGCCAATTTCGCTTATTGACGCAACCATTTAACCAGAAATGATCTTCATCATAAAATGGACGAAGTGCTCTATGAATTTCTCGAATATATTTTTTTCTACAGAGTTAATTTCCCCATTTTTATGCATTGTTCTGGACGATACATGATAAGTTGCTAAAGCTTACTGAACAGAAATTTCAACACAGTTTGAAATTCGCAGCTGTCATACCATAGTTATCGACAGTTCTCATGCAGCTTAAAAAAAAAAACCCGATACTTGCGAGTTTTTGACAGTTAGTTAGCGCTTAATGTGCTAATTTAGGTTTAACTGTAAGGTGGTCAAGAAATTAATCTGTTTTAATTTGACGGAGTTTTTACTCATGGTCTCATTTTTAGACAATAATTCTCTCAATTTTATAAAATTAGAGAGTATTTGAAGTTACTGTTGCTGTTGTTTATCTGCAGTTGTGCACGCATGCTGTTTCATCACTTAATTTGGAAATATATATTAACGACTTCCGAGCTAAAGGCTCTTAACTTTGGTTACGAAACTGGTTGAACAAGAGTTCATTTAAAATCCGATTGCTTTGTTCTTTAATCGTATTTTAATCGAACTGCTAACCGTGAGATATAAGGTAACCAGTTTCTATGGTTTATCTAGGACATTGAAGATGGAATGTCTTTTGAAGCACTAACAGTAATTGAATACTCGATTACCTCGTCAAATGGTGCAACGTTTACGTTTTATACGTAACGGGCGTTACGTGACGTATGTTTTGTTGCATAACATGAAATACTTCATGAAATTAAAAATAAAACACCAAATTAAACAGACCTGTCCAAAAACTGTCGCGTACATTTTCTTCTAACCTACACTAGCATACTTCATTAACACTTACTATTTTACTTCTTACGATTTTCGATAGTTGTGTGGGGGTGAATATGGCCTTAATAAAAGTCAAAATTTTAAAAGCTACAACAAAAATCCTGACCTACGACGCGTAGCTGGTGCACAGCTTGCTAACATGTTTAGATACACAATTTAAATAAGCTTTACACCCTTTACATATATTTGGAATTCAAATTTCGGTGGTCTGTAACTCGGGAAACACGGTTCACCGCCAGTTTTATATGATATTCAACTTGATTCGTATAATACTTTCTACCTAAATTCTTAAAAAAAAAATTATCTTCCTTGCTGATAAATCCAAAAAACAAAAATTCTATTAATTACTGGTGAAAACCTTTGGTGAATTTAGAAATGGGTATATAAAACGTACACTTTTAAAGCCATTCCTTAATAAATAAAGCGAATTAATTAAATTTGCAACATTAAGGAAACAAAAACATAGATAAGCCATTTCTTTTTCAATACTTACCCAAAGGAACAAGCGGTACGTGTGGCTTAACTTCTGCGGGCTTCAAGTTTGTTGCCAAGGGGGTTTGAGGTCCGTTAACCAACACTTCACCTAAATAGTTGAGCAGTTTTTGAGCACGATTTTGAGAGTGACGGAATTTAAACAATTGCGGATGTTCATCAATAAAATAGGTATCAAGGACACCATGAAGGAATTTTTGATTCTCCAACACGTTCAACAAAAAGGGAATATTTGTCTTAACACCACGAATACGAAACTCTCGCAAGGCACGATTCATTTTTGAAGCTGAGCTTTGTAAATCGGTGGCATGAGAGATTATTTTGACTAGTAACGAATCGTAGTAGGGTGAGATAATGGCGCCAGCAAAAGCCGAGGCACTGTCCAAACGTATACCCATACCCTCACCCGAACGAAAAACTTCGATACGACCAGTGCTGGGTTGAAAATCGTTGGCAGGATCTTCAGTAGTTACACGACACTGGATAGCATAACCACGTGGTTGTATCTTTTCTTGGGTATAGCCGAGTTCGGGCAAAGTCATGCCTTCAGCTACACGAATTTGTGACTGTACCAAATCAATGCCGGTGATTTCTTCAGTTACAGTGTGCTCCACTTGTAGACGAGCATTGACTTCAATGAAATAAAAGTTGCCAGATTCATCGCATAAAAATTCTACAGTCCCGGCATTTTCATAACCAACATGTCTGGCCAAACGTACAGCGGCATCGGTCATTTTATCACGCACTTCTTTGGATAAACGAGGTGCTGGAGCAATTTCTACCACCTTTTGGTGGCGACGTTGTACCGAACAATCACGTTCATACAAGTGCACTACATTGCCGGCCTTATCACCCAGCAATTGTACCTCAATGTGACGCGGACGTTCAATAAACTTTTCAATAAACATGGCACCATTACCGAAAGCCGCCTTAGCTTCTGAACTAGCTCGTTCAAATAGTTCCTCAACTTGATCCATTTTGCGTACTACACGCATACCACGACCACCGCCACCATAGGCAGCCTTAAAGATAACGGGTAAACCATGTTTCTTACAAAATTCCGTAGCCTCTTCCTTGGTCGTTACGGGACCATCGGTACCAGGCACAATAGGAACACCTGCCTCGATGGCAGCAACACGGGCAGCCACCTTGTCACCCATCTGTTGTACTACCTTTGGTGAGGGACCAATGAAACGAAGACCAGCATCGATGACAGCCTGAGCAAAGTCGCTGCGTTCTGAGAGAAAACCATAACCGGGATGCACAGCATCCACATCATTTTCTTTGCAAACACGTATAATTTCTGGAATGTTTAAATAGGCCTCGACGGGTGGCAGACCCTTGCCCACCAAGTAGGCTTCGTCGGCCTTTTGACGATGCATATGCATTTTATCTTGTTCGGAATATATAGCCACCGATTTAATGCCCAATTCGGTACAGGCACGAAAAACACGAATAGCAATTTCACCGCGATTCGCCACCAATACAGAGCGAATGGGTTTGTATTCAACCTGAGAGAGAAAATAGACTTACAATATGTGTTTTCGTAATATAAATTAGTTTTTTTTTATTTAAAATATTACCTGTGTGGAGTAGGCATTTCTGTTGTATATGTAGACACGGACTCTGGGTGTAGTTTGTCGTAAAGACTTGAATGCCGTTTGGGCAACTCCAAACAACATCTTTATTTCTTATTAGAATCTAAAAATATAAAGAGAGAATATAATGTTTAAAATAAAATATGATGGGTTTTCTTACAAAATTCTATTTTATTTAAAGTTCTGTTTCAAAATATTTCAAAATTTGATTATGCCAGTCCTGTCTCCTACAGTGTAATTTTACCTCTTTGTGTAAAGTAAAAAATGAGCGCAAGGTATATTTCTTTTACTAGGTAGTGGCATCCCTACAACAAATACAACAATACAAGAACAACATGACATTTTGATGTTGCTTTGTAGTTCGAATGTCAAAAAACATATAAGAAAATTGAGAAGGCGTGTATGTGTGTTATTGCTTTCTCACATCTACACTATAAAATTTCTGAACACATACAACTTTTGACATGTCGAGCTACTAAATCAGCTGGGCGGACGACACTACCTAGTAAGATAAATATACCTTGGATGAGCGATTTATATTTCTGAACTTAAAAAAAAAGCGCGTCTTTAACAGGTGATTCCAGATGTTACAAATCCAAATATCAAACTCTATAGAAAAAATTGCCCTTTCCACAACTTTACTTCTCGAATAGAGAATTGTGGAGAGATTGCCTGATCTTGAAGGTTATTATCTCCCAGTTTCAGTCCCCTGTTAGCCTCGGGGTTTGAGGTCACCGGGAGCAACAAGGTGTTAGAAGTCAACAAGACAATTTAATGCCCAAAAAAGGAAGTCACCGTGAGTAGAGAGTAATAGAAAGTTAGTGCGTTGGAAAAAAAAACGGAATTATCAAACTACCCTCGCTTAACTGTTGGAGCTTCCCGCTGTATAAATTTTTAGAGCATTTCACAGCACAAAATTTCAGAACCTCCCAAGGTATTCTGGAATAGTCTGGAACATTCCAGAAAATCCCAGATCATTGTTAGACATTCCAGAATTCTCTCGAACGATTTGGTCCTGAGAGAAGCCGGGTACTACAGAATTAGTATAAACTGCATAAAATATTATATTCTACATGACATTAACATTATATGTATGTATGTATGCATATTTTAAGTTAAAGAGTTAACAGTTATGTTTGCTAAAGCACGGCCACTTAAGCTGTCAATAGTTGTTATTGGTAGCCCTTTGATTTGTTTCGTCTGTTACAAACGGAATATTAGAAGAATTTATCTGTGATTTCTTTCGCGATCTAAAGTATGGTTGACACTGATAGCGACATTTTCAAACAACATGAAAGGCTCACAAGGCCCAGTACTTTTTACTTGCACTGTACTTGAGTTTATTCTCGTTTCTTTTTTTCTTGTGCGTTATTCACGTAGAGACTTTTATTTTTTATTTGTGTAGCATTCAGATGAAATTAAAGTTTGAAGTGTGGTTCGCAGTAGGCTTATATTTTGTAATACATCCACAGATACATTAAATAAAAAGTTGATCCAAAATTAAAAAGTGAATAAAAAATGACAGTTTTTAAGAAACGTGTTTGTCATATGTTTGCATGTTGGAAAAAAAATTGTTTGGCCTTAAACTGCATTTTGTTTAACTTGAACTTGAAAACATGTTTAGATTTTTTTAATGAGAAATAATTTAAATAAAAACAGATCGCACACTAAATCATAAATAGACACTATACAAAATTCACAAATGTTCAAGACAATTAAAAACCTTTTTTTAAAAACAAGGTAACACAGTAACGGTATTTATCCAGTTACTCCAGATGCAAGCGAAATTTTCGTGGTCGTAGAAATTTGATCTGTGATCTGGTTTATGTAAAAACAAAAAACGAATTTGATAAATTTTGAATTGTGCCTGTTTATGATTTAGTGTGCGATATATAAACAATATAAGTGAATCACTTACATTAACACAAAAAAATATGCCCGCATGTAAAGTTTTGCCAATTTTTAACCGGTTTAACTTCAAATTTATATTTTAAAATTTAAATTGTAAATGAGTGGTCAGAATATTTAATTTTAAAAAAGAATGTGTTGGAAATCTTGTCTACATATTCATGAAGTATGACACAGTTAATGCCGGCGAATAGTGTAGCGGCCCAGAAAATGCAATCATTTTGCTGCTGTATAATATTTAACTTTTTCTTCATTTCAAAAAATTATCAAGTTAATTGAACAACATTAAATTATGAAAATGTATACCACAAACCCATAACCGATTTAATGATTTAGGCAACGTGAGGGACACAAAGTACTCTTTGGTTCTCTTGGTGAGGGATTCAAGCAACTGCATACGCGCTGTAGAGCTTCTTCCGTTGTAATTTGTCCTCAATAAAAAGCGAAGAATACTAGCTGCAGAAAATTCTGACTTTAACCTGGTGAATATTCGAAAGAAGGAAGAGTCTGGTAGATCAAAAGGGGATCATTTTTGCTTATTAAGGAATAACTTGTTATAAAATACAGTTATAGATATTATAAAACTAGCTGTGCCCACACACGTTGTGTGGCGTCCTGACAATATTTTGTTCGATTTTGCTTTGAAAATAATCCACACCAAATTTTAAGACTCTTACGTATTTTTTTTTATATGAAGGTACCCATCCCTGGATAAAATTCTAAAATTTATATAAAATTCTTAAATCCTAAAAATTATTTTAAAACTCTGTAAGAGGAGGTGTTTAAAATATTTTAATAACAAAGTAAAATTACAAATCAAACTAAATTTTTATTTAATTGGCTATTTGGCAGTAAGTAATTTATATTTTTTCATTATTTTAAAACAGCGCCATCTGTTGCGCAACCGTGTTTAAAATATCCTGCTTTCAATTTATTTTTTGCCATTATTTTGAAACAGCGTCATCTGTTGAGCAAAAGTATTGGGATTAGGATACTAAGGCACCTTCTCACAAAGTTTTGTTAAAATCAATCTAGTAGTTTTTACGTGATACGAACACAGACAGGAAAAGAGTTACTGTTTTATTATATGTATAGATAAATGAAAATTCGCACTTGATTTCGAAAATACGAACTTAATATCAAAAACTTGAAGGTAATTGTGATAATTCGAACCTAATTTCGAATATTTTTAATGTCATGTACAAGCTCGGTTGAGAAGAATAAGCCTTAGCCTCACACAATGGATTTGATCGAATGTTCCTGGGTTGACGACCTCTTTTGGCAGCTTGAACATGGCATCAGTTGTGCTGGAACGACCACAACACAACTCAATAAAGCACTTTTTAACCATTGAAATTGATTGATTATTTATCAGGTGTTTCTTTGGTTTTGGTGATGGTTTTTTAAAATTCATTTTCTTCAATATTAACGAGGTTTTCTGCTCTCAAAAGCAAATTACCATTAGCCCAGTAATATACTGTGTTGCATTGAAAGTTACTGCACTAAAAATCAGAGTACGAGAAAAACCCTTTCGCAAACGTTTGATCAACGATTTGGTAATTTTGGTATATAAAATTTGAAAGATAGCTTGTAAGATTTTTTGTTTTTATTGTTGCTTTTTTTAGATTACAATAGTATATGTAGAAAAAGAAAATAAAAAGCAATTCAGGAAAACAAATCATAAACAAAATCAGCATTCGAAAACTGAAAGAACTAACACGACCAGAAATCAAATGTTTGCGATCTTTGTCATCCAAAAAGTCTGTGTTTTGCTCAAGTACAAAACGATTAAATACATACAAATTTTATAATTTAGTTTCTTTGCGTGAAACATTTACGAAAAATTTTGTTTCTTTTCATACACTGGTGGAAATCAAAAAGCGACGGATTTATATTGTGTCATCAGCTTTGTATATAGTTTACCATAAATTTTTTTAGGACTTTTGCCTTCTACAGGTAGTGAATCACCTAGTTTTCAAGCTTTTAATTTTGTACATTAGAGGCGCTTAAATCGAAGTATAAGAAATTTGTAACTTGAAAAAAATTCTTCTTTTTTAAAAATTTACTATACAAAAGAAAAAGAAAATAAATTTAAGTGGATTATTTTTTTTTTTCAGTTAAGTCAAGGCGAATTCATACCAGGTGTGAGCAGTAGGATTTTTTTGAGGTTAGGATTTTCATGCATTAGTATTTGACAGATCACGTGAGTTTTCAGACATGGTGCCAAAGAGAAAGATGCTCAGTATGCTTTAACATTTCATCATGAATAGACTTACTAACGAGCAACGCTTGCAAATCATTGAATTTTATTACCAAAATCAGTGTTCGGTTCGAAATGTTCAAATGTGACAAATTTTGTTCAGCGATGAGGCTCATTTCTGGTTGAATGGCTACGTAAATAAGCAAAATTGCCGCATTTGGAGTGAAGAGCAACCAGAAGCCGTTCAAGAACTGCCCATGCATCTCGAAAAATGCACTGTTTGGTGTGGTTTGTACGCTGGTGGAATCATTGGACCGTATTTTTTCAAAGATGCTGTTGGACGCAACGTTACGGTGAATGGCGATCGCTATCGTTCGATGCTAACAAACTTTTTGTTGCCAAAAATGGAACAACGGAACTTGGTTGACATGTGGTTTCAACAAGATGGCGCTACATGCCACACAGCTCGCGATTCTATGGCCATATTGAGGGAAAACTTCGGAGAACAATTCATCTCAAGAAATGGACCGGTAAGTTGGCCACCAAGATCATGCGATTTGACGCCTTTAGACTATTTTTTGTGGGGCTACGTCAAGTCTAAAGTCTACAGAAATAAGCCAGCAACTATTCCAGCTTTGGAAGACATTTCCGAAGAAATTCGGGCTATTCCGGCCGAAATGCTCGAAAAAGTTTCCCAAAATTGGACTTTCCGAATGGACCACCTAAGACGCAGCCGCGGTCAACATTTAAATGAAATTATCTTCAAAAAGTAAATGTCATGGACCAATCTAACGTTTCAAATAAAGAACCGATGAGATTTTGCAAATTTTATGCGTTTTTTTTAAAAAAAAAGTTCTCAAGCTCTTAAAAAATCACTCGTTACAACAAAACAACAACTTTGACATTAGATTAGCAGATATGAAACAATGTATTTTTTGACAAGACATTAGCAAAAAACGAGAGCAAAAAACAATCAGCTGGGCTATCGACTCCACCTGGTATGAATTCGCCTTGAGTTAAGTGAATATCAATCATATTGCGGCCTTGAGGAACGTTCAACGAACTCTTTTATGTGTGAAAACCCAGACAACTGTTTTTAAATACCCAACAAACAAACACAAATGTTTAAATGAGTATTCTCTTATTTACTTCGGTATTTATTTATTTTTCTTCATTATTTATTTTTTTTTCATTTTGTAGTCACCATCTCAAATAAACAAATATTTTATTAATACCGGCAAATAATACTAATAAATAAATAAATAAATCAATAATTAACACTTTGTATTTTAAATTAAAAATATTATTATAGACATACATATGTATATTTATCTAACAATTGCATTTGGTATAAAAAAATAAATTTAAAAATGGAAAAAACATTCTAAATAGATATTTTCAATTGTTTAAGTCTGACTTTTACTAACTTATAGCTACAATAGCAATTACATACAATGACTTAATAATGATTGAAAACAGAGATAAATAAATGTTTTGCTAAACATTGTTTGATTTTTTATTAGACACGCGAGTATTTATTTTAAACTATTTTTTTTTGTTGCTACAATTGATAAGTTTATAAATTAATTGGAATTAAGAAACACATTAATTAGTTTCTTATGAAATAAAATATTTTATAAGAAATTAAAATATATAGTTGACTAGCGAACCCCGGTATGCTTCTCTAACCATATAACCATATATTGTATGCGATGTACGACGCCCACTTTACCTATTATATTGTAGTTCCCAAGGTACATAATTTACTTTGTATAGGATGTAGCACTTCAATCCCGTTCGGCTATGCACAATTATTAAGACGGTTACTCATACAAAATTTTAGGGCTCTACCTAAGGAACTATATTAAGTACTCAATAATACTCTTTCGCTTTGTGAGGGAGGTACCACACCCAATCCAGCCATTTTTTTTTGATTAACTACATGTGTTGTGCCCACACAAAGTGTGTGCGTCCTGACAATATTTTGCTCTGAAAGTAATCCACATGAAATTTTAAGGCTCTTAGGTATTTACTTTATATAAAGGTACCCATCCCTAGATAAAATTTTAAAAATTATTGTAAAGCTCTGTAAAAGACATACAGGAAATGAGTTAATCATTATTTGAGAACAGCGCCATCTGTTGCGCAACATTGCTTAACATATATTAAATAAAACATGCCTTAAAGTATGCACTATTTTTAAATCGGAAAAATAACCCGGCGTACTTTCACTGCTTTTTCTCCACTTTCTCTTGGATATAAGATATTTTTGCGGAAAAAAGTATTCTATAAGGTACCTCCTCACAAAATTTTGTTAAAATCAATCTACTAGTTTTTACGTGATGTAAACACAAAAAATGAAAGACAGACATACAGGAAAGGAGTTACCATTTTATAATATATACATATTATAAAATGGTAACTAATTTCCTGTATATAATATATACATATCTATATCTATGTATGTATATTGTAACGAGTGATTTTTTAAGAGCTTGAGAACTTTTTTTTAAAAAAAAACGCATAAAATTTGCAAAATCTCATCGGTTCTTTATTTGAAACGTTAGATTGGTCCATGACATTTACTTTTTGAAGATAATTTCATTTAAATGTTGACCGCGGCTGCGTCTTAGGTGGTCCATTCGGAAAGTCCAATTTTGGGCAACTTTTTCGAACATTTCGGCCGGAATAGCCCGAATTTCTTCGGAAATGTTGTCTTCCAAAGCTGGAATAGTTGCTGGCTTATTTCTGTAGACTTTAGACTTGACGTAGCCCCACAAAAAATAGTCTAAAGGCGTCAAATCGCATGATCTTGGTGGCCAACTTACCGGTCCATTTCTTGAGATGAATTGTTCTCCGAAGTTTTCCCTCAAAATGGCCATAGAATCGCGAGCTGTGTGGCATGTAGCGCCATCTTGTTGAAACCACATGTCAACCAAGTTCAGTTGTTCCATTTTTGGCAACAAAAAGTTTGTTAGCATCGAACGATAGCGATCGCCATTCACCGTAACGTTGCGTCCAACAGCATCTTTGAAAAAATACGGTCCAATGATTCCACCAGCGTACAAACCACACCAAACAGTGCATTTTTCGGGATGCATGGGCAGTTCTTGAACGGCTTCTGGTTGCTCTTCACTCCAAATGCGGCAATTTTGCTTATTTACGTAGCCATTCAACCAGAAATGAGCCTCATCGCTGAACAAAATTTGTCACATTTGAACATTTCGAACCGAACACTGATTTTGGTAATAAAATTCAATGATTTGCAAGCGTTGCTCGTTAGTAAGTCTATTCATGATGAAATGTCAAAGCATACTGAGCATCTTTCTCTTTGGCACCATGTCTGAAATCTCACGTGATCTGTCAAATACTAATGCATGAAAATCCTAACCTCAAAAAAATCACCCATTATATACATACATAGATATAGATGTCCTTCTGTCTGTTCGCATTACGTAAAAACTACTGGATGAATTTTAAATTTTGTCGGGAGGTACCTTAACACCTCGGTTTAAATATACAACACTTTTTTCCGTAAGAATATCCCTTTTCCAAGAGAAAATAAACATGGAAAAATTAACTTACAAAATTTTATCGATTTAATAATACTGAAAACTTGGCACCACCTTTTATTTTTGTAAACGGAAATTTATTTTCAGAATTTTAAACACAATTTTTATAAATTCTTATTATACCCTTCACCACATGTGGAAAGGATACTTATATTTAAGTTTATCATTCCATTTGTAATTTCTTCAATATTCATTTCGGATCCCATGAACTAAACATATTCTCAATCCTTATACATAAAATGTTTACAAAAAATTTTTGATAAAACTTTTACAAAATATTTTCGATAAAATTTTTACAAAACATTTTGAATAAAATTTTAACAATATAGTTTCCATAAATTTTTTACAAAATATTTACGATACAATTTTTACAAAATATTTTCGATAAAATGTTTACAAAATATTTGCGATAAAATTTTTACAAAATATTTGCGATAAAATTTTTACAAAATATTTGCAATAAAATTTTTACAAAATGTTTTTGATAAATTTTTACAAAAAATTTTCAGTACAATTTATAGAAAAAAATTTTCGGTAAAATATTTAGAACAAAATTTCGATAAAATAATTACAAAAACTTTTCGATAAAATTTTTAAAAAAAATTTTTCGATAAAATTTTTAGAAAAAAATTTTCGATAAAATTTTTAGAAAAAAATTTTCGATACAATTTTTAGAAAAATATTTTCGATAAAATATTTAGAAAAAAATTTTCGATAAAATTTTTAGAAAAAAAATTCGATAAAATAATTGCAACAAATTTTCGAAAAATTTATTACAAAAATTTTTGATCAAATTTTTATAAAAAATTTTCGATAAAATTTTTAACAAAAACTTTTTGATAAAATTTTAACAAAAAATTTTCCATAAAATGACATATAATTAAATATTTTTACACGAACAAAATGCCTGTTGTTGTTCTAAAGATGAGATTTTCTTCATTGAATTGTGTTTAATTCTTTGTAAATATGTATTAATAAAGGCCACTATCTTAAACAATCGCACAATTCAATTGCAAAAAATGTGACAGAGTTCTGTCTCATGAAAATGGCGTTGTAGGCGACTAAAAAATGATTTTGAAACTCTTATTATTGCATTGAAAAATAAATTAATTTTTTTTTTTAAGATTACCAGAAATTCTGTCACACACATACTCTTCTAATCTATACTATCATATTTTTGAGCTATTTTTGACAGATGGAACGACTGAGTATGATAGTGACTAAAGTCCTTAAGTATACATACAGTGGCACAGATAACTCTACATACCTCTGAATATTTTTCAATTCTAGAAAGCCCGCAGGACATTTATAAAAGAAATTTATATTAAACGACAACATTATAAGAATAAAAAATAAAAACGTATTAATAATTATAAATAAGATAGCATATTTAACAAAAACATTAAAAATCCTATTTTTGGGCACAGAAGTCTACATACTGCTAGGTTAGAAATGCTAATATTATCAATCATGCAAAATAAATAGTGCTACAAATTTTTTTCAGCACTTAGGAAATTCATAGTTACTATTTTAATCTTATTTCCTTCTAATCTTTATTATAATATATTAAAAAAGTTAATAAAATTGATAAAATGTGTGAAAAAGGAAAAAATATGTTTAGAGTTACGGAAACTTGTTGTAAAGTACCACGAAAGTGGAAAATCTCTTCGGGAAAGTGGTGAGTTAGTTGTATGTTCCGAGGCAATTGAACAAACTATAATTAAAAACTGTAAAGAAATAAATGGTTTGAAAGTAAGGCAAGGAGTGGCCGTCCACCTAAAGTATCTAATTATATAAAACGCAAGAATCTTGGAAAGTGAAACAAAATTGAAAACACTGCAGTGGAAATCACAAAATACCTAGAATTTAATAATATTATGTCAATTAACCCAGAAGCAGTTCGAACTATACTTAGAAATTATGGATCTCATAGTTGTGTGCCCAAGAAGAAGCCGTACATCAGCGATATTAATTAAACAAAACACATATTATTTGCAAAAGCCCACGTTAAACAAAACCCTTTCTGGGCTAATGTTATGTTGGGCGACATCAGTAAATTCGGTTTTAATAGGAAACAGAGAGTTTGGCTTAAAAACTGATGACCTATTGCCTATATAATTTACTTCTACTTACTACAACATTTACTTTCAACTGTGATACATGGTGGTGGTAATATCATGCTCTGGGGTCACATATCAGCTGCTGGTGTGGGTAATCTTGTATTGATTGGGATCACAATGGGCCTTTTTGTTAATTTAAATTTAAAGAAACTGATAAACAAATTGAGACTAAATACTGGCTAGCTTTTTCAGCAAGACAGCGATACCAAGCACAATGCGGGCATTGTAAAATAATATCTTATATATGTATGATGTACCTCACCAACTGCATTATTTACCCCTGTTGCCCGATTTAAAGCCATTGAGCACTTATGAGAAGAACTAGATCGCTTATAAAAATAAGCATAATCTAAAGAATTAACTAACTGAAGAATAGAATCACATTTTAGGAGAATTTTTCATGAAAAATAGTCTGGAGGCGGTATAAAGCATATTTGTGTACCCACAAAATATTAATTGGAACTTTGGAAATATTTAATATAGACATTAAATTATTTTTGTATATGTAGTATATGAATTGAACCTTAATTTTTTAATTTACTATTATTACCTGTTCCTTATGCCAATTTATTTCGTTAAAAGGAATTTCTATATCTTGCTTATATTTCTTAGAATTGAAATAAATAGGGGGTATGTAGAGTTTTCTGTGCCACTGTATGTATTATTGATTTCAAAGTTAAAAGAAATAGCATAACTGTACTAGAAATAATTTTGTAAATATTTAAGATTTTAAATTGACATACAATTTACAAATTACAAAAAATCAATGAACTAGATACATATATACAAAAATTTCTACTATCTAGTTTATTTTTAAAAATAATATTACTTTGATAAGATATCGATATTAAAAAGTTTTGACAATTAATTAATTCCTTTAAAGTTACCTGCCGCCTGCACGTTTTTCTATTGAATTTTAAATTAAAATCTTTTTAAATCACGAAAAGTGACTCAATTAAATATTTAATTTTACAATAATTCTTGCAAAAAAAACCGACTTCAAAACAGACAAACTTAAAAGCATGTTTCTTTAAGACGGTAACTATTGCGAACCCTCAAATTTCCGAATTCAAATTTTATACTAGTTATAGCGGTCGTAGCAATACAGGTTCGTTGTAAATTTCAACCTTCTGTCTGTAACGGTTTAAAAGTTTGGTCATATACATCAAATTACATAAACTATTGCGACACCCTGTAATTTATAATTTTAAATAATTATACTTATTATAACAGATATAGTAATGGACATTCTGTCTAATTGTTAAGTGTTTATCAATAACTGTTTAAAAGATAGGGTCATATATATCAAATGACGTCACCTATTGGGACACCCTTTAAATTCAAATTTTAATATAAATACTTTTTAAAGAACACTTTGTAATACAGATTCTTTTTAAATTTTAACTTTGTGTCCATATACATCAAATTACATCAACTATTGGGACACCCTATAATTTCCAATTTTAAATATTTATAATTGTTGTTATTCGAGACAGTAGTGAACATTTTGTCTATTTTTCAAGTGTTTGTCTATAACGGGTCCAAAGATGAGGACATAATGGTCAAATAACATCAATAATGGGGACACCCTTTAATTTATAGATCCAAGTTTTATACTTGTTTTAATAGCGGACTAAGTAATATAGGTTCTTTGTAAATTTAAACTGTCTATCTATAACAGTTGAAAAGTTTGGCCATATATATTACTTTTACATTAACTATTGGGACACCCTTTAATTTCCAAATTCATATTTTACACTTGTTATTTTAGCGGACTTAGCAATACAAGTACTTTGTAAATTTCAACTGTCTGTCTATAAAGGTTCAAAAGTTTGGCCATATATATATCAAAATAAACCAACTAATGGGACACCCTTTAATTTCTAATTTTAAATATTTATACTTATTATAACTGACATAGTAACGAACATTCTGTGCAACTTTCAAGTGTTTGTCTATAACGGTTCAAAAGATAGGAGAATAAAGGTGAAATTAAGTCACCTATGGGGTCACCCTTTAATTTTTAATTTTATTTTTTAATTACTTTTTATTGTTGGGAGCTACAGTGATACGCACTTTTTTTTAATTTTAAATTGGTGACCTATAATGTTCATAATACACGTAAAAAACATGTATGTTGTATGGGGACACCCTTTAATTTTTAAAATTTTGAACTTCTTTTAAAATGGGACCAATCTGTAGCCATAACCTTTCTACTGGTGCAAAATTTTTAAAATCGGTTCAGAAATGACTGAGTTCTGCGGGCACAAACATAAAAAAAAAAAAAAGCAACATTCAGACGAATTGATAACCTCCTTCTTTTTTTGAAGTCGGTTAAAAATAAAATCAAATTAGTACACTGTGCTACAAGTTGGTTACACCATTATATGGACCAGTACTAATAATTGAAAAACCACATTTGTTTAACTAAAAAGGCGCCTCGTAAAATATTAAGAAATCGTAATTGTTTTTGATAATTGTTTTAAGGTAATAAACTTTTTCTATAGAGAATTTATTTTATTTATGAGAATTATTGGCAATTTAAAAACGGGTTTTAAGGATTTTTGCGATTTTTTGCATAATTTGCCGTTATTGTAGTAGCTTTGTCTGGCAACTATTAATGTGAATTTAGAACATTAAAAGTGGTTTTACACGACGTGTGTTTGTCATATGAATTGTCAGTTTGATAACCCATATGTAATTTCATGTGTTTGTCAAAATAGGCACTTTACATACGGTTTATAATTTTTGCTTTCAAACGTACATGTGTAATTACATCTGACATAACCTATAATATATAATTTTTCCGCCACACAGTTTTGTATTGCCAACCACAGCTGATGCAAAGATGCAAACGTAGTGCTTTTTCCACGCTTTTGGTACCACAAAAAACCTAAAATAGCAAAATATCAAGTTGGCATTAAAGGATGTCAAATAGAACACGTTCTAAATGAAAAATGTCATATGTATTGTTCACATGGAAAATACACATGTTATGTTTGAAAGGGTTCACATGACGTGTTTAGAATTTACACATGGAAACGTGACAAGTCATATGACAAATACACGTCGTGTAAAACCACTTTAAAAGCATGTTAATAATAACAAACGTACATGTGTAATTACATGTGACATAACCTACAATATATAATTTTGCAGCACACAGTTTTTTATTTGCAACCACAGCTGAAGCAAAGAAGCAAACCTAGTACTTTTACCAAATTTTTAGCGCTTTTGGTACCACAAAAAACATAAAATAACAAAATATCACATCAAAATAGAACACGTTCTAAATGAATAATGTCATATATATTGTACACATGGAAAATACACATGTTATGTTTGAAAGGATTCACACGACGAGTTTAGAATTTACACATGGAAAACTGACAAGTCATATGACAAATACACGTCGTATAAAACCACTTTTAAGGATTTATGAAAACACGTTTCTCTTATGAGGACACTTATTATTTTTTAACTTTATTGATATTTTTATTAAATTATAATTTGTTTTATTGTTTTAGCGACCATATTAATACACCGAA
Source organism: Phasia obesa (assembly GCA_949628195.1). Taxonomy (NCBI): domain Eukaryota; kingdom Metazoa; phylum Arthropoda; class Insecta; order Diptera; family Tachinidae; genus Phasia; species Phasia obesa. The sequence goes on from OX451219.1 coordinate 14,966,825, forward strand.
ATAATATATATATTTTTTTAATAACACTAAATAAAACCCTTTCCGAACTTTAAGCATACAGTTTAATATTACCAAAATATTAGCGGCAGAATTTTGTTGGGCTACTGCATACGTTGGATCGCTTCTGGAAAGTCGGATGCATGGAAAAAAGGATCTCATTGTAGAGCTGGCAAACTATCGTTAGTCAAAATATTCGATATTTTCACAACTAACTATCGATATTAAAATTAACTTTTTAATAATAGAAAAATCATGCAGAACGAACTTAATTTGGTTTCATACTTTTGTTTATTTAAAAAATAAAAATAAAAATTTAATATACAATACTATGTATAACGAAATTATTTTATTCGTAAATAAAAATTCCAATAATTTTATTCATAAAAATAGTTACCCAATCATTTTTTGTTATAAAGACCAACTTATCGGATGCTCTGGTGGGATAGTAGGTGTGTTAGTATATCAATATGGGGGTTGTGGGTTCGATTCCCTCCCTCACTATAACGAGTGAATTGTTGCGTTACTATGCTTGGTAAATTAAGTTAAAATATAATTTGTAATTTTATTAATTAAATAAAACATTGTATTAATTAAATTAAAAAATATGTACATACATATATGTACATTTTTTGGTTTTAGCTAGATTTTCTATCTGAAATAATGGTCCCTGCTTTGCTTATATTTTTTCAGATACTATGAAAGTTGCAGTTATAAAAAAAAACGTAAGGCATATAATTTTATAAACGACATTTGATTAGTGTTCTATAAATCTATTTAGTATCGCTATCAAAAAAAATTTTCGATAGTCCAGTGGAAACATAGTACCATCGATTGTTTGCCAGCTTCTCCCATTGCACTTGACAAACAGTCGGTTATAAAACGCATGAGGCGTGTGTACATTTAACTCGGTTAATGAGGTAACATTGATAAAGGTTAAGGGATACGTAGGCACAGCTGGGAATGATCTGAGCATTGGACAAATGCTAGCAATTACCCAGAGACTCCGTGATAAGATAGATATCATTGAAGTTAAGAGTAAAGACTGGTGGTAGTACGTGACAATGAAAATAAGTTTGCCATAAATACAATTTGGTTGCTTATAATCAATTTAATTGTTTATAAGCACAAGGTCTTTTTTATAAAAATTTTTAATTTTTATTTTTTATTTTTTTTTCATTCATTTAAAATTTTGTAACACTTATTATTTTTATTTCCTGAACGTGCTATCCAATGGTGTAGCGAAATATTGAAAATAAAAATTAAAAATTAAAAAAAAAAAATACATATAACTATAAAAATGGGTCAAAAACTACAATAATTGTTGCTTATAATGAAGAGCCCCCACAAAAACCCCTAAGGGTCTGTGAGCACATACACAATCTCAACTAGAATCTCACAAAGAGAACAAAACATGTAAAAATTTTAAATCAAGGGCATACAAGCTTTCAACTATGTAGGTTTGTATCACTTTGCTAAATATTTAGCAAACCAATGCATTTTCATTTAAAGCACTTTTTTTGGTTGGGGGCCTTTGCTTATAATCAATGAGGGCGGAAGGGAGTTGTAAAGAGAGCGGTCTGCTTCGATACTTCCCCTAAAAAATTTCTTTTATTCAAAATTTTTGTATTATTCATAAGCAATTTTTTATTTTTTCTAAAAACCATTTAAAAATGTTTTTTTTTTCTGTACGACACGGTGTTGTTTTGCAATTTAAGTTAAACGAAAACCAGAGAAAATATAATTCTTGCAAAAAAAAACCGACTTCAAAACAGACAAACTTAAAAGCATGTTTCTTTAAGACGGTAACTATTGCGACACCCTGTAATTTCCGAATTCAAATTTTATACTTGTTATAGCGGTCGTAGCAATACAGGTTCATTGTAAATTTCAACCGTCTGTCTGTAACTGTTTAAAAGTTTGGTCATATATATCAAATTACATAAACTATTGCGACACCCTGTAATTTATAACTTTAAATATTTATACTTTTTATAACAGATATAGTAATGGACATTCTGTCTAATTGTTAAGTGTTTATCAATAACTGTTTAAAAGATAGGGTCATATATATCAAATGACGTCACCTATTGGGACACCCTTTAAATTCAAAATTTAATATAAATACTTTTTAAAGAACACTTTGTAATACAGATTCTTTTTAAATTTTAACTTTGTGTCCATATACATCAAATTACATCAACTATTGGGACACCCTATAATTTCCAATTTTAAATATTTATACTTGTTGTTATTCGAGACATAATAGTGAACATTTTGTCTATTTTTCAAGTGTTTGTCTATAACGGTTCCAAAGATGAGGACATAATGGTCAAATAACATCAATAATGGGGACACCCTTTAATTTATAGATCCAAGTTTTATACTTGTTTTAATAGCGGACTAAGCAATATAGGTTCTTTGTAAATTTCAACTGTCTATCTATACCAGTTGAAAAGTTTGGCCATATATATTACATTTACATTAACTATTGGGACACCCTTTAATTTCCAAATTCATATTTTACAGTTGTTATTTTAGCGGACTTAGCAATACGAGTACTTTGTAAATTTCAACTGTCTGTCTATAAAGGTTCAAAAGTTTGGCCATATATATATCAAAATAAACCAACTAATGGGACACCCTTTAATTTCTAATTTTAAATATTTATACTTATTATAACAGACATAGTAACGAACATTCTGTGCAACTTTCAAGTGTTTGTCTATAACGGTTCAAAAGATAGGAGAATAAAGGTGAAATTAAGTCACCTATGGGGTCACCCTTTAGTTTTTAATTTTATTTTTTAATTACTTTTTGTTATTGGGACCTACAGCGATATGCACTTTTTTAATTTTAAATTGGTGACCTATAATGTTCATAATACACGTAAAAAACATGTATGTTGTATGGGGACACCCTTTAATTTTTAAAATTTTGAACTTCTTTTAAAATGGGACCAATCTGTAGCCATAACCTTTCTAATAGTGCAAAATTTTTAAAATCGGTTCAGAAATGACTGAGTTCTGCGGGCACAAACATAAAAAAAAAAAAGCAACATTCAGACGAATTGATAACCTCCTTCTTTTTTTGAAGTCGGTTAAAAAACAAAACAAAGCAAATGCACGATAGTAATGATGATGACATTTAATGAATAATTACTAATTGTTTAAACGGTGTTTAATGATTATCGAGTTGATAAGCTGTTGTTGTAGACAAATAAAATAAAATAAAATAATAAAAAAAATCAGCGATACGAGTTAAACTTTTTACTGCGTCAATAAATAAATGTTCACCACAATTTCAACATAAAAAGAAAACATACAAAGGTGGCAACTTCACTGATAAGAAACATATGTACATATTTACAAATTTTAACTATGTATATCGGTTTATGTATATACATATGCATAAGTATGTGTAATTGCACATATATGTATGGATGTATTTTTACACATACAAATTTTTAAATAAGACGATCCCCCTTGATTAAAAGACTTTGCCTTCAAAAATGTTTTGAATATTTTTTATTGACTCGCTAATTAATTGCTTAAGATTTAAAAACAATAACAAGTTTTTTTCCATTATTTTATGACTAGACTTAAGGCGCTGTAGATAATTTTGCCTTTGTATATTTAAAATAATTAAACTTGCTTTCTACACATCCATATGTACACAAGCACACATATGTATGTATATATGTATTTATGTACATACAGATAAAAATATTTATGATCGTATGTATGTACATACATACATATGTATGAAGACGAGCCCCCTGTATTTAATGTATTTGTGAAGAAGAATTTTTCTGTGTGTTTTTGAATTATTTTTTTGGTATTCTTTTTATTATTTATGTCTCTTCTTGTTAGCTAAATTATACAATTTTTAAAATATTTTTTTTTTCAACTTTCGACTTTTAGTTTATTTTTATTATTTATTTATTATATATTTTTTGGTAAAAACGGCGCGTTTTGAAAAGAAGAAACATATTGAAAAATGTATTTTTATAATTTAAAAGGAATGATAAGCACGCTTAAATTTTTTGAGTAGTTTGTTAACTTTCTTTTTTCCTTTCCTTTCCTTTTCTTTCATTTAATTTCCTTTCTTTCCTTTTCTGTCTTTTATTTTATCAAAAGTCACAACTCAAAACCGATATTAGGTAAGATGTAATGGGAGTTCTATATTTAATCCCATATACATACATATGTACATACATATCGTCACATAAAATGCAAAAGGCCGTAACTACACTTTTTAGTTTTTTACAGGAGAAGGAATAAACGTTATAAATTAAAGACTACTTAAAACTTAATATTCACATTTTAGACTCAAACTTAGAAAACAAACATAACACACATTGAAAGATAATCAAAGCCAACTTTGTTTTGATTTTTTTTTTGGAAAAGTGCAGGTACGGCTTTTTGGTTTAGTTGACGTTGCAGTTACGGCCTTTTGTTTTTCACCAATAAAGTCGTTATTTTTGGACGTATACATGTAAAATTTGCTGTGTAGATGTGTTTCGGTTAAGTTCGTCATAATCAATCAAAAAGTAAATTTTGAATTTTTGAGTAGTTACGGCCTTTTGCATTTTAGGTGACGATATATACCTAACCATCCCACTTAGATAAATGCCCTATATGCCCTTATATAAATAACTATCGCAATAAGGAACAAAATTTTTTCGAAAAAAATTTATCGACAACAATAATTTTTCTTAGCAAAAAAAACTATAGAAAAATTTCTTCTAAGAAATTTATTCCAAAAAAAGATAAATACCCTATATGCCCTTAGATAAATAACTATCGCAATAAGGAAAGTTATCGATAAATAATTTTTCTTAGCAAAAAAAAAACTAGAAAAATTTCTTCTAAGAAATATTCCAAAAAAAAACTTCTACAAAAAATAGTCTACATAAATATTCGAAAAATATCAATAACATTACTAGAGTGATTACTTGCATTAAAAAAACTTAAATTTTTTTTTAGGTAATCACTCTAGTAATGTTAACGATAATTTAGAAAATGTTATCGATAACATTACTAGACTTATTATTTGTTTTCAAAAATTATTATCGAAAACATTACTAGAACTATTGCGGGCATTCAAAAAAATTCAAATATAATCGCAATAAGTAAAGCTATCGATAACAAAATTTTTATTTAAAAAAAATATTTTTGCTTAAAATTGCTTATAATTTTTTTTAACTAAACTATCTATAAAATAATTTATTCGTATATAAAATAGTTATCGATGTTTTTTTGTTTTAATTGTTAGGATTATTAATATATTTGTGTAAGAAAAATAAACGCTAACAAAAACCTTTTTGGGAAACATAATCGACAAAGAATATTTTTCTAGCAAAAACTATTGATGTTTTTTTAAGAGAAAAAAAAAACAATCAATAACAAAAATTTAAAAAAAATCGAAAACAAATATTTATCTACGAAAAACAATCTATAACAAAAACTTAGTAAGTTAAATTAACAATAACAAAAACAATTGAAAAAAAAAATAATGTAAAATAAGCTAAACTATGGCACAAATTTTCCCAGAAACCTATATATAAAATTAATGAAAATTCCCTATATGAGAAGTAGGTTAATAAAAATTATTTATGACAAAATTGTTTCAGGAAAAATGATCGATAACACAATTTTTTAAAGAAAAATAATAAAAATGTTGCTAAAAATAAAAAAAAATAACGATAAAATTGTTTTAAATTTTTTTTATTATTAAAAAATCAGGTTTTACAAAAAGAAAGTAGCAGTTTTTGGTGAACCGTAGATTTTTTAATAATTATTATATTTATAAATTTTTGTGGAATTTCGCATTTTTTGGATAAGAGATATTTTAGGATAAATGCGATTTTAGGCGCTAATTTGTAGGTATTTTTTTGTTATGAATATTTGGTTTATGGTGAAATTTAATTTTTTTTTAATTTGTGATATTTTTTTGGCGTAAATTTAATTTTTGTAGTTTTTATTATTATTATTATTATTATTATTATTATTATTATTATTATTATTTTCCTCCTTTATTAACTAGTTTGTTTATTTTGATATATACAGTTTGAGATCTTATAAATAGATATTATAGCCCGTTCAGGCTGCTACGAAATTAAGTCATTTCGTGATTTCGACCGAAATCAACTTGAAATTACGTAATTTCGCATACATTTCAAATTAACTCATTTTACTTAATTTCGTCGAAATTAACTTGAAATTACGATATACAACGCTGGTTTTGTATAAAAAGCTACATTTTTTGCAACCATGACCATATTTACAACCGTGAAAGTGGGCTTTTGTCAGAAAAAATTTAAAAGCCAAATGAAATGGAAATATAAACATAATTGTACATTAATTTTGTTGTAGTGCTGTTTTTAATATTCGTGTATATTTGAAATTAATGCGAAAGTGTTGTGCAAAAGCTTTTTTTCAAAGAAAAAATTATACAAATGTAACTAAACGTGATCAGCTGTTTGCGATATCATCTCAAATGTCAAAAAGCCCAGTATGAACACCTTAGATTTCGTTCGTAATTTCATCTCGAAATTACTTAATTTCGTGGCAGCCTGAATGGGCTATTACAACAATAAAATAACAGAAGAAATTTTTATATATTTGCTTAACGTTCAATATTATAATTAACTGTTCACAGGAATAGTCTGTAACATAACTTTACATTAATAATTTTTATAGTGAATATGGACATTTTGGGAATTTTTTGGATTTTTTTTTTTGTGAATAATTATTTTCAAAATATTATGCATTTAATTCGAAATTTTGCTTATTTAATTTTTTACATATATAATTCTTGTATGAATCTGCATCATAACCAACCACTAAAATATTACGTTATAATTTATTGATGCAACGCGTGGGTGTCATTCAGCGGATTTACAATGTGTTATTTAAACAAAAATAAAAATTATAATTAAGATGTCATTATATAGGAAACAATGTGGCAAGATAACAATAACAAAATTTTTACTGTTTAATTATAGCTGTTTTTATTCAAATGTGCTTAAATGTTTAAACATTCCTTTCCCCTTTAACTATTGGTAAGTTCTGAAAACCGCCTTTAAAGGGTTAAATTTAGTATATATTTTTCATGTTTCTCAAAATTTTTATTACTTGTTTATTGAAATATATTTTTGTTTTTTTGTTTTTTTGTTTAGTTATTGCTAATGTGGCAATTTAAAAATTATTAACAAAAGTGAATGCAAAACACGTTAATTAATTTAACAACAGTAATATATTTCACAATTAATATTTAAAAAATTGTAATTTATTTAAGAAGGCTTTTTAAAAGCTTTTGACACAACATGCGAAAAAAAAGTGTAGCGGCTCAAGGACAACAATATAAAACTCTACACGAGCATACTAGAGACTTAAAGAATCGTATTATTTAAAGGAAATAAAAAAACTAGCACGACACTAGACTAAAATTATTGAGTTTAAAGTAGGCTATGCCGACAAATAAAACACCTGGTTACAAAAGAAAAAAAAAATGTTATTCACAGAATTATCACAGAGCCCTCGATTATTATGTATCAAAGTGCTGGATTCACTATGCTACACAATAGTACGACTCGATGACAAAAACAAAATTCTGACCTACTGAAAAAATCGTTTTAAGTGCCACACTATTCTATTTCAATGTCTGTCTAAAACGGTTCAAAAGTTTGGCCATATGCATCAATTTACATCAACTATTGAGACACCCTTTATAATTTTATTATACGGGACATAGTAGTGGAGATTCTGTCTAATTTTCAAGTGTTTGTCTATAACGGTTCAAAAGATAGGGCTAGATAGGTAAAATTATATCAATTATGGGGACATCCTTTAGTTTCCAAATTTAAATTATATACTTGATGTTATAAAGTACTTAGATATACAGGTTCTTTGTAAATTTCAACCGTCTTTCTGTTACGGTTCAAAAGTTTTGCAATATACATCAAATTACATCAACTATTGGGACACCCTTTAACTTCTAATTATAAATATTTAATTTCTGATTATAAATATTGGACATTCTGTCCAATTTTCAAGTGATTGTCTACAATGGTTCAATTGGTTCAATTGACGTCACATATGGGGACACCCTTTAATTTTTAAGTTTATTTTTTATTTATTTCTGTTATTGGCAGCTATAGTAATAAGTAGTTTTTTTAAATTTTAAAAGGGTGCCCTTTACGGTTCATAATACACGTAAAAAACACGTATGTTGTATGGGGGCACCCTTTAATTTTCAAAATTCTGAACTTCTTTTAAAATGGGACCAATCTGTAAGCATTTCCTTTCTAATAAAAGAAATTTTTAAAATCGGTTCAGAAATGACTCAGTTCTGCGGGCACAAACATAAAAAAAGCAACATTCAGAGGAATTGATAACCTCCTTCTTTTTTTGAAGTCGGTTAACAAAATATAAATACATACAATAGCTCGACATTAAAATAGGATAAATCAAAACTTTAATTCTAGGGTATTTGAAAGTAATTATAATTGACCATTAAGGTCCTTGAATTTCTGTTGCTAATTTACTATCAAATATTTTGCCAAATTAATTACCTGTTTTATAAGCAAAAGGCCTGCAGTATTAGGAGCTGAATACTCTATAATTTGTGCTTGAAACTTGCTTGCAAAGCCACCAGATCTTAATCCGACAGAGTATGCTTGGAGTTATTTGGAAGAATAATTAAAGAGTCATCAAGTTACTAAAAAAGATCTTACAAAGGAAGTAAAAATATATCGGCTGAATACCGCCGAAAACTGATTGCGACGATGCAAAAACGTTTAAACGCTGTAGTTCAGCAAAGAGGCATTACAACTAAATTACCTATCACTTATACATAAAAGATTTATCAAAGTAAACAATAAAAATCCTAAACATAAATCAAAAACTTTGCAATTTAGTTAGTTCTAGACAGGGTTGAAGAACTATGAAATTCGAAATGTTTACTATTGAAGGAAAGGGTAAAAAATATTGATTAAATAAAACAATTTATTCAATAAATTGTATATGAAATTGTACCAAAAAAGCATGTAGTGTACCAGTGTACCACAGACGTGTAAATTGTACCACAAATACCAACACTGTTTCACACACACAAACTTCTAATCTATTATACTTTTTGAGCACATATGCCAATTTTGACAGATCGAACGACTGAGTATGATGAAAGTGAAAGCCTTAACAAATAAATACATTACTTTAAAAACAAATTTATTTAAAATATTAAACAAAACAGGTAAGAAATCTAAAAACTCTTAAAGCGGGAATTTAGTAAAAGCGGGGATTAAACGAGATCGACTTTAAAAAAATAGGGATGGAATAATCCCAGAAAAAGAGGGATGTCCGGTAACGTTAGCTATATCAGATTGTTGCAGATTGTTTTGAGCTTTTAAATTAATTGACTTTTTTGGGGTTTTAAAGTTGATTTGTGTATCATTGCTTCCAAGCAAACATATTGCCAGAGTACTCCACTTTTAGATTGATACTTTTTGCCTCCTCTATTTAATTTCAACTTAAAAATTTTTGACAAGTTGAGTTGTAATTGATAATACCAAATTGTAATATTTCAACTGAAGTAGAGTTGAGTTGTAAACCGTAATAGGGGCCTAAATATTACTCATCCAGTGAAAAATTTGAGTTTTAAAGGCTGCTCCACCCAATGGAAAACTTATTGATTAAAATTTTTAAGGTTATGCACGATAACCAAAAAACGAGATTGAAGTACTCCCAAATGCATCATTTTTTAAACTAAAAAGAGTTTTATGTGGTACTCCACCATTATAAAACTTTTGATTGTAAATATTTTTAGGTTATATAAGATAATAAAATTATTAACCACTGTATCTCAATATTAATACTGTTAGAGGCAGATCCAATCAGTCAATGCTAGAGTTAGCCAGGTCGATAATAAGAATGATGCCCACGATTGTTGTTTATACACCCAGAACAACTTTACCACGGTAAAGCTAATTTAAACAACCATACACGCCATCAGAAGGTTAAATTAAGCATGCCTTATGAAAGGCCTGAAGTGAGAAGGCCAAAAAATATTAACAATTTTAAGCTACGACATTCTTCATTTTATTTATCAATATTTAAATTAATTTTTTGCTTTTTTATACCCTTCACCACAGGTGCAAAGGGTATATCTAAGTTTGTCATTCCGTGTGTAATTTCTACAATATTCATTTCCGACCCCATAAAGTATATATATTCTGGATCCTTATACATAGAGAAGTTGATTAAGCGATGTCCGTCTGTCCGTCTGTACGTGTTAGTGTTGTAATGTCACTTGCCAAGGCACCAGAAGAGATACAAAAAATTTAAGCACACCAATCTGTCACGCATAGTTTCGAAAATTTTGGTATTGCAATTCAGCAACATCGGATCATTCCTTTGGAGGCTGTGGGCCAAAAAACACGCCCACCTATATTTTTTCACGTTTTTTGTTTAAATTTTTTTCGGCTTTTATGATTTTGTTTTCCTTTTTTGTCAAATAAATAATAGACTGCGACAGGTAGATCGCATACAGATCTCGGGGGATCAATAACACTCTGCGAGGGGCGCTTTTTGTTTGTTTTTAGATTGGTAGGGTTTTTCTGCTTTGCTTTGTATTAGAGACCTTAATAGAAAGCAATACACATAGAGGTAGCCAAGGGACCCACAGGGTACCCACTGGCAAATAGGAGCAGTTAAAAGGCACGTGGGGGGTCAATATGAGGAAATTTTTTTTTTGTAAGGATTTCTTTTTGCTTATTCTCACCATTCTAACTCAATATAGATTGCAGAAAAGTCATAAATTTAACAAAAAATTTTTTGTTAACAATTTTCGAAAAATTAATTAAATCAAAAATTTCAATATTTCTTTGAAAATGAAAATCATGACTGTAACATAACATATATTTAATATTAAGAATATATATATGTATGTATGTGTGTATATAGAGTAACATATTTTTTTAAATGCGTTTGATTTTTTTTAAATGCGTTTGATTTTTAAGTAGATGAGATCTCTGTTTTAAAACCTAGGTGCATTAAACACATAGACATCATCAGGATACCGAATAAAACTGTCAAAAATAAAATACACACGTTTATAGGTAAACGATTATTTTGAAGCCAGTATAGCTACATGACTACACACTACCACCGTTGTGGCTGTCGTCAACTTAGGCTAATTTCTATTTTATTCAACAAAAGAAAATGTCACAAAATTGTAAATTACAAATTCATATACAAACAAAAAGTTTTGGAGGAAATATTTATAATTTTTTGAAAAAGTTATTTAATTTTATAAAAGCAAAATAAGTATTTCTACAACAATGTCAGAGTTTACGATGTAGCTGTCGGCTTCAATATCATTAAGTAGCTGATAACACGGCGACAATTGTAGCCAACGGAATTTGTTTTCATTTGACTTCTATTTCTTTAAAGAATAATGAAATTAAAGAATAATGAAATAAAGAGTCAACAATATGGATAATGCTGTACATGTCTGTATAAATAAAATCACCGTGGTGAAGGGTATAGAAGATTCGGCACGGCCGAATATAGCACTTTTACTTGTTTATTCTAAACTTAAAGTCAAGACCTACACACAAATAAATTATAATTTATTTTTATTTTTAAAATGCGTGTGTTAATGAGCGATTTATTTAGTTTACTACGTAAACAACTATTTAAAAAAATAAATGAAAGATAAATAATTTTCTATAGAAAATGAAAATAATATCAAATAATTTAAAATACTTGAAATAAAAAAAGAATAAAATAATTAAAAGTAAAAATCGTATAGAACAATAAATGGGTCAACGATAGCATTTAGGGCACTGAATATGCAATTTCAAAAAAATATTAAAACATTATTTATTATTATATTATATTAATTATTAATATTTTTATTTAATTATAATTATTGCTTACAATTTAATTTTTAAAATTTAACATTGATAATTACGCTTCATAAGAAATCCCTGAGAAAGTTCCAATTAAAAAGAAGAAAACTTGTTCAAGCATAGTGGCTAATAACAAGTGTTCAATTGTTTTCCAAGGCTTTAATTGACGCATCGACGTAAATGACTTCAAATACCCCAACGAAAAATAGCCAATAAAAAAATAGAAATCGCACTATTGCAGGTGAATTCACTCATCCGAAACATTAATATTATTGCCCAATTTTCATTTTAAAACTTTTGCTTTATTTTGTACTAGCCGTGCCCACACGCGTTGTGTGCGTTAGATTTTGCCTTGAAAGTGATTCACATCAAATTTAAAAACTCTTACGTATTTTCTTTATATAAAGGTATCCATCCCTGGATAAAATTCTAAAACTTATATAAAATTCGAAAAGTTATCGTAAAGCTCTGTAAAAGGTATTTAAAATATTTTAATAACAATGTAATACCACAAAGAAAAAATACAAATCATACACGAATTTTATTCAATTGGCTTAGCCTCTTCAGCGCATCGTCTGAAAGTAACGTGTTTCTTCGATTATCATCTTAAGACCAGATGATACTTGAAGTTTCCATGACCTGTTACTGGACCCAGTTAATTAAGGATTATATCAGATACCTTTCTGGTCTTCCTGTAAAATTGTATAAAAAATGCCGGAGTATTTGGTGGTAGTCGAACCCCCAACCCCGAACTTGTGGAATAGCACAATGACAGGAGTGGGTACATTACATTTTTTTATGAATATTTATAAAAGGATATGAAAAAACGATTTACGCGATGAGTGGCACAATAAAGGCGGGTGTACGGGTGTATGCACGTGAAGTCACTACGACAATAATCAATCAATTTTGCAACGACCTGCTACCCCATACTCATACTCTTCAGATTGAGGGTCTTGTGACTATTTATTGTTTTCAATTTTAAGAAATGGCTGGGTGGTAAGAGATATGAGTCAAATGAGGTCCTTGTGACTATTTCCTGTTTCTAAATTTGAAGAAATGACTGGGTGGTAAGAGATTTAAGTCAAATGAAGAGGTCATCGTTGAAACAAATAGCCTTTTGCAGGGCCTTGTTATTATTATATGAAGTTAATAAAAACAAGTAAGAATGCTATATTCGGCCATGCCGAATCTTATATACTCTTCACCATAGATATTGTGTCACCCTCTTATGATTCTTTAAAAATGTTTGGTAAATTTTTTGCCAATTTATTTGAAAATTTTTTGTTAAATTTTTTTGTAAAATTTTTTTTTTTCAATTTTTTTGTATTTTTTTTTAATTTTATAGAATTTTTTTGTAAATTATTAACTACCTGCAATCTATATTGCGTTAGAATGGTCAGACTAAAGCAAAAAAAATCCTTAAAAAATTTCCTCATATTGCTCCTAGTTACCAGTTGACGCCCTGTGGGTCTATTAGCTACCTATATATGTACTGCTTTCTATAAAGGCCTTCAATATAAATCAAAAGAGAAAAACCTTACCAGTTTAAAAATAAACAAAAAATCGGCCCTCGCAGGGGGTAATAGAATCCCCGAGATTTGTAGGTACTCCCTGCGATCTACCTGCCGCGTTGTAATATTTACTTAACAAAAAAAAGCAAAAGAGAATGTTAAAACCTAATAAAAAAATTTAAAAAAACGTGAAAAAATTTAGGTGGGTGTGGTTTTTTGCTGTTGCTGAATTATAATCCCAAAATCTGCAAAACTATGACTGGCGGAATGGTGTATCTTGTCTGGTGCCTTGGCAAACGACATTACTACCCGAACACGGACAGACGAAGAGACGGACTTAGCTTAATCAACTTTACTGTGTAACAAGGAACCAGAATATATATACTTTATGGGGTCGGAAATGAATATTGTAGAAATTACACACGGAATGACAAACTTATATGTATGTATATACGCTTTCCACCTGTGGTGAAGGGTATACATAAGTATAAAAAAGTAGAAAGACGATGGACTATGGCAGAACGATTTTTTGCTTAGCCATACTTCTGTCAATAATTACCTTCGCCATGTAGCTGACGACTGGTTGTGTAGATAAGTATTCTGAGTTTTTGTTTTTTAATATGGCCAAGATTACTTGCACAGTAGTCAAAGTGTGCGAAAAAGGATTTCAATTGTGGATGTAAGATTTTGCCATGATAAAAGATCAATTCGAACTGAATTTGACACATGACGCCAAGGCGAATTCATACCAGGTGTGAGCAGTAGAGCAACAACTACAACAAAACAACAACTTTGACATTAGATTAGCAGATATGAAACAATGTATTTTTGACAAGACATTAGCAAAAAAACGAGAGCAAAAAACAATCAGCTGGGCTATCAACTCCACCTGGTATGAATTCGCCTTGCATGCCCCGTATTACTTATCAAAAATCATACTTTTAAAAATCAAATCTAAAAAATATGTATATACATACATATGTATATTTTTATTATTATAAATGTTTGAAGAACTCTGAGTGTTTGGAATCTGGACTTTGACATTTGAGTCAATGTTTTATGTATTTTGTTTTAATTATACAAATAAATGAAAAACTGTCTAGTGTTATTGCAAAAATAAAAAATATTTAAGTATGCGTGTGCTATTTATGAATGTTTCTTTTTTATTTAAATTAAAAAATGATAAGATGTACTTATTTTTTTAAAAGAACATTTTTTGAATTGCAGAGATAAGATTGTTTCATTGAGCACTTTTTATTATTAGTTGAGGGCACAAATGTAAGAAGTTCAAATCATTTTTAAGAGATAACACAACTACTTACTTCGGCTTAACCTTAAAGTAACCACCGTCGTTTAGCTAGGTCTTGGCAGCCATTAAAAATAAACAACTCGTTTCGGTATCTTACAGCCAAACCTAAATTAACGAGACAAGTGTTATCCTTCTGTCAAAAATTCTCATGTACATACCAAGGCGAATTCATACCAGGTGTGAGCAGTAGGACAACAACTACAACAAAACAACAACTTTGACATTAGATTAGCAGATATGAAACAATGTATTTTTTGACAAGACATTAGCAAAAAACGAGAGCAAAACACAATCAGCTGGGCTATTGACTCCACCTGGTATGAATTCGCCTTGGTACATACAAAATGTATGAAGCCAAAGCAAATAGATCGGCGTCAACGCTCTGTAATATGAAAATCTAACAGCTAAACCTAAACAAGAGCGTAATACGTAAAGGCGTCTAGCGGCTTGCTTTGAACAACCCTAAAAAGGAGCGCAACTCTCTGTAATAAACAGAACATATTTTATTTAGTAAATTCTAACTAATTGAAACGCAAAATAGAGATAAAATCGCTATATAAACCAGAAAGTACCTAAAATGGCACCACCCTTACTCAAAAAAAAAAAAACAAAACAGTTTGTTTGCACCACCCAACGCTCTGTCAAAAATGGATTTGAGAATTATCAACCGTTGACGCCGCTATTTAGGCTTGTTTCATACAGTTTGTATGTACATGAGAATTTTTGACAGTTATTTACGCCTTACTCGCTTGTTTAGGTTTAGGTTTAGCTGTAAGCGTTACTGTTTTTTGAGGAATAGTCATGACATTTTAGTTACTGTTGTCATACCTTTCGTGAAAATTGGTGACACATCTTAGAGAACTATATATGGCGTGGTTTGATAATACTGTTCTCACATCGAAAGCGCTTGCCAACCGTACCAAAGAAACAGCCAGTGGCGACGGGCTTCCCCGAAACAACATTATCTCTATTTTGCATTTCTTTTCATTGGGTTTTATTAAACAAGATAAGTAAACATTACTGTTAATGACATAACGTTGCCCTCTTAAATTGCTATCGTTGGATCATTAGCACATGCGTGTCACCATTTCAAAAATGTGTTAGATGAAATGATCAAGATTAAGATTAACATGGGCACCTAGTCGTGTTGGCTCTTATCCGACAGTTGGCTCTTATCCACCGGGTAAAAAGAAAGAAAGAGTAGACTTGCGCACCATACGATACTTGTGTAAAAACACCTAATATCGCATTCGGGTGTACCGCACAGTCACAACGAGTAGCAAATAATAGATATATGGCAAGCCTGGGCCCATGATCTAACAACCTCATGTTTAGGGGTTTGTAGACTATCCAAACTCCAACAACAGCAATAGCACCCTTGATCCACCATGCACCATCTCTGCATATATTGATCCAAACCACAGCAAACACGCTTACTCCCGATGGGAACCTAACCAAGAACCGGACACAGATAGTAGCGGCTCTCTGTGGAACTACCAGTTTCCGTGGTACCAGTCGTTTGGACACTGGTCGGGCCTCGAAAAGGACCCGTTCTTTCAGATTTAGGCTTCAGAAAGCCCTGGACAGTGAGAGTATGTACTGCTGGGGGGTATGTGTTAGGTGATGTTGAGTTCTCCACAACGCGGAGATGTTTTTATGCCTCTTCGTAACCGTAGACATACAACACACCTGAGACCACGATTAATCACAGCTGTTGGACAGATTCCAAGTTATATTGAAGCTTAAACGACCGTATTTGGTAAAAAATAATGTGACAATGTAATATATTACTATCATAGCCAAATACACAAATTAGGCTACAAATTGTTATCCTATACAATATATTAACTAGATTGTATATCGAGTGACCGCTTTTATGACAATTTTAAGATATTCTATTAATTAGAAGCAATAAAAAAGCTGCAAAACGATGAACTAAAGTATCAGGCTGTATCACAGTCCCTAAGTACCGCCAACACCAGGGATCTCTTCTACAGCTTTTAACATAGGCTGGACTAGCCAGGCTGGGTTCCTGATACACAAACGAGAGTGATATCAGCTTGACTAAACTGTCTGGATAACGCATGCTTGTCCTATTAGAATTGATGACGTAATGTGTGACGTCAGTGAAAGGGTCTTACAAAGTAACTATTACCGTTACTAGAGAAATAATTTTTTTTTTTTTTTTGTAGAAGCCAAATAAACTTGACCACTGGGCCGCCCTTGAACCTCGAGAGGGCTAAAGGTCAAAAACCATTTAAACACGTGTATGTGTATAATCAATGTTTTACAATATTTTTCAACTCGTGTGTGGTAATTTGATTGGATAAAATAGCAAAATTGATTTTCCTTAAATAGAAAAAAAAATAGAAACAATAAAAAAGCCCTACAAAAATACGCAACAGAACAACAAACAACATTGTCAAGTGTGAAGAAGAACTAAAATATAAATAAAACAACAACAATAAACTCTTTAAGATATTATTTCTCTTGATGGAGAAATAGAGAAGATAAAAAACATTTAATAGACGCTCGTGATTTTATTTTGTTATTATTTAAATTTCATTAATTAATAGAACTGACACCACAGTGTTTCTAATATTAGAAAAAGAAAAAAATTCATGAACAAAATATTTCCATCATTTTGAATGTGTACTTTAAAGTCAGCGGCGACACATACTCGTAGAATCTGATTTGTTACACGTTAAAATAATCATCTTCTTTCTGCCTTTTAAAGTAAAGCTAAAGTCAGACTGCGCAAATATTTGATGATGTTAGCTTAAACCGTTATTTTTAGTTTTAGTTTGGTGATGCTAATAAATCCCGTTTCACACTATAATACTGAATATTAAGATTTTCATTGGATCTTGTAAGATAGAAATCCAATGAGAATTGTGTGATTGTCAAAAAATCTAACGTAACATAACATTTCGTTTTCACACTATCACACTTCAAATAAAATTAAAAATATCATTAAAGGAACAAGCCGAGACAAGACATTGAACGGCGGCGGCTGAGCAATTTCATGTGGACGGCAGTGGTGGCCGTTAGTTTTCGTTTAATAAAAAAATAAAAAAACAAAACAAAAAAACCAAAGTACATCTGTAGGCGATAAGACTGATGGCAATTTAAGGTACATACGTGCAGGACAAAGAAAAAATATCATCGGCAGTTGCGAACTATTATCGGTTGCGACTCTCTCAGCTTGGTTCTTTGCTTAAATAATTCTTGCAAAAAAAAACCGACTTCAAAACAGACAAACTTAAAGGCATGTTTCTTTAAGACGGTAACTATTGCGACACCCTGTAATTTCCGAATTCAAATTTTATACTAGTTATAGCGGTCGTAGCAATACAGGTTCGTTGTACATTTCAACCTTCTATCTGTAACGGTTTAAAAGTTTGGTCATATACATCAAATTACATAAACTATTGCGACACCCTGTAATTTATAATTTTAAATAATTATACTTATTATAACAGATATAGTAATGGACATTCTCTCTAATTGTTAAGTGTTTATCAATAACTGTTTAAAAGATAGGGTCATATATATCAAATGACGTCACCTATTGGGACACCCTTTAAATTCAAATTTTAATATAAATACTTTTTAAAGAACACTTTGTAATACAGATTCTTTTTAAATTTTAACTTTGTATCCATATACATCAAATTACATCAACTATTGGGACACCCTATAATTTCCAATTTTAAATATTTATACTTGTTTTTATTCGAGACATAGTAGTGAACATTTTGTCTATTTTTCAAGTGTTTGTCTATAACGGTTCCAAAGATGAGGACATAATGGTCAAATAACATCAATAATGGGGACACCCTTTAATTTATAGATCCAAGTTTTATACTTGTTTGAATAGCGGACTAAGCAATATAGGTTCTTTGTAAATTTCAACTGTCTATCTATAACAGTTGAAAAGTTTGGCCATATATATTACTTTTACATTAACTATTGGGACACCCTTTAATTTCCAAATTCATATTTTACACTTGTTATTTTAGCGGACTTAGCAATACAAGTACTTTGTAAATTTCAACTGTCTGTCTATAAAGGTTCAAAAGTTTGGCCATATATTATCAAAATAAACCAACTAATGGGACACCCTTTAATTTATAATTTTAAATATTTATACTTATTATAACAGACATAGTAACGAACATTCTGTGCAACTTTCAAGTGTTTGTCTATAACGGTTCAAAAGATAGGAGAATAAAGGTGAAATTAAGTCACCTATGGGGTCACCCTTTAATTTTTAATTTTATTTTTTAATTACTTTTTGTTGTTGGGAGCTACAGTGATACGCACTTTTTTTTAATTTTAAATTGGTGACCTATAATGTTCATAATACACGTAAAAAACATGTATGTTGTATGGGGACACCCTTTAATTTTTAAAATTTTGAACTTCTTTTAAAATGGGACCAATCTGTAGCCATAACCTTTCTAATAGTGCAAAATTTTTAAAATCGGTTCAAAAATGACTGAGTTCTGCGGGCACAAACATAAAAAAAAAGCAACATTCAGACGAATTGATAACCTCCTTCTTTTTTTGAAGTCGGTTAAAAAAAGCACAACCCTGATAAAATGAAAAATATTATCGTTTAGAAAATTTTCTAAAAATGGTTTAACATTATGGGATGTCAAATTTCTTACCGTATTATTTCACACTTTGATAACATAATGCTTTGACACTATCACACTTTCTCATTGGATTTATATATTTGACAAGTCTTAATACTTCGTATAATAGTTTGAAAAAGGCTTTAACAAATATGTACAGTTTGCGAAGATATGTAAATACGTTGAGTTAAATACGTTTTTGAAAAAATATAGCATGCGATAAAAAAGTTTTCTTAATTATTTAGTACGTAGTCCATTTTTACAGTGTTATAAAAATGTTCACAAATACTTTTGAAAAAACGATAACAGTTTGTAAGTTTGATCTATTGTCTTCCTATTCCACCAGGTTTCATTCCCAGAGACGGAAGGGTTTGGACGCAGTGGCTATTTTTTTGTTTGTTAGTATGATCTATTGTCCTCCTTTTTCACCAGGTTTGATTCCCTGAGATGGAATTTGGAAACAGTAACAATATTTCGAAAAAAAATCCCGAAAATCTGTGCAGAATACGTACTAAATGTATGAGAAAACTTTTTTATTGCATGCTATATTTTTTCAAAAATGTATTTAACTCGATGTATTTATCTTCACACACATCAAACAAATTATAATACAGATGAACGTCAAAGTCTAGCTTGCGACTGGGTGAATATAATGGGTCTACCAACGCCCTAGCTGCGCAAAGAAACACAATAAGTAAAAATTTTAGAACATGGCTGGCATGACCATGCTAAGACCATGCTCTTGTTTAGACGTTGGAGATCACCTTAAATCTTGTTATACCATAGATGACTTCTGTTGCAGTGGAACAGCACTTCGGGCTATATCGCTCTTCCAGCGATTTGGATACAAACTACAGCCATCACATTACTCTTCGTAAGAACTCATCAATAACTGGTCACGGGGACAGTGGGAAGGTTGATGTGGGGTACCAGTTCCAGTGGTAGTAGTTTGGGCACTGATTAGACATAAAAAGTTCTGATCTTCCAGCTTCAGGCTTAGTGAAAGCCAGCTCTACAAAACTTCTCAAGAACGCCGGCTCCATCGAATATCCTAAGTAACCAGAGCTGGGTACCTCGGTGGGCTAGTAGGTAGTGTGGGCTAGTCTTATCAGTCCACTCTGGTATTTTTCACTATAAGTCGGCAAGAAGATCAAAAAGGAGCTTGGATATAGTGTGGATGCCTACAAATAGTTAACTGCGTTATTGACAGGTCACGGACTGTCAAGTACTATCTGGCCATGATAAAAATCGCGGTAAGACAATACTTGCAGACTTTGCTCAGAAAAAGGCTTTGGATCACGAGCAGACACATATTATATGGATATTCTGTGGAGTCCTACCCTTAAGAAAATTTCAGCAATTACCATAGAATCTGTGATGAGAAAGAATGTCGACATGTATCAGTCGCCAGTCTGAAACCACTACAGGTAGAGTAAAAGGGTAGTGACAGCACGAGACTCAATGAAAGTAACGTATTCGTTAATTTCCAATCGTATAACAGAACTCATTAAGGAACGAAGGGGTTCGAAAAGAGATCCATGACACTAGTCGTCTGCTTCGGTATCCCTCCGCATACTATAAAGGAAAGAAATTGCCCTAGTAAGATAATGTTGAGGTATAAACAATTTATCCTTAGTTAATAACGGCTTAAAACTTTCTAATAGAAATTATGATAAGCTTTTCTATCTCACTGATATTGTGTCATTCTGTCACCAAAAGTTAAAAATATCACACAATATACTGCTTCTTTGAAAAGTGCCGCTCTACAATAGCGTCGTTAAAAATGAAATAAAATAAAGGGAATTTTAAAAATTAAAAATGTAGCAAAATGCATAAACCATACTGTATTAAATTTCTTTTAAATACTAATTTTGCTTGTCATCTGATTTAAAATATTGTGCCGCAAAACAAATCTGTTATTATGTAAAATGATATTAAGTTTTCAAAAAGTTTAAATATTTAATTTGAAATTAAAATTAAAACAATTTTTTATTAAAATAAGAGTATATGTACGCAATTTGACTAAAATGTTTCACTAAGTCATATTTTTAAAATGTTATAAAAATATTCACAAATATTTTTGGAAAAAGTGTGAACACAGCTTATTAGTCTGATCTCCTAACTTTGTATTCCCCCAGGTTTTATTCCTTGAGATAGAAGTGTTTGGAAACCATAAAAAACCAAAAAAAAACCCGAAAATCTGTGCAAAAAATGTATGATTAAATTTTTTATCGCATGCTATATTTTTTTCAAAAACGTATTTATCTTCAAACATATTAATAAAACTGTAACAGGACCATTTCTGTAAATAAAATTTTTTGGAAAATGTTGCTGCTCATGCAGATAGTAATCGAAATGGAATACAAAATAGCAATTTTTGGCATTTTTGTCTGACTGTGTTTGCATCACGTAAAAACTACTAGATGAATTTTAATAAAATTTTGAAAGGAGGTGCCCTGGTATTTCGGTTTAAATATAGGATGCTTTTTTCACCTAAAAATACCTAATGTTCAAGAGAAATTAGAGAAAAAGTAGTGAAAGTACGCAATTTTACCGATTTAAAGGTACTGTAAACTTGACAGCACCTTTTATTTTTAAAAGCGGAATATTTTAAACACCATTTACAGAACTCTGCAATAATTTTAGAATTTTAGATAAAGACTTTGTTTTTAAATAATTACGCAGTTAAAGTGGTTTTACGACGTGTATTTGTCATATGACTTGTCAATCTTCCATGTGTAAATTCTAAACACGTCGTGTGAACCCTTTCAAACATAACATGTTTATTTTCTATATGTACAAATCATATGACATTATTCATTTAGAACGTGTTCTATTGTGATGTGACAAAGTATCTGACATCCTGTAATGCCAATTTGATATTTTGCTATTTTAGGTTTTTTTGGTACCAAAAGCACTAAAAGCGTGGCACTACGTTTCCATCTTTGAATCAGCTGTGGTTGGCAATACAAAATTATGTGGCGGAAAAATTATATATTATAGGTTATGTCATATGTAATTACACATGCACGTTTGAAAGCAAAAATTATAAACCGTATGTAAAATGCCTATTTTGACAAACACACGTCGTGTGTACCTCTAAAGCATTATAAAAGTAAAAGACTTAAATTTTGGTGTAGATTATTTTTAAAGTAAAATCGAACAAAATATTATTAGGACGCCTAAGAAGTTGCGGGCACAGCTAGTTAAACATAAAATGATAAACATTAACACTAACATCACGTTAGTGTTAAGTGAAGACTGTCATTTGTTAATGTTTGTTCCATGTCTAAACATGGTTGGTAAAACATTTGTTATAAAGCTATTTTAAAACAAGACAATGACGTTGTTGTTTTATTTCCTTTTGATAGTTTTATTTTCAAACATCGCCATCTGTTGTTCAACCTACTATTACTACCTGCTTGGCTATAAGCATACAAATAACTTTAAAGGAAAACAGAAAATGATGTTCAAACAGAAGATGTCATAAACAAGTATTCGCCGCCTATAACAACTTGAACAAAATAATACCTTTGCTCTGCCGGCGTTATATTTATGTCTTGTTCAAATCGTTGGCTAGTGAGGACGGAGTGTTAAGATTGTTTTTCTAATTGTACTTCTGTTTTTCTTCACGACTCGACTTCGGTAGTCGGAATTAGTAACTGAATTTGTCACTCTAACATGACATACTTATTTTTTTTACTTTACCATGAAAAAAATTGAGGTCGGCATTACGACGGATTTATACGTTTTGAGTTCTCTTGAATCCATTTTTGATATCTTCCCGTTGATGTCTGTGGGTGCGTGGGTGGGTGGTATGCCACTATTTTTGGGGAGTTTGCACAGGTCATACAGTTTAACATATAAAAATGAAATTTTGTATGTGCCTTTGGTATATGGAGATGAATAGTTTTATAAATTTTGGGCATAATCGGGAAGAGCAAGGGGTAGTTTACTTACTTCGCTCTACAGGTCATACCGTATGACATATCAAAATGAAATTTAGTATGTGCCTTTGGTATATGGAGATAAAGCGATTTTTTAATTTTGGGCGTAATCGGGAAGGGTCAAGGGGTAGTTTACTTAATACCCCAAACCGAAAATAATGAATTTTTCGATTCGAATATACTTTGAACTTATATTCTGTATGTAATATATCCATAAAAATATCTGTTTCCATTGGGTATGGTAAAGTTGAGTGTAAGCCACTCCAAATTTTTTTTAATTACTTCGTGATTGCAGCTCAACGTTTTGCGCAACAAATAAAGGTGATGCAAAATTTTGACAGCTGACAATCATTTAACTGAGTTGCTAATTGATGAGGAACGTTAGATGTTGCCAGAGATAAATATGCTAGACTAGATCCACAACCTAAACTAAATTATTTTTTTTTTCTATTTTGTAACACAGTGCAATTAATAACTTTTTTCTTTTACAATCTATTTCTTCCTTATTCTGTTTTTTTTTTTTTTCTTTAAACGCAAATATGTTTTATAAAATTTACATAAGACTTATAGACAAACAAGACCGAATACAGAAAGAGCAATTAAGAAATTAAAAAATATAAACGACAAACAAGGAGAATCTTTAAGAACAAATTCATAGACTTTTTGCAATTATTTAAGTGTAAACGTCGCGAATTAACGTCATAATTCAAATGTACTGCACAAATAAAACACTGTGAGTGTCATAAATTACAAAACTCAACAATAAAACTGATTGTCAGGGAATTTTAAATAAAATTAAAAAAAATACACCTATAGGGTTCTACAATAGGTCATTTTCGGCATTTTTAAATCTAGTTATTAAAAATGAAAATTACGGAATAGTTTTCGAAAATGTTTTCATAGAATTGACATTCAATGAATACCCAATTTGCATTATATTTATGTTATGTTAGAATTAGAGCTACATGATCTAGAAAACCTCCATAGACTGACTACTAGTACGCTAGTCTATCAACCAACAAGTTGCGGATTCAATTCCCACCAAATACTAGGTGTTTTCTGCAAACAAGCCAGGAGCCTAGCAGATAGTGCTGGACTTTAAAAAAAGTCATATCCACTAGATAATAATCCATTATGATTTATTTCTAACTATCCAAAGTCTCATTATATAGACAAGCTACACTAGCTATCAAGTTCACATTTTGTGTTAATGCATATCCCATTGTAAAACCTTTCACTTAACCAGCGAATACTTTGCAATATGAATCTCTGGCAAGTACAAATAAATAATGGGCCTGTTCTTCTCCTCATTATCGTTTATGCTGCAAAATTTCGAAATAACATTTTCCATAAATTTTCCTCTGCTCTAACCGAATAATGACCCGAAATTACATCTATAAATATCCCAAGAACTTTCCTATCCAAATCTACAAGTATGTTTGTCATTCTAATGTCCAGTCTGTGTCAAATGGCTCGTGAAGCTACACAATCGTCTTTGACTCTCTCGAAATAAAGCCTTTTTAAAGACAGATGGCCTTTTCGACCATCTCTGTTCCTCAATGATTTTTAAAGCCAAACCTAAATTAGTTAGGTAGTGAAGTTGGCTGCAAACAAACTGTCATTGTTTTACTTCAGGTCTGTTTAGTGATTTTATCTGTATTAAGTGTGTTTTGATATGATACAGATTTACGTTAATACCTAGCGTGTTGCTTAACGTGACGGTGCTCTTATAACAATGCGTCTACCAACGCCCTTGCTGCGCATAGCTGTACAACAAGTGGTAATTTGAGAACGTGGCTGGCAGGACCATGCTTGTTTAGGAGTTAAAGATCTGCCTAAATTCCTAATACGGAATTGTTGTCTCTGTTGAAGTGCAACGGCATGTCGGAATAAATCGCCATTCCTGGATTACTTTCTGAACGTCCTAACCAATAACCGTTTACAAACATTTTGGGAAATCCCTACGGCATACCGGATCCCATGGTACCTGTCATTTTAACACTAGTCAGACCTCTAAGGCTCTTGTCCTCCAGTTTCAGGTACCTGCTAACCACGGGGACTAGTTCGACCTTATACCCAGGAAACATTGGCGTCAAGGCGTTAGAAGTCAACAAGACAATAGTGCCCCCGCAGAGAACTTAGTAGGTTTAATTAAAAAAAAGATAAGTTAACACTACTGTTCATGACAAAACTTTGCGCTCTAATTTAAGTTTTTCATTGCAGCGTTAAAGCTAGGCGCTAACTAACGTTGTGTTTACTGTTACTTTCATTGAGTTTCATGCTGTTTTTTATAAAATACTCGCTATCCCCAGTGCGCTTCGCTAAGCCCATTTACAAAAAAATGCAATAAACACTTGGAAAAAAAGAATGACCAACCATTACATCGAAAACGGACGCTATTTTCACGACAACACTGTTTTAGTTTATATGCAAGGTACGGCGCCCACCGGTACCATCCAATCTGTTTCTTGCTAGACTATACATTTCGCTGGATTATATACATTATTATGAGGGTTAATTGTATAAATTTTCAACACATATTGTAGTTTTCTGGGTACACGATAATAATTTTTCACTTTGTATGGTGGGTACCAAGCTCACTGTCCCAATTCAGCCTATGTTTTTCTAAAGTATACGCATGGGTATGGAGTTTACGTGTACTCATTTTCAAGACCATACCTATTACAGTTCTCTATGTACACGATACTAATTTTTCACTTTGTATGGGAGGTACCACGCCCACTGTCCCAATTCATTACGTATTTTGGCAGACTATGCGCATTAGCACAGGGGTTACTTATGCAAAGTTTCAACGCTCTTTATATTGTAGTTCGCCAGGAACACGATAATAATTTTTCATTTTGCATGGGAGGTACCACGCCCACTGTTCCAAGTCAGTCTGTGTTTAGCTAAACCATTTACTTCAATACAGGGGTTACTGGTGCGAATTTGCAAGGCGCTACAGTTCTGCCTATTACAGTTATATGAGAGTTACCACGCCCACTACTCCTATCCAGTATGGTGCAAATCCAGATAACTGGTGCAAAATTTCAAGGTGTTACCTATTACTGTTACTAAGCAACACGTCAAATATCAAGCAGCTGCAGCTTTCCAACATACAAACACATTTTGTGCTTTTTATATGTATATTTAAGGGAGCTACCTTAGTACTTCAGTTTATATTTAGGGTACTTTTTCTCCGTAAAAGTATAACATTTCCATGAGAAAATAGAGATAAATCAATGAATGTGGGCAATTTTACTAACTCAAATGACTTGGCAATACCTTTAATTTTTGTAAACGTTGAAATTTTAGACACTATTTGCAGAACTTTACAAAATTAGAATTTTATACAAATCCAGAGATGGGTACCTTTATACAAAAATAAATATATTAAAGAAAAGCAAAATCGACCAAAATATTGTCAGGATGACGTCGCGACGTTACAGCCAATTCTAGCCGAAAAAATAATGCTGATTGATATTTCTATCCATTTTATTTTCTTTGTGAATATTTATTTTATTTTTTTATTCAATCGTGTCGGTGGCCTACGTTGCCACATTCGCTAAGAACCGGTTCAAAGTCGGCACTTTAAATTGTATACATCTTTCTTAATTTTAATGCCCACTGTACACATTTAGGAATATGTGCTTACCCTTTCCATCTTTAGTGATAAATGATTCAAAACAAATCAGTGATAAGATTTTTTTTTAATTATTAATATTTTTATAGAGGTCAATGCTATTGACCTCTATAACAGTTATTTTAAATTTTCCACAAATATTTAATATTTTATTTTTACCATTTCTTTAATAGAATAATTACATTTTCTTGGGCCTCTCACTACTTACCTTTTATTTAATGATCAAAAAAGTTTGACGTAACTTTTTTTCTTTTTAAGTGTTCGTGTACCTTGAGGTTTTTTTTAACGTTTTCTTTTAGTTAAATCCACTTGTAAAAGAAACTGTCTTCTTGTTGCACGGCAATGAAAACTGCTAATCGTTTTGTGTAACAAAAACAAATAACAAAAAATGATATAAGAAATAAGAAAAATCAAATAAAAACTTTAATTTGGATGTTGATTGCGTAAATATTACAAAATAAAAAACTTTAATTGTTTTATTAATGACGCACACAATAAATTTCAGACTTAATTCAATTTATACATATACGCAATAAAAAAGGCACATTTTCAGAATTTATTATCAAAAAAATAGAGGTTTGTTTAACTAACCAAATTTAAGAAACAATTCTTAAAATAAATAACACTCCACTCAACTAATTATTTAAAAACGACCCACTCGCACTAAAGTCTCACGACCGACTAACTAAATAAAAAAATTGTGACCAGAACTCTATATCTCTATATGTGTATTTTTAATGTAAACAGCGATGCCAGAAAATATCGATATAAAAGTATTTTATTATAGTGAAATCTTGCTCAAAATCTATGTATATGGGGACACATATAATCCGTCATAAGTACGTATACGTCGTCTTTTTCGACGGACAAGAAAGTTGACAACGCTTATTAGAAAACCTGTATTTCTTATGAGCGTTGTCACGTCTCCGTCAACGCAAAGTACGAAAGTTGGGAAACTTTTCACGTACGTTGAGCAGTTTGACAGCTATCAATTCGTTTTCCTTTGTTTTGATTAAAATTTTGTGTTGAGTGGCAGCAAAAATAAAACAAAATACAACAAAATAAATTAATTAGATAAAGTAAAATGAAGAAAAATGCTATTAAAGTATATTATTTCCTGTGTCAAGCTATTCCGTCGTTACTTTAATCACAGTTAAATACGCCAAAGTATAACGTATGACGGATTCTATATCCCCCGGTTTTTACACTGCATTGTTTGACATTAAGACGGGGCCTCATAGAATTCGTCATGCGTTATACTTTGACGTATTCAACTGAGATCAAAGTAACGACGGAAGAGGTTGACACAATGAGTACTTTGTTGACGGATATTAAATCAGAAAACATTTGAAAAGCTTTGTTCTCGATTTTACTTTCATTTCTTATTTCATTTTTGCTGCACACTCATCAAAACAAAAATTAATCAAAACAAAGAAAAACCAATTGATAGATATCAAACTGCTCAACATACGTTAAAAGTTAATCAACTTTCGTACTTTGCGTTGACGGAGACGTACTGATTGTGACAACGCTCTTAAGAAAATCTGTATTTTAACTTTCTTGTCCGTTGAAAAAGACGGCAAATAACGTATGACGGATTCTGTGTGACCCGGCCTTTAGACCGAATTTCCACAGGTCAAGCTTTCTTGCGCAAGTCTTTTTTACAGACCTTTTTTTGATTTGACGGGGAAAGTTTGTAAATACTTTACTGGATTTATTTTTCAATTTAGCTTTTCCATTTTATTTTTACCTTGTCCACATTTTTTTGTTATGTTTTTTACCTTTCAATTTTCAATACACTCGTGCTAACTACATGAGCTACATGTATGTGTTGACTACTAAAGTCAGGTCACGAGTACGATATCCACCGTGGCCACGCATGGCAACATCGATTTTTCGGATATGTTTTAAATTCTACCTATAATAGTAAATATCACAGCGGAATCCTTCGTCGTTATACCGTATAGCACTACTAAATAACCGGCGAAGTAAAATAATTATAAAATAGCTATGGTAGCTTCATATTAATACGCCTAATTAACACCAGAGGCGCTGCAACACGGGTCTAAAAATGAACATATCTTACAATTGTAGTGAATTTTTACTATCACGCTAATCTACTTTTATCCCTTTCCAAAGATAGAAAACGATTAATATTGAATGGATCTTGCTTTTCTTTAAAGTTGTTTTAATTTGCTTTTTTGACACCCGAAAATGATTTATACAAAAACAAAATATACGCATTTGTATTACAGAGTTGTACTTTTTTTTCGCCGCGAGTCTACCTGTTATTAATATGCCACACTGTTAAACAAAAAGAAGATTTTCCAACTCTGCTCGGATAGAGAAAATCATTTTATGAATTATCTCAAAAGATTTGCAAATCGTAGAGACCTGTCAAAAAGTCTGTCACACACATACACTGTATTTTTGACAGATCTAACGACTGAGTAAGATAGCGAATCATGGCATTTAAGGTGACTTAAGCTCTTAATTTTTTAATCGTGAATAACGCATTTATTTTTAATAATAAATAATAATAATTAATAATAAATTAATAAAAACCAGCAACCAGATTCTGTAGTTAAAGTTGTCGCTTTAGCTGCGAGAATTAAAGAATATGGCTGCAGCTACAAAGATTTAAAAATACAAAATAAGACATAAACAGTTTTTCCTTCTTGCCACAGAAATATGTATATGCAAAAATCATTCTTCTGGCAACGTTGCATGCGCAGAATATAAAAAGGCAAATATTTTACAAGCAATTAAACAAGTAAAAAATACAAAAGATAAAAAATATAAACAACAATACGTAGAACCAGGGATGGCAAATGAAATTTTTATATTGAACCAGCCGGCTTTTAAATTGCACTTTTCGGACTCAAACTGTACTAAATATGTACATATACATATAAACTTAATATTTATTATTATCAGATTTTTAAAAAATATAATTTTTATATACAATTTTTATATACAATTTAAGTTTTTTATTTCCAACAATTTTGCCATTATCAAATAGTCCTTTTTTACATTGTTGAAATTATCGTTGTTGGTAAGAGGGGAAAAAGAAAATTGGGGCATTAAATATATTTTCTATTTTTCTTGCAGGAAAGATAAATTCAGGGTTAAAAAATTTAGTATCAATTATCCGTAATTATTTAACAAAATTCGTTTAATGTGGTGGGTCCCAGGACATTCAGGCATTAAAGGTAATGAAACAGCTGACATAGTTGCAAGATATGCCCAACGATCGTCATTATTATTTTTTTACACACAAGAAAATAAAGATATAAAACTACAAATATTAAAACAAATAAAATTATTAAAACACAACCATTGGTATACATATGTATGTACATACATCGCTATAAAACAATTAACCGTAAATGAGAGAAAATTATATAACCTTCAACAGTATTGCAAGGTTAAAGCTTGAGAATAACCTTAATTAACCCACTCATCAGTACTTACTATCAAGAGAAGACAAACCTGTATGCAGTAGTTGTAATACCCCACAAACTTTTAATCACATATTGGACAGTTGTCAGCTATTTACTCATTAAAGATCGGAAAATTTTGGTCCCACCATTTCTAAAATAATTAGAAGGGTGAAAAGTCTTAATATGTTATAAAAATCAGAATAACAATAGTTGCATATAAAATTTACAACCTAAAACTAGTTGAAATGTTAAATTGTATTGGTGTACCATAGTACTTTTCAGCTCAAAAATGTACCAACAAAAATTTAATTCCACCAACTTTACCATCCCTGCTTAGAGCACATGTTCTGAACTTTTCTAAAAGCAAACACAGCCCCAAAACAAGAGTTTTGCTAAAAGAGTGAGAGAGAGAGAGAGAGAGAGAAGCCAGCCCCAATAATGATAACGGTTATATTATATGTTGCCAATTTTTGGAGAATGATAAAAGCTTTTGCCTTGCTCTTTGAATGCTCGAATAAAGAATAAAACACGGCATTTGTTATTTACCTGTATTTATAACAACGATAACGAATGACTGGCGAAGCTGGTTTTTAGATTTGCAAATACCGTAACCGGTTTTTTTATAAAGATGTACATATGTACATACATACATACATATGTATGTATCTAAAATAATTTGTAATAACACACATCTTATATGTATATACATACATATATAACCAGCTATGCCCGCCAGTTCGTCAGCGTCCTTACAATATTTTGTTCGACTTTGCTTTAAAAGTAATCCAAAATTTGGATTTTTACTTTTATAATGCTTCAGATATTCTCTATGTATTTACTTTTTATTTTTTTTTTACACAAAGGGACCAATACTTGGACCCAAGTGAGCTGTATTGGAGCTGCCTGCTTAACCTACTTTTTATAAAGGTTCCCATCCCTGGATAATTACTTAAGAACATGGACTTGATATAAAATTCTAAAATTTCTATAAAGTTCTAAAATTATTTGGAGTTCTATAAATAGTGTTTAAAATTTCCCGCTGACAAAAAGAAAAGTGCTGCCAAATTTCCATGATTATAAAATCGGAAAATTGCGTACTTTCACCATTTTATCTCTACTTTCTATTGGGAATGAGATATTTTTACGGGAAAAGGTAGCCTATATTTGAAGTTATTTACATTTTTTTTATTGTTTACTTAATCGATATGGAAGACAAACACCATTTTTTGGGATTTTTATCTGCCCGCTTGTCTGTCTGTCTGTGTTCGCATCTCGTAAAAACTACTGAATAAATTTTAATAAAATTTTGTGCGAAGTTACCTTAGTATATCGGTTCAAGCAAAGAATAATTTTTTGCGTAAAAATATCTCATTTTCAAAAGAAAATCGAGATAAAATAGTGAAAGTATGCAATATTAGCGATTTAATGATACTGCAAACTTGGCAGCACCTTTTATTTTTATTAGCGCGAAATTCAAGACAACGTTTGCAGAACCATAGAATATTTTGAAAATTTTATATAAATTTTAGAGTTTCATACAAAGCCAAGTTAATATCCTTCTTAATTTGTCCAGTGATGGGTACCTCCATAGAATATAAATAAATCATAAACTATTTAGTGCGGCCTCTGACAATGTGGCGGGCACTGGTAGTATGGTCCTATATACAAATACATATGTATGTGTTAGTCTAAATTTACCTACGATTGTAATAAAATAGTGTTTAAATTGCACTTTTTTTACTGAAATATACATAAAGTAGGTATATTGTATGTATGTACATATATAGTTAAAGTACTTACTTATGGATATGTACATATAATAGCACGGATAAGGGCATATACATATAGGACACATGTAAAGCTTTGCTGGTACGCAAGCAGAATTATTATATGTATGTATGTATGTATGTATGTATGTATGTATGTATGTATGTATGTATGTATGTATGTATGTATGTATGTATGTATGTATGTATGTATGTATGTATGTATGTATGTATGTATGTATGTATGTATGTATGTATGTATGTATGTATATATGTATACCAGGATGACAGGTATAATGGTTGTATGTCCCTCAGTCTGGAGGGTTTTCATTTTGAAATTTCCTCCCCATTTCCAAATAGCTACAAATTTTTATATGTGAATTTTGGGACACTATTTAGATTTTTTACCAAATAATTTTATCCAATAAAAATGGTTTTACACGGCGTGTGTTTGTCATATGACTTGTCAGTTTGATAACCCATATGTAATTTCATATGTTTGTCAAAATAGACATTTTACATACGGTTTATAATTTTTGCTTTCAAACGTACATGTGTTATTACATCTGACATAACTTATAATATATAATTTTTCCGCCACACAGTTTTGTATTGCCAACCACAGCTGATGCAAAGGTGCAAGCGTAGTGCTTTTGCCACGCTTTTAGTGCTTTTGGTACCACAAAAAACCTAAAATAGCAAAATATCAAGTTGGCATTACAGGATGTCAGATGCTTTGTCACATCAAAATAGAACACGTTCTAAATGAAAAATGTCATATGTATTGTACACATAGAAAATATACATGTTATGTTTGAAAGGGTTTAAACGACGTGTATAGAATTTACACATGGAAAAGTGACAAGTCATATGACAAATACACGCCGTGTAAAACCACTTTAAGACGAAAAAGCCTCGGATTTTTTTTCAAGTTATATTTTCTTGTAATTTAAAGTTAAGCTTATTCCATTCTAATTTTAAGTGAACCCTGCTTTATTTAATAACCACTACATACATTGATATGTATATGCATATGTAGAAGCTTAACAAAAAACAAAACAACAAACATATGTATGTACATATGTATGTATTTAAAAAAGAAAATCAAAGAAATAACAATAAACGGAATCATACGATTTGACATTTAGTTTGTATCGTTATCAGTTGTTATTGCTGCCGGCTTTGAGGTTATTAACGTTATTTTTAACATGAAAGGCAGTGTCAAGTCCAGTGTTAACATTGTTTTTGTATCTTTCTAAGCCGTTTGTAAAAGAATACAATACCCGGTATGTTAAAAAATTATTGGCGTAATGTTTGAAGCAAGAATAAAAGAAACAAGATTACTTCTTTATCACGCACATAAAATTAAGTTTTGCGCATATTGGGCTAACACCCCGTCTCAACTAGTTATCGATTTTAGCAAGACATAAACATAACACCGGCAAAGCAACGGTATTATGCAATTTCTTCATGTTGTTATAGGTGAATGCTTATGGCTAAGCAGATAGTAACAGTACATTTGATCAACAGATGGCTGTGTTTAAATAAAATTCTCAAACGAAAATAAAACAACAACGTCATTAACATGTTATAAAAGCGCTTTTACAAAAAATGTCTACACTTGACAGTAACATGATGTTGGTTGTTTATAATTTTAACAATAAAATATTTTATTCAAGCTTAAGGTCATTAATATTAAAATTGTGTTGTTATTAGGATTTTTCAATATTTCGCTATGCTCTGGACAATTTTTATTGTATGAAAATGACCTTATAGTCTTATGACCATAAGATTGAATAAAATATTTTATGGTTAAATATAAGTGCTAGAATAAAAAGGATTAATTCCAATACTATTTATAATTTTATGTCAAATGTAGACGGGGTAATGTCACGAGTATTGTTTTCCAATTTTTGCAGATAACACACATTTACTTACATACATATTTGCACATGGCATGGCATGCATAGAGGCGTAATCTTGTTTTTATAATTCTTGGTGCTGCGTACGTAAGTGCATTGGCAGATGCTATTTGACCATTCATTGAAATGTCTTTACATTAAGTTTGATCCACAAGATTCCAACATTTTGTCATTGGTGCTGTAAAGTGTTGCCAAACAAAAAAAAAAAGAAGAAATACCAGCTTATCGGTTACGGTTAGTTGAAATAGGCCATAGTTCGAAATAGCAATAAATTTTCTGGATTGAAAAATATTTTTAAAATAATTAACGTTTTAAATTTCGTAGAAAAAGATGTAGTTCGCCAACTGCATATATTTTTAAGGGTTCCGTACCAAAACCATCTGTTATAACGCTATTTCTCAAAAGGTGTAATATTAGCAATGGAGGTCCCTTTACTACGTTATTTCGTAATGAACTACGTAACGTTATTTTTTTTATAAGTTTTAATAAATCCTTTAAGATATGCTTTGAATTAAAGTTTTTATATTATATAAATGCAGACTTAGAGTCGCTAAGTAAAATTATATACATAATTATTGGCATAAACTTTTTTTTTCAAGTCGCCAAAATTTCGCCATTGCTAAATTTAATATTCTTAATAAAAGATATATTTAAGGTTATATTTAATGCAAAATAAAAAAATGCATACCCTTCGTGTGTGTGAGTCCAATTAGAACTTGGAAGATTTATTTTTAATTGGCATTTTTGTTGTTGTTAATTTTACGAATTTAATCGAGATCGACAGCGAGAATCCCTTCGGTTTTTGTACAACCTGTATTCATGGTCCTGTGGCGCAATGGATAACGCGTCTGACTACGGATCAGAAGATTCCAGGTTCGACTCCTGGCAGGATCGAAATATTTTTATCCTTTTTTTCAGTAACCCTAAACTCGATAGGTATATTTTTTTTAAAGAAATTCGGAGCACTGTACTAGTTAGCGCAAAAGTAACGTATTGCCGTTATGTGTTTTTTGTTGGCTATCATTTTGTTAGAAATGTGTTCGAGAATAGTTTATTTGAAGGTGTAAAATTGTTAAAAATATATTCAAGACATAAAATACTGGTAAAATGGCCACCTCCTGAACTAATGCTATCAATAATGCTAATCACTATCATACTCAGTCGTTCGATCTGTCAAAAATGACATGTGCGCTTAAATAAGTGTGTTAGTGAGGATCAGAAGTGTGTGTGTGTGTGTTCGTGACAGACTTTTTGACATGTCCGCACGATTTGATAATCTTTTAAAAAGTGCATATTATATTTGTCTTCAAGCGATCAGAGTTGGAAAACATTTTACAACGTCATTTTAAAACAATAAATAGGATAGAATTCTGCCAGACACCAACATACGATACAATCGTACGATACAATAGTTATACAATTTTTAACAAATAATAAATAAAAAGAATTAAAAATAAATAATAATAAATTAATTAAAATTTCAAAATTTCGTCATCAGTACGAAGAGTACTGATGACGGACATAGCTGTCTAGAAAATGCATTCTGCTTTGCTGATATCTAATTTTTCTTTATCTCTTTATAATTAAGAACTTAAGCCGAAATAATTAATTTATTAATTCAAAAATAGTTCAAATAAAAATTCATATAATTTCACAGAGCGGGCACGGCTTTGATATTGTTAACTTCAACACTATTGTGTTAATAATCAAAAAATATAAATTTGTAAAATAAAAAATATCTAATTGTTGTTAATTGCTAACCAAAGGTTAGCTAATAGCAAGACAGATATATACCATTTTCAAATAAAAGAAAATATATAAAGAGAATAAAAATAAAGAAAAGTGTTTACTTGGTAATATAATATAAAAAAAGAAAATAGAGTTTACAAGTGTAAAACAATTTCAAAAAGCTCTATCTCCTATGAAATAAAATTAAAAATTTCTCAGATTCTATTTCTTTGATAAGTTTGTTTAAATAGAAAATTAATAACAATTGAAACTACCGGGTAGATCGATACGAAGAGTACTGATGACGGACATAGCTGTCTAGAAAATGCATTCTGCTTTGCTGGTATATCTAATTTTTCTTTATCTCTTTATAATTAAGAACTTAAGCCTAAATAATTAATTTATTATTATAAATAATTTTTTCATTCATTGAAATAATTAGTAACTATAATAATTCCATATTCTTTTGGACTGTTTCGCCCCATTGCTTGTAGTCAACTTAATATCTATGTATATGTATGGGCTACATGCAAAATGAGCCATTGTTTTAATGAAAGATCACCCATTTTTGAGCGATTTTATATGATGAAGAAACATTTTTCAATAAGAAAATAATGTTTAATAATTTTTAATAAAAAATTATCGCTAATAATAAGTAGTTATAAAGTTTACCTTAAACACTAGAAGTGTTAACATTAATATTTTGTCACGATATAAACTGGAAAAATAAGCAATTTATTTCTGTCTTTGCTTTTCCAAACAAAAATGCTGAATTTACAGAAAATATATAAAATATAAAAAATCGCGCGATTTTTTTATAATTTATAAAAATATTTTGACTGCGGCGTTTAATTCTGAGATTTCACAATAAACAATGATTATTTTCAACTCATATTATTTATCTTTATTATTTTTTTATTCACATATATTTCCTTTCATATTTATTTTAATTAACGCATACAATAATTTGTAGCGACCGTTACTACGGTTACGCAGCGATCCGTTAGCACCATCACTACGAGCAGCAGGCAATATCAATGCCCTTATATATGTATTTTTATTTATATATGTATTTTTGTTTGTTCATAATATTTATTGTATCTATATATATTTTTTTGAATAGGAAAACTATAAATAAATTTGGGCGATAATTCATTTATATTTGGGTATTTTTGCACAATTTTTGGGCCAAATTTCCATTTTTCTTTCTTGGGCAATTTTTCATTTTTTTAGGGTGATTATTCATGCGGCAATTTTTCATTTTTTTTTTTGGGCAATTTTTCATAGGGTCATTTTCTTGTCACATGCCAATAGCAGATTTACAAACCACGAACTTACCCATTATTGATTATTTATAAAAGGTTTGTTCGATAATAACTTCTAACATGCCCAATTGTGCAAGTCCGATTGTATTTTTCTTTTAACTAAGCGACAAAATCCTCAAAACGATATTTTCAAATCGATAAAAATCTCAAAATTAAAATTAAAAAAAAAAGAAAACAAAAATCGTCAAAAATCGTACAAAATCGTCAAACTGATATTTTCAAATCGTCAAAAAACTTCAATTTAAAATTTTATGATTTTAATCAAAATAGATTTTGTTAGAGTAATTTTAGATTAAGATATAAATTAATTCGTACATATTTTATTTGTTATTATTTTAGCGATTATTTCCATTCTCACTAAAAATTATGATTTATTAAAAATTATTTGAATTTTAAAAAAGTTACATATTAAATAAATTTATTCTTACATATTTTATTTGTTATTATGTTATTTTATTTTATTTCCATTCTCACTAAAAATATATATTTTATAAAATTTCCATTTTACAAAATATTACCAAATATTTAATTTTATTTAAAAATCTTAATTTAACAGCTAAAAATCATATTCAAGTTATCACAAAAAATCTCTTATGATTTATTAAAAATAGTGATTATTATTTTTGAATTTTGAAAAAAGCAATTTTGTCGATTTTTTTTATACTAAAATTTATATAAAATCTGGCAGTTGACAAGTTTTTGGAAAAGCTTTTTTGAAGAAACTTATATACTTCTATAAAAAGCTTAACGACTAGATATGCCGATTTATTTTTCACAATAAATAGAGTGACCATGTTCAATATTATGTTAATAGGTGGTGAACAGGTTTTTGTAATATTTGTATAAATTAAATTACAAATATTCTTTATTGAAGAAAATCTAACAATTAAACCACCACCCAACCAGCACATTTTCTTCGGTTATATTTAACAGTCACTTTTTTTAATTAAAACTTAATCATACTTTGTGAAATGTAATTTAGCTTAATTTGCTGTTGAATTTCATGTCAATTTGTATTTATAAATTGGGCTGTAAATCATATAAAAAGTTTAGATTTTTAAATGTAAAAGTGACGTTTTATTTTGAATTTTCTCTGGTATCTCTGAAAACAAGCCATATTTGTATAACAGTTTCTTGTATAAAAAGCTTTCTTATTTATAAACATGTAAGGGAATAGGATTAATAAAGTTTTGGCTTACTTCGAGTATATGGTCCTGTGGCGCAATGGATAACGCGTCTGACTACGGATCAGAAGATTCCAGGTTCGACTCCTGGCAGGATCGCAGTTTTTTTTTGCAAAACGTTTTTAATTTTCAAATTCAGCAATAGAGTAAAAGTTGAGAAAAGTTCAATGAATTCAATAAAACAATTTGTTATAGGTAGATCGCAAATTTATGTATGGAAGTGTGTATTTATTTATTTTTCAATAAAAATTAACATTTTTTTACAGCTTCAACTTTTATGGATATTTTTGGGTTTTGTATTGAACATAAAAATTTAATGGAGATATTTACATATTAACTTTTTAATATTACGATCTTTTTATAAATATGAGCTGATTGCGTTAAAGTTATGTGTCGGTTGTACGAAAGATTAAAAAGTTTTTATGTCAAGTTGTACCAACATGTCGCAACGTTTGTGTGCCTTTCGCGTACGATTTTATGTATTATGTTTTTAGTAATGTTCTGACCACCTAGCAGTTAACATTGAATGTTAAGTATTATTTGCGGACGGATGTCAATTATAGCACACACGAGAATATTGAACGCCATCTTAAAATGGTTTTACACGACGTGTATTTGTCATATGACTTGTCAGTTTGATAACCCATATGTAATTTCATGTGTTTGTCAAAATAGCCATTTTCCATACGGTTTTAATTTTTGCTTTCAAACGTATGTACATGAGTAATTACATGTGACATAACCTACAATATATAATTTTACCCCCACACAGTTTTTTATTTCCAACCACAGCTGATGCAAAGATGCAAACCAAGTGCTTTTACCACATTTTTAGCGCTTTTGGTACCACAAAAAGCTAAAAATAACAAAATATCAAGTTGGCATTACAGGATGTCAGATGCTTTATCACATTAAAATAGAACACGTTCTAAATGAAAAATGTCATATGTATTGTGCGCATGGAAAATACACATGTTATGTTTGAAAGGGTTTACACGACGTGCATAGAATGCACATGGAAAAGTGACATGTCATGTGACAAATACACGTCGTCTAAAACCACTTTTAGTTTGAGAGAGCTGTTGTTTAATTAAGTTGTACATGAAATCGCACACTAAATTGTATCGTTTGTGGAACAGCTGATTCCTAGTATTGGTTGTACAAATCGTCGCATCTTTTATGACTGCTTAACAGGACCATTTCTGTACATGAAATATTTGTTTGAAAATGTTGTTGCTTGAACTTGTGTCCGTATGTCTGTGTTCGTGTCGCGTAAAAACTACTGGATGAATTTTAATAAAATTTTGTGAGGATATTATTTTTTGTAAAAATTTGTCATATGCCAAGAGAAAATAGAGAAAAAGTAGTGAAAGCAACTTTACAGATTTAAAGGTACTGCAAACAAGGCAGCACCTTTTATTTTTGTCACTATTTACAGAACTACAATTATATTAGGATTTTATATAAATTTGTAGGATTTTATATAAATTTTATATAAAGCCTTTGTTCTTGAGTAATTACACAGGGATGGATACCTTTATATATGGTAAATACATAAACCATAACTAAAAGACTATAAAAAGAAGATTCTTAAAATTTCGATTACTGGAACAAAATATTGTAAGGACGCTGACGAAATGGCTAGTTAAACATTAAAATATATACAGTAGTTCTCAAAACTGAACACAGGACACATAAATAAAATATTATACATACATACATATGTATGTACATTCGTGGGTAAATGAATATGAATTCCCAAAATACATTTGACAACTAACAGCGCTATTATCCAATCTACACTTTGAAATAGTGTTTTAAGATATTTATTTTCTTTTGTTCAATTTTTATATAAAGCATAGAAATAAAGAAAGTAAAGAATAAAAAATATTCTTTTTTATTACAATTTTCGCATATTTCGATATTTTTTAGTGAAATCTGAATTTTTGGTGAAATTTCGAATTTATGATAAAATATTAAGTTGTTGGTGAAATGTCGATTATTGGTGTAATTGTTTGATCTTTTATCGAACGTTTGGGGACTTCATAGTAAAATTTTAAATTTTAGGTAAAGTTTCGATTTTTCAGTAAAATTTTTATTTATATCACAATCAATTTTTTCTTCTTTTTTTGGTGATATCTCTTTTGATTGGTTTGTAAATGTTCGATTTTGAGCGTTTGTATTAATTTTAAATATATTTTTTTTTTGTGAAATTTAAAATTTTAGGTGAAAAATCGATGTTTTTTCTATCTCTATATATATTCATATTTATATATAAAGCACGAAATGTGTTTGTTTGTCGGAAAGCTGTAGCAGCCAGCACCAGTGAACCGATATTTCTGAAATTTTCACAGTTTGTTATTAGATATACTGTTGGGTACTTATTTTTCTTTGTAAATTCCACGTGGGAGTGGCACCTTCCATACAAAGTAAATATTTATCATCGTGTTGCTTGGTAACAGTAACGTCTATATTAACGTATATAGTTCAGAAAAGATAGATAGATTGGAATAGTGGGCGTGCTATCTCCCATACAAAATGCAAAATTATTATCGTGTACCTGGAGAACTCCAATTGGTAAAGTCTTGAAACTTTACACGAGTAACCCTCAGAGTAATGTACATAGTCTACTAAAATAAAGATTGGATTGGGACAGTGGGCGTGGTACCTCCTACACAAATTAAAAAATTATTATCCTATTCTAGAGGAACACCAATAGATGGAGCCTTGAAACTTTGCACTAGTAACTCCTGTGATAATGCGCATAATGTACCAAAATACAGAATGAATCGGGACAGTGGGCGTGGTACCTTCCATACAAAATTAACAATTAGTATCGTGTACATAGAGAACTGTAATATGTATGGTCCTGAAAGTGGGTACAAGTAACACCAATACCCATGCGTATACTCTAGAAAAACATAGGTTGAATTGGGACAGTGAGCGTGGTACCCCGATACAATGTAAAAAATTATTATCGTGTACCCAAAAAACAGCAATATGTAACGCCTTGGAATTTTGTATCAATAACAGACTGGATTGGGAAAGTGGGCGTGGTATGTCCCATACAAAGTGAAAGTTTATTATCGTGTATCTAGAGACATACAATAGGTAGAGTCTTGAAACTTTGCACAAATAACCTAGCCAAATACAGACTGGATTAGGATAGTGCGAGTGGTAGCTCCCATAAAAAGTAAAAAATTGTTATTGTGTTAATACGTATAGTCTAGCAAAAACAGATTGGATGGGAACAGTGTGCGTCGTAGCTTGCATATGAACTAAAACATTTTTGACGTGAGAATAGCGTACGTTTTCGAGTTAAAGATTGGTAATACTTTTCTTTCAAGTGTATCTTCTGTGGATGGGTGTAGCTTGTTTGAAATAAAAAATTGCTTTACGCAGTAACGAAACGATCAATTGATTTCCAAATCTTTTTGTTCAAAAAATTTTTAGTTGTGATTTTCATTGAAACTAGTTTGAACACGACTGTAAGTACATACATACATACATACATACATACATAC
The DNA here is from genome assembly GCA_949628195.1 of Phasia obesa. NCBI lineage: Eukaryota > Metazoa > Arthropoda > Insecta > Diptera > Tachinidae > Phasia > Phasia obesa. Next base: position 15,008,684 of record OX451219.1, read on the forward strand.
ATACATACATACATACATACATACATACATACATACATACATACATATATACATACATATGTTTAAAAAAGTGTGTTCGTTATGTGGCCTTTTGTCGTATCTCCGGCTTGTTTATTTAAGAATTGATAAATTATGCATAATAATAGATAGATGTCTATAAATATTGTTTTTTTTTTTTTAATTTAAACTTTTATGTTGGCAAATATATGTATATATGAATGATTGTGTTTGGACACATGGCCTATGTATGTTGTAGTTGTTGTTTTAAACGTGATTAAATTTGCATTTAATATTGGCGGTAATATTTTACGTTTTTTTTTTATTAATAATCATAATTTCTTTAGTTTATTTATTATTGTTTGTTTAATAAGTGTTTTATTTTAAAGAAAATGTGTAAGTAATACAGTGATGTTAAAAAGTGCACCTCAATAAATAAAATGAAAGATAAAAATACTTATCAAGTTTGTTATGAAAATATAAGCTTCCTTAACCTGTAAATATACATAAATAATAACAGAGAGAGAGAAAAAGAGAGAGAGAGAGAGATAGATAGATGTTTGTTTAATAAGTGTTTTATTTTAAAGAAAATGTGTAAGTAGTACAGTGGTGTTAAAAAGTGCACCTCAATAAATAAAATGAAAGATAAAAATACTTATCAAGTTTGTTATGAAAATATAAGCTTCCTTAACCTGTAAATATACATAAATAATAACAGAGAGAGAGAAAAAGAGAGAGAGAGATAGATAGATGTTTGTTTAATAAGTGTTTTATTTTAAAGAAAATGTGTAAGTAGTACAGTGGTGTTAAAAAGTGCACCTCAATAAATAAAATGAAAGATAAAAATACTTATCAAGTTTGTTATGAAAATATAAGCTTCCTTAACCTGTAAATATACATAAATAATAACAGAGAGAGAGAGAGAGAGAGATAGAGATAGATAGATGTTTGTTTAATAAGTGTTTTATTTTAAAGAAAATGTGTAAGTAATACAGTGGTGTTAAAAAGTGCACCTCAATAAATAAAATGAAAGTTAAAAATACTTATCAAGTTTGTTATGAAAAAATAAGCTTCCTTAACCTGTAAATATAGATAAATAATAACAGAGAGAGAGAGAGATAGAGAGAGACAGAGAATTTGACTCACTAATTCACCAAAAATTTTTTTTAAAAAATGTCCGACTTTCCCTACGTTGTAAAATTGCTGGTAAAAATATCTACAAATAGGAATTTTTCTCTACTACTGGCAACACTGAATTAAGTACTAACTAATCCAGAAAGCTTACTAATTAACTTGGGAAGCGATTTTTTTAAATTTATTTACAAAGCTTTTCCTTTTTTGTTAATGCACATAAAAAATGAGCAACTATTCGCAAATGTTTTATGCATAGAGCAAAAAATCTACAAATTCGAATCTCTACATTTCCGAATAATTTAATTTTTTGTATGTTCAATTAAAAAAAAAAAACAGTGCTTCAATTTTGCCGATCGACACAGAATAGCTTGAACATCGACCAGTCGATCGCGATCTACGGTACCACTGATCTATATCTATACGTATAATAAAACTGTAACAGGATCGTGTGTGTATATGAAATATTTTTTGAAATTTTTTTTAGTGGTGCAGATAGAAATCGATATGGAATGCAAAACACCATTTTTTATAATTTTTGACTGTCAATCTGTGTTCGCATCACGTAAAAGCTATTGAATAAATTAAAAAAAAATGTGAAAAGGTACCTTAGTACCTCGATTTAAATATAGGATACTTGTTCCCCTTAAAACTATTAAAAACTTGGCAGCACCTTTTATTTTAGTAGACGGAAAATTTTAGACACTATTTACAGAAATCTACAATAATAAAAATATATGTATGTATGTATATAAAACCTATGTTACAACATCCTGAGTAATTACCCAGAGATGGTTACCTCTATACAAAGTCAATATATAAACTATATCTGCAGCACTATAAAAGTAAGTACAATTTGCTGTGTATTACTTTTGACGAGGTCGCGATCACCAATAATTCATAATAAAATGGCAAGTCAAACTGTGCACAAATAGCAATAGACTTGCCAGATCTAGCAACCATTCGGCAGTTGAATAACTGTCGGAAAATGGAAACTTTAAATAAATTTAATTAAATTTTAAAATTATCCTATTTCCGGTGCCCTTCGATACACCTACCCTACTCTCACGATAAAACTGTTTTTGTTTATATGCAAGGTACGATGGTACTGTTGCCATCCAATCTGTTTTTTTGCTAGACTATTGTATTAACACGAAATAATATTTTACTTTGTATGGGAGGTAACACTCACACTATCCTAATCTAGTCTGTAATATGCTAGAATATGTATGAGGGTTACTTGTCCAAAGTTTCAAGACTCTACCTATTGTAGTTATCGAGAAACAATAATAATTTTTTACTTTGTATGGAAGATACCACGCCCACTGTCCCAATTTTGCTAGAATATATACATACCACTCACACTATCCTAATCCAGTCTGTAATATGCTAGAATATGCATATTAGTATGAGGGTTACTTGTGCAAAGTTTCAAGACTCTACCTATTGTAGTTATCTAGGTACAATAATAATTTTTTACTTTGTATGGAAGATACCACGCCCACTGTCCCAATTTTGCTAGAATATATACATACCACTCACACTATCCTAATCCAGTCTGTAATATGCTAGAATATGCATATTAGTATGATAATTACTTGTGCAAAGTTTTAACACTCTACCTATTGTAGTTATCTAGGTACACGAGAATAATTTTTTACTTTATATGGTAACTACCACGCCCACTCTCCTAGTCCAGTCTTTATGTTTCTAGACATGCACATTAGTATGAGGGCTACTTGTGTGAAGTTTCCCGACTCTACCTGTTGTATTTCTCTAGGTACACGATAATATTTTTACACTTTGTATGGCAAGTACCACGCCCACTGTATCAATTCAGTCCGTGTTTTGTTAGACTATGCACATAAGTATGACTCTAGCTATTGCAGATCTCAGGGTAGACGATATTAATTGTTCATTTTGTATGAGAGGTACTACGCCACTATTCCCATCCAGCCTGTGTTACGCTAAGCTTTGTATGTATGGCGCAATTATAGTTCTCTAGCTACTTACAAAGTGGGCGTAATTAATTTTTTTCCGTAAAAACCTAACTAGGGTTATAATGAAGATTTAACAAAAAAAATTGGCCAAATCGGTGCAGCCGTTTTTAAATGATGAGGGAGATAACGATCACAATTTTCTCCCAAACTGTTACAGTTTAACATTTTTATGTTAAAGGCTAACAGAGCACTGTAAACTCTTAATTAATTAATATTTTATTGGTTTTCATTTAATTTAACTTAAAACCCGTTACACTTGGCAATCACCATTATTTCACATGCTTAAACATACACTCACAAACGGTCACTTCTACATATTTAACAGAAGACGGGCATTGTTTTATTTATTGCTGTTGATGTTGTTGTTGTTTATGTAGAGTGTTGCTGGCTTGACCAACAAACACTATTAATTCGCATATCGAACGTTTATCCATAATTCAGTTGTACAGTAGATGTTATTGTAAATGGAAGCAAAAATAAATGAATTAAATAAAATTAGAAATCAACAAAACTGAAATTAAAAAAAAAAAAATTGTAATATTAAGAATCAACAAAATATGTAATAAAAAACGTTAAATTGCTTAATAAACAAATGTGGGGAAATTTAAAAATTATTAATGTGAAAAACTTAAAAAAACAAAAAAATTTGTTTAAACAAAAATTATAAAAAAATAAATAAAAAAGATTACCACATATTAAAAAAATTGTGTAAACAAGAATTATAATTAAATCAGTTTTAATTTAAATTTGGTTTGATTTGTTATAAATACAGTGGTGGTCAAAACATTTACAACTTTAATTAGATTCTCAGTGAATTCATTTATCATTAACCTTCATATAAGCTCTTACAGCAATATTTAAAATTTGAAAAAAGTGATTACTGCACAATGGGGGAAATATATGTTTGTAAAAACAAAAATCAGCGTTTTCTAAACGAATAGTATCAGTGGCGTTGCTAATGTACTTGAAAATTAAATACTTGAGCTTAAATCTTATTATAAAAAACTATGTATCCTTATCAGATAAGCTCTCAAAATACCGTCATTCAAGGTGCTAAGAATTTCGGTATTCCAGTGCAGGGCATGGGCAGGGAATATGTTTGATCGTTTCCCCCTTGTTGCTCATCTTGGAAGCTTCTGCAAAAGTCATTGTACGGAATGACCATCCTTTTCGCATGGGCTTCAAATAGGCAGTGCTAGAAGAAGCGCTAAGGGTTCTTAAAACAGGGTTATTTGTGAGGTAACAGGCTTAGTTCTCCAATCTAGACAGTTTTTTGCTACACTGTCCACATTAACAAAAGAGTTACTCGCATAAAATTTCAAGATTCTAGCAATTGTAGTTCCCAAGTAATACGATCATAAAAATTAACTTTGTATGAGAAGTGGCACGAGCACTTGAAAGTGGTCTAAGTAAGAATTGAATTTTTTTTAAACTATTTTACACCATATTTTTTATATTAGTAAATCTATTAACGAGAATGTGAGCAAGAATATGAAAGTTGCACATTCTGGTTAATAAATTTATCAATTAAAAAAAAAAAAAAAATATGGTGTAAAATAACTGATAAACTCATCGTTTTACAATTCTGACTTATACCACTTTCAAAATAATGAACACATATGTACTCGTATATACATATATGTAGGTAGCCTAAGGCCGGTGCCTCACAATGAGTGAAAAAGCGGCAAGTGGCAAAAATTGAAACATTCGAAATGTGACCAGAAAAGAGCGCCGCACAGTGGGGCAGAATCAATATATTTCGAAAATAATTTGTAAAGAGCTAGTCAGACTGATCCAAAATTTGATATGGGTATAGCAGGGGAGTATCTGTGCTTATGTTTTGACAGTGGGCGCACCATCCACTTGCCGGGGGTGACACTATGTATTCTCTAAATTGGGCTAACTCGCAGCGTCAAATATTTTTGAGCTTGGCAAAATTATGGTCTTAACGGTCTAGTTAATACCTACAAATGATATATTGATCTATAAATTATGTTCTTAAATGAGCGAGATATAAGCAATTTAAAATTTTTCCATAACCTGATCCATTTTTTTTTCAAAATAAGTAGTAACATTTTCAGCAAATTTTTGGAATAATTTTTGGCTTAGTTAGCGATTGAAATTTAAAATATTGTGGCAAAATTATACTGTTAACATAACAGCAGCATAACATAACATAAATCAGTAACATAAACTGATAGAAAGGTGATAAATATGGAAATACTCATATTTAAAAGCACATAGTTTTGTCCGTAAGAAAGATATTGAGCTGCATTTTTTTTTGTTTGATAGCAGACTACCTTATCTATATTTATATACACAACAAAAATATAATATTAGGTGAAAATTTTAAAATTAATTGCTGTTATCAAAGGCGTACTCTAATCCTTTTCTTTCGTTACAGTGTTGTACTCAGATAGGCAGATAAGGGCAGATGATTTTTATTCTATTGTTCACTTTAACACGTCTAGTTTGAAAAGTGACCTTCCATAGCTCGGAGTTAGCCGGAGCTTTTTTCGTATTCATAGCAGTGTTGGGATCTGACAATGTTTAAATTGTACCGCTCCGGTGATAAAATTGTACCAAATCAGCATCAATTGTACCAAAATTTGGAATTTGCCAAAATAATTACTTATTTCATAAATAAAAGGCTTACAAGTCACCGGATCTTAATCCGATAGAATATATCTGGAGCTATTTGGAAGAACAATTAGGGATTCATTTAACTAACCAAAAGACCTTACGGTTTCTCACTATAAAGAATAGAAAAATACCATCTACCGAATACCATCAGACACTGATTGAGGCAATTCAAAAACGTTCAAACGCTTTAGTTTAGCAAAAAGGTCTTGCAACTAAATTATCTATAAATACTCGTATACACAGTGTTACCATATTTTTTTCTAAAAAATCTTCAAGCCAACAAAAAAATATTTTTTTTATTAATAATCTTTTTAATGATACATTTTTACATTTCTGCGTTTTTTATTTTCTTTTACAGGCTAAAACTACTAAATATCACATTTCTATAAATCTTTTTTGCTGTTAAATTATCTTTTGATATCATTTTAACAGCTTAAAAAGTGAAAAATATTGATTAAATAAAAAAATTTATTGAATAAATTTTATATGAAATTGTACCAAAAAATCACGATGTGTCTATTGTACCAAATTTGGTACAATTGTACCACAAATCCCAACACTGATTCATAGCTGTTCTCACTGCTAATTTAAAATTCGTAACTTAAAACGTTGTAAAGTACTGTATGTTTTTTTTGCCCAGCTTGACTGGATGTGTAGCTTAGTTGACCATCGTAGAGTAGGGAAAAAATTTAATAATTTTTTTCATCCCCTTTTAAAATTATGCATATCAATTATTTAGAGAAGTGTGTAGTTTGGGCAAACTTCCATTAGTCAGACAGTAGTACTAAATTTATAGTTGTACCCTTGAAACTGGGAAAAAAAATCATGCTGTTCCTAGATCCTCTAGCTTATATAGTACTAGCTGTGCCCGCCACGTCGTATGCGTCCTGATAATATTTTGCTAGATTTTGCTTTGAAAGTATTCCACACCAATTGTAAGACTCTTACTTTTACAGGGCTTCAGTTATGGTTTATGTATTAACTTTATATAAAGATAGCCATCCCTGGATAAAATTCTAAAATTTATAAAAAATTCTAAAAATTATTGTAAAGCTCTGTAAGAGGTGTTTAATATATTTTAACAAAAAAGGAAATTCCACAAAGATAAAACACAAAACAAATACAAATTTTATTCAAGTGGCGCCATCTGTTTAAAATATCCTACTTACAAAAATAAAAGGTGAGCAACCGTGTTTAACACATCCCAGTTTTAAACCGAGAATTTCAGTACCTTTAAACCGGAAATTGCATAGATATTTTTGCGGAAAAAAAGCATCCTATATTGGAATCAGGATGCTAAGGTACCTCCTCACAAAATTATGTTAAAATCCATCTAAAAGTTTTTACGTGATGCGAACGCAAAAGAAAAGCAGCCAGACAGACGGAAATGAGTTACTATTTTTTTATATATATATATAGATAATAATCACAAACAAGATAACCGAAAGCAACGCTTTTGAAAATCGAATTTTTTTCCGCTAAGGCCCCTCAGTGCCCCGCCCCTTTATTTCGATTCTTTAAAAACTTCTTAAAATGTTTTATCGTAACGATCTACAAAAAAAAAATTAAAAGAATGCAAAAGTGAAAGTGCAGCTCTTAATTTAGTCTGTACAAAGTCGACCGCAATTTTGCCAAAATCTATCTGGAAGTTTGAGTAAATTTCTAATGGATTAATTTGTAAATTCATCGTAGCGTGCCCTTTATTATTCATGAAGGGGAATATCGAAGCAGAATACTGCCTTAATGGGTCCCTTTTCGACCCCCTTCCTTCGTCAACGATTATAGGCAACCGATATGTAATTTACGGCAACCTTACTTTCATTGAGTCACATGCTACAACCAGCCTTTAATCTTCACTTTAGTGTCGGCCTTCTTTCGCATCACGCAGTCTCTCGTAACTGCTAGCATTTGTTCAAGGCTCAGATCCCCCATGACATCCACATTTAACAAACTTCTTCCTGTGGTCCTAAGTCTTATGCTAGCCAGTGCCAGAGATTCACACACAATGTGCATTGCCTTCTGAGACTTTTCTAGGCAAGTTTTATTGCAAAATTTTGTACAGGGATGAGGCTGAATTTTGACTCAATCCTCATGTCAATAAGCTAAATTGTCTCACAGTTGAAAAAATCCTCAAGAGATTTAGTGATAGATTTAAACAAAAGAATAGCTGGTTGCGCTTTATGGGCCGTTGGAAGAAATGATTTTTCTAACTTCTTTTAAAATTAGGCCGTCAAGTTAACGTCAACGTTTAGCGATAATGGGCCCATTATCGAGTAAACTATCGTATCGAATAACATTTCGATACGAGTCGAGTAAGCAAATTATGACATTCGACAAATATCGAATAATAAGTCAACAAGTGAACAAGATAACACGGTTTGAATAAATTTCCTTTCGAATGAAATTTCGATACTTTTTATTCGATATCGAGTGCCATGATAACAAAATAAAAAATTACGAGAGATTTTACTCGATATCGAATGCGGTAATTAGACCCCTGGTTTTTTTTGGCAATCGAATGTGTACTGAAAGTATGTTTTGCCACATATTATACGACATATTATTTGACTTACAATCGAATTGTTAAAATAACATTTCTAGAACGCACTATATCTCGAAATGCTGCAGCCAATTGGTCAACAAGATCGTGCGATATAAAGCCTTCGGTCTGTTTTTGATGGGGCTATGTTAAGTTGATACGAATAGACCATTGCCCATTGGTCGAAAATTGGACTTCCAGAATGCAATACTTCGGAGCCTATCTGTCAGAAATTATGTATTCTCAGCAGGTTATTTCTATTCAAAATTGTACCATTCTCGTTGCCAATTATTATTAAGTTTCTTATTAAATAAATAAATAAGTAAATATTATGTTTGGCCAAAACTTACGCGGAGTGACTTGAAGATAAGATGAAATCAGTGAAAATCTTGCAATACGTCATCTCAGTGTCAAATGTTTTGACCACTACTTTAGTTTAAAAATAGCGCTTCATAGTTTATGCAGGTGTCAACAGCTATAACAAAACAAATAAAATTTAATTAGAAGAAATTAAAAAAATCTCCAATGAATTAAACAAAAAGTTACAAAGTAAACAAACAGACAATTTACATATCGCCGCCTACAAATAACAATTCAATTATAAATAATTTACTTTTTTCCCCATTCATTCTCGTAGAAATAAGTAAAATGTTTGTAAAACTCCCCGCCTTGTCGTTTGCTATAATTACTATAAGTTTTTCCGCCTTTTATGTGAATTCGGATATAAACATAGAAAATAATAAATTGAGCAGTTTAAGTAGTCAACATAAATTTACTGATAATTTGCCCAATGCCAAGGACAACGACCACAGCGGCAAAACTACTGAAAGCATAGATAATGAAAGTGATAGCAGCGAGAGCAGTAGCGAAAGCAGTAGCGATAGTCCAGCTACAACAGAAAACCCCACTGAGAAATCTCAAACTCCTCCGCATATTATTTTCATTTTAGCCGACGATTTGGTAAGTTTTATGACAATTTATTGCAAGTAAATAAATAAATAATAGCAAACGGGTTCAGGAAATTCTAGTTATACATTTGTGCTACTCTTATCATTATATTAAGTAGGCCATTCAGAGCCAGATGTACCAGGTGAATTAAAAAAAAAAATCGTGAATTTCATAACAAAATTTCTTTTCAGCTTTAATTAACTGTCAAAAAATCTGAAAGTTGAAAATTAAGGTTTTTTAAACTATTTTAGTTTAGTTTTGTTGAAAACAAACGAAAACATAATGCATGAAACACATAGACAACATCAGGCTACCGGCTACAAAATTAAAATACAAACGTTTATAGGAGAACGATTATTTTGACGACATCAAAGCAACATGGCTACACGACCACAGCTGTGGCTGTAGCCAACTTATGCTAATTTCTATTTTTGTTTGCGACAATTTTATTTTATTCAACAGAAGAAAATGTCACAATATTAAATATACAAATTCATTTTTGAGAAAATATATTTATTTGTTTTGATTAGATAAAAGTATTTTTTGAAAAAGTAATTTTTTTAGAAAGAAAAATATGTATTTCTAAATATTTTCAAAGCTTTGATGTATGTAGCTGTCGTCTTCAATATAATTCATTAGCTGACTACACGGCGACGATTGTAGCGAATATCATTTGTAGTCATGTAGCTGTGTAGCCGCTGTTGTCTATGTGTTTAAGGCATACAAACTTACGTTTATAGCTAGCTTAGATATAACGGTTTTATTTTTTTAGCAACTAGAGAACTACCGATATCGATAATTATAGTTTGACAGTTGAGAATGTCAAACTGTGTTAACTTTTCTGTTTAGTAAGGTTTGGCAAAACATCATGAATCGTTTAAGGCCAGAATAACGTTTCCTAATTGTGGAAATGTACTTTGAAAAAAAAAAACTAAATCCATTTGCGAAATTCAAAGAGCACTTCGTCCATTTTACGGACCACATAATCGGTCTGGTGAGCAAGTAATTCGTGCAGTTGTTGCACTAATTTTACTCTTGTTGATTCAAAACCATCAACAAGAAAAGTAAAGTGGGTACCAAAGAGAATATTGCTGCTGTAGCGCGAAATAGTGAAGAAGACGCCGACATGTGGATTCTTCGTGGTTCTGAAATTGTTGGCCTTTGTCCTTTGACTAGGTGCAAAATTTTTCGGAAGGTTCTTGGCTTATCTGCCTATAAAATACAGTTCGTGCTCTTGACGCTAAACGACCATAATTTGAGTCGTATTTTTGTAGATTGGGCTCATTTAAAATTGGCCGAAGATGAGCATTTTTATTAAAAGTTTGTGTTTAGTGATGAAAATCATCTCTGGTTAAATGGTTACGTTAATTAGCAAAACGGCTTATTTGGAGCGAAGACAATCTCCAAGCAGTTAACGAATCACCATTACATTCACTATTATTGACAGTTTGGTGCGGTTTACACGCTGGCGGTTTCTTCGCTCCTTATTTGTTTTAAAATGAGCAAGGAGCTGCCGTTACGGTAATATTTTTGTTTTCAAAAATTAATCAGCTAAACATCAAAGTAGCTATATGGTTAAAAAAAGATGGCGCAACATACCAAACAATGGGCTTAAAAACGATATATTGAAAAATCAATTTGGAGTCAATTTTGTTTTCAAATGTGGTCCCTTTCACTGGCTCCCTCGTAGGATTTAACTTCTCTGGATTACTTTTTATGGGACTATGTTAAGTCATTGGTCTAGTAGTCAAAAATTAGACTGATCGAATGGACCTTACATTGTATTGTATTGAAAGTTCTCATCCAGCTAAAAAAAATAAAACAGAAATCCAACATACACTCCCGATCAGATGATTAGAACCACTTAAATTTCTGTTTTCTGCATTGCTACATCCTTCCACAGCATTCTTCATATTTATCTACTTTGGGTAGGGTTTAAAAATCATCTATTTAACCAATAAAACTGAGATAATAGAATGCGAGAAATTTCGTCAGTTGATTAGAACGAAATCTAGTTTAGTCTGCCACTAACTAAAGCTTTTTTTTGTTTTGGTTGGTCTTTCTTTGATCGGTACCACCTAATTTATATTTTTTGTAGGAATAAAAGCAAGTTTTGTGTGGAATAAAATTTCTCATATTCTATTATTTAAATTTGGTTGGCTACTCCATAGAGGAAGATGTGATTTTTTTTTATAAAAACTCCTATTTGTAGCTTTTTTAGAACTAATTTTCTAAATTTAAAACCAAAATTAATTCTCGTATTGATATCTTTTGGGTAGGGGTTAATTGTAATCATCTATTTTATTATCCAACTAAACACAGATAATAGAATACGAGTAATTTTATTTTAATCATCATGGTTACAACGAATTCTAGTCTAGTCTAACACTAACTGAAGCTTTTCTCTTTTTTATGTGATATTTCTTTGATCCGTACCACCTTATTTATATTTTTTTAGGAATGAAAGCAACTTTTGATTATTTCATGAGTGAAATAAAATTTCTCGTATTCTTTTATTTAAGTTGGTTGGAGAGGAAGATTTATTTTTTTTATTGAGAACTGCTATTTTTAGTTTTTTAAAGGACTACTTTTGTAAATTTTAAAACAAAATTAATTTGGAATTAATACCCTAGTCATATAAAAAAAAAAAAATAAAAAAAATATCCCCCAAATATTTCCATATCTGTACTGATCTCTACCTTGTTTAATATGCCACAGCTAGTATTTGATTATCCTTTATTTCTTTCTTTATTGTAATGAATTTTTAAGCCTGGAAAAAATATTAACTAATTTATAATAATAAATAGTTCAAATAAAATTTTATAATAAAATTAATTTTTTTAAATTGAAGAATATTTTTTAAGAAATAATTCTTTAAAATTCAACCAAGTATTTTTTACACTGAAAGTATTTTTTTATATAAAATAATAATTTTTATTAAACTTAAAGGGTTTCAATGATCTCAGCTTTCGTGGTTCATCTCAAATACCAACACCAAATATTGATTCTTTGGCCTTTTCCGGCATTATATTGAACCGATATTATGTAAATCCAATATGCACACCATCACGATCGGCTTTGATGACGGGAAAATATCCAATACATACGGGTAAGTTGTAAGCAAGAATATCCAGTTGAAAATAAGCTATTACTGTTGAGTTTTTTACCCCCAAAAGATCCTGAAAGTAAGCTTTACAAAAAAAACCCTAAATAAGCGCGCAAAGCATCACATTGTCTAGCGCCTAGCTTTGTCACTGCAATAACAAACCTAAATAAGAGCGCAACGTTTTGTCATGATCAGTAATGTTAAGTTATTTTGTTTAGCAAAATCTAATAAATTTAAACGCAAAATAGAGATAAAATCGCTAGAATAAGCAGAGAGTGGCTTAAGTGTCATCACTTTTCCACAAAAAACAAAAAAAAAAAAAACAATGACAGTTTGTTAGCAACCAACTTCACTACCTAACACTCTGTCAAAATTAGATTTTCCAAATACTAAGCGTTGACACCGCGCTATTTAGGTTTGCTTCATACATTTTATATATACATATGTACATTTTTTTTTTTTTTTTTTTTTTTTTTTTTTTTTTTTTTTCATAATTTATTTATTGTATCTTCAATAATTTTTGAACTAACAATAATTACTCGTATCTTAAGTCTAAAATATGTACATATGTACATGAGAATATTTGACAGTTAGTTTGCGCTCAGCGTGCTTATTTAAGTTTGGCTGTGACTTACTTCCCCAAAATGCATAAAATTTAAATTGAAGTCTTGTAGTATTTTATATTGTTGTACGATACCTAAAGGGGTTTCAATAAAGCAATAACCCCCATCTAACGTATCGTCCATATTAGGGATGAGAAAATGAAAAATATATCGATATATATAGTATCAATATAAAAATATATCGACTTATATAGTATCGATACAAAAATATATCGATATATATAGTATCGATATACATTGTATCGATATACATTGTATCGATATACATTGTATCGATATACATTGTATCGATATACATTGTATCGATATACATTGTATCGATATACATTGTATCGATATACATTGTATCGATATACATTGTATCGATATACATTGTATCGATATACATTGTATCGATATACATTGTATCGATATACATTGTATCGATATACATTGTATCGATATACATTGTATCGATATACATTGTATCGATATACATTGTATCGATATACATTGTATCGATATACATTGTATCGATATATATTGTATCGATATATATTGTATCGATAAACATTGTATCGATAAACATTGTATCGATATACATTGTATCGATATACATTGTATCGATATACATTGTATCGATATACATTGTATCGATATACATTGTATCGATATACATTGTATCGATATAAATTGTATCGATATACATTGTATCGATATACATTGTATCGATATACATTGTATCGATATACATTGTATCGATATACATTGTATCGATATACATTGTATCGATATACATTGTATCGATATACATTGTATCGATATACATTGTATCGATATACATTGTATCGATATACATTGTATCGATATACATTGTATCGATATACATTGTATCGATATACATTGTATCGATATACATTGTATCGATATACATTATATCGTTATACATTATATCGATATACATTTTATCAATATACATTGTATCGATATATATTGTATCGATATACATTTTATCAATATACATTGTATCGGTATACATTGTATCGATATATATTGTATCGATATACATTGTGTCGATATACATTGTGTCGATATACATTGTATCGATATACATTGTATCGATATACATTGTATCGATATACATTGTATCGATATATATTGTATCGATATACATTGTGTCGATATACATTGTATCGATATATATTGTATCGATATACATTTTAGCGATATACATAGCATCGATATATTTTAGCGATACACAGTGGCTTAAAAACTATTTATTTTGGAAATAATTCGGTAGCTCATGAATCACTGAAGATATCTAACAAAATTTCACAAGGGTAAAGCAAAGGTGTTATCGAGTGGAGCTGCGAACGAAAAAATTATATAAATCAATTTTCATCCAAACTAAAAGCGATAACCCAGACATGTTGGTATTTTTTTTTTGTAAAGACAACACTTCCTACGAAGCTTTTGCGGGATTCGAACCCCCGCAAACCCCATACTAATAGACTAGCGCACTACCAATAAATCTATCGAGGTTCTTCAAGTAAATATATGTCCGAGGTAGCCAAATTTGGGGACATACCCAAGCTCCCATTTATCCCTGGGGGCCTCCACAACTTCACTCGAAAACACCTCTGCTTTCCTTCTGTGAAATTTTGTTAAGATATCTTTAAACTTAAAATTCTTTTGAAGGCTTTTTTAATATATTTATTTGAATTTATTATGATTTTTTCAGGCATGCAGCATACCGTACTTTATGGAGCTGAACCCAGAGGATTACCTCTCAATGAAAAACTGATGCCTCAATACTTCAATGAACTTGGGTAAATTTAAATTCGTTTTTTCCTAAACTATTAAAAATAATATGCATAACTTTCCAATACCTTTGCAGTTACTCCTCTCACATAGCAGGCAAATGGCATTTAGGTCACTACAAGCGCGTCTACACTCCACTGTTTCGAGGCTTTCGTACTCATGTGGGCTATTGGACCGGTCATCATGACTATTTCGATCATACAGCAGTGGAATCACAACAGTGGGGCTTGGATTTTAGAGATGGTATTATGAGTGCAATTATTGCTTCCTTAATATGAATTTATTTAATATGAATTTATTCCTTTAAAGGTTTGGACATTGGCTATGATTTACATGGTTTATATACTACAGATTTGATAACAGAAGAATCCTTGCGGGTTATTCAAAATCACAATACTACGCAACCTTTATTTTTATACGTTTCCCATGCTGCTGTACATTCGAGTAATCCGTATAATCCGCTGCCTGCACCAGATGATGCCGTTGCCAAGATGCAGCATATTAAGAATTATAATAGACGAAAGTATGCAGGTGAGCTAATGAAGATAATTGATAATAACGGGTGTCCCATAAATCTAGAAACATTTAAAAACATCTAAAGATCCATTAATGAAATCTTACAGAGCCAAAGCAGAGGTGTTTTGATGCATTTCTTTTTTTTGTTTTTGTATGTAAGAGTGCAAGTGGTATTGGGTGTTTTTTAGTTGCATGCGAACTATCGATATCGATAGCAATGGTTTGACAGCTGAGAATGTCAAACTGTGTTGATATTTAGTACAATTAGTAGTACAATTTATTAACTTATCATGACTCTATTAGCGCCAGAACAAGTTTTCCAAATTATAGAAATTTACTTTGAATAAAATAAATCTGTTCGAGAATTTCGTAGAGCATTTTGTCCATTTTACGGTCAACAACAATCGGCCTAGTGAGCCAGAAATTCGTGCAGTTGTTCATAGTTTCCATAGTAATTTTACTCTTCTCGATTCAAAACCATACACAAGACAAAGGAAAAGTGCTTACCGTAGAGAATATTAAGAGAATAAGACGTCGAGATCTCGATTCGTCGTCGATCTCAACTTGTTGGCCTTTGTCCTTCAATTACGTGAAAATTTTTTTGAAAGGATCTTGGCTTACGTGCCAATGTCCCTACATGCCCATGCAAGAATTAAAGCCAAACGAACATCGTTTGCATAGCATTTTTGCTGATTGGGCTCATATGAAACTGACAGAAGATGAGCAGTTTTATCAAAGATTGCCGTATTTGTAGAGAAGATAATTCTTAAGCCGTTAACGATTCCATTAATATTTTAAAAAATTTGTATGAAAAAGTCACGAAATAATATTGCAGAAGTAGTACTCAGTTTTTACTGTGGAAAAACATTGAAATATTTCTGGGAACATTTTATCATAACTGTGAAATAAAGCAAATGAACACTACTTCATGTGGAAAATAATTCTCAAGCCGTTAACGAATAACTATTACATCCATTAATATTTATTGTTTAGTGCGGTTTTCTCGCTGGCGTCATCAGCGGTCTTCAATTCTTTCGAAATCAGCAAGGAGCTGCCGAACGATGCTGACTGAATTTTTGTTTTCAGCAATTAATCCGCTAAACAGCAACGACATTTTTTTCCAATAAGACTGCGCCATTTGCCATACAGCGTGCTTAACAATCGATCTATTACAAAGCGATCTATTTCCAGAAGTGATACTATTGATTGGTCCCCTTTTTTTAAACGATTTAACGTCTCTGTATTTCTTTTTATGGGGCTATATTAAGTCATTGGTTTATGCCGATACACCAGCAACCCTTGAAGCATTGAAAGCCAATATTCAAGCCACCATTGACGCCATACGGCCAGATTTATTGGAACAAGTAGTCAAAAATTAGATTTATCGAATGAACCATGTAACTCGTAGGTGCGGTGGATATATGCCGGAAATTATATTTACAAAATTAATGCCATGAAATTATCTATCAGATTATAGTAGGAAAAATGTATTCCAACAGTATTTATGTGTTGTATCACCATTTTAAGTTCTCATGCAGATAAAGGCAGTTTTACACTATAATACATGTACCTACTATTATTTCGGAGGAAAATGAAACTCTGACAGTTGATAATTTTTTTTGAAAAATTTCAAACAGCAATTAGATCAGGGTAGCATTTTATTTAAAAGTATTAATACTTGTATTGCAGTGTGAAACTGCCTTAAAAAACAGCCTTTATACAAACTCATTATGTGTATGATTATGTATATAAACACACATTATGTGTATAAACATATTATGTATATAAACACATTATGTGTTTATAAGCATTTTTAAACGGAGTTTTTAGGTTCACATCACTATTTGATAAGTAAACTTTACTCCTTCTATTACATTTTCCATCATTCAAATAAATTTACCCTTTATACCATGAAGAAATTTATTTATGTAGGTTGAGGGTTATACCCTGTGCCCAAAAAAAATCCAAACCAAAATATTACATTTATAATTAAACAATAAAAAAAAAACAATAACTAGACGTTAGACTACATGCAGCATTCACTTGGTTGCTCTTCTTTTATTTGATGTAAGCAATTAAATCATATTTGTGCAATATTCCTACATATACATTTTCTGTTCCCACCACTACAACACACCATTCATGCCACACAGTAAAGAAAAACAAAAAAAAAAAATTCGCACTAATTACCTAATTCACATTGACATCACTGGAAAACAAAACCACTGTCTTTGTGTCATCTCTCATTTGTAATAATTATAATTATGAAAAACTAAATGTTAACTGAAATGCATCATTAATTAAATTTCGTTTGTTTTACAGCGATGGTTACAAAACTAGATGAATCGGTGGGACTGATCGTGCAAGAATTACAAAGACAAAGAATGCTCAATGATTCTATTATTATATTTAGTACGGATAATGGTGGACCGGCGGAGGGTTTTAATCTTAATCATGCCTCCAATTGGCCTTTAAAGGGTGTTAAAAATACTTTGTGGGAGGGTGGCATAAGAGGTGCCGGTTTAATATGGTCTCCACGTTTACGTAAGCCCCGACGTGTGGCTGATCAAACGGTGCACATAGCCGATTGGATACCCACTCTATTGACAGCTATTAAAGGAGATGAGGCAGTAGAGTAGGTTTCTCTTACTATTCAAAAAAATATTTTATTTTTGTAACTCAGCCTTTACATCTATTTCGTTTAGCAATATCTCCGCTCATCTGGATGGCGTTAGCATTTGGCAAGCTTTGTCAAACGATAAAATATCTCCACGCAGATCTACTTTACATAATATAGATGATATATGGGGCAGTTCGGCCTTAACTAGAGGCGATTGGAAATTGATTCAAGGCACTAATTACAAGGGTGCCTGGGATGGTTGGTATGGACCAGCTGGCGATCGTGATGCTCTCTCTTATGACTATAAGGCCATACGTTCCTGTTATGCCGGCCGCTCTTTGGCAAGCCTTAATATGTTGCCCACCACAGCTGATATAACACGCCTACGTCTTCAATCAAATATAGACTGTTCAGTTCCCATGGCTTATGTGAAACAGGGAACTGTATGTAAACCTTTAGTGGCACCCTGTTTATTTAATATTAAAGATGATCCATGTGAGAAATATAATTTAGCCCAAAAGTAAGTACAAAGAGACGAACTTTTCTTTATAATAAGGCACAGTGGGTTGGAATGCAAAATAAATGTTAATAAGAATAGAATTTCTAAACTAGTACCGAGTAAAGCTTTCAGCGTTACACCTGAGTAGTTGGGCACTTTAGGTGCAAAGGAAACTACTTGACCACCTTGGAATGTGAAAGAAACTTTCACTCGTTTAAGGTAACGACAATATTTTTAAAACCTTCTCCTTTACTGATATTTCAAATAAATTTGAATGCAAATTATATTTTGTTAATTTCAAATTGGTCTTGCAAAATATAAACAGGGAATAAATTACGAAAGGTTTTTACTTAATAATCTAGTAAATGATAAATGAAGAAACAGCTGCTGTTGTCCATTAACCCAGCAAAAACCATTACAAGACGTAAAAATCTAAAACTCAACAAGTCGACTTTAAACGGCGTTTCTATTGAGCTTGGAGTCATTCTTTTCCAGTCGCTCACTTGGAAGAAACATATATATTTCCTAAACTACATATAAGGCCACATATGCCTGCCAAAGACCCTTTGGTAAAATGTGGGGCTTAAAGACAAGAATGATCTATAAAACAATATAAGCCCAAATTGAACTTACTCTGCCTTAGTGTGTTGGCCGAAGACCGAACAGGTGACGACCAGGATGTTATTTGATAAGATCTACCACCAAATCTGTGTATCTTTTACTAGTACCATGAAGACTAGTCCCACCTATGCTCTAAACGCTATGATGCACACACGTCCACTGCATATAACAGTGCAGTTGGAAGCGTGCAGAAGCGCTTTGCGGCTACGTGGTATATCGTTAGAAAAAACACGCATACTTCGACTCTTCATAAGTGTCCCTTGGCTCCTTATTGCACATGAATTTTAATGCCCTTATTCCATTCCCCCGGGGGTTCCAACTGTTACTGCAGTAGATTGCAAATGCTTTGGCGCGGTTCACTCGGGGATAATAGCGGCACCAGACGCTAGGGTTCCTGGAAGAAAAGGTCTGTTGTTTTAGAACACAAGTTCCCTTCGAGGCCCTACCAGTGCCCAAACGACAGGTACCACGGGAATCGGTGACCCCACAGAGACTTCCCTCCCTCGGTGAGGTCCCCTTCAGGGGTACAGGTGGTGGCTGTGGTTTAAGATCGATGTATGCAGGTTGGATGCATTATTGATCAAAATGTGCTGTTGCATTCTCAACAGAAGGAGTTGGATGGTCTCCAACCCCTAAGCAAGAGGTTAGAACATGGGTCCATGGCTTGCCATGTTCTAAAAATTGATACTCGCTGTGACTGTGCGACACACCTTAAAATTCGAATATCGTGCCTCCTACACAGGGCACGTTATCGAAGGGTGCGCCGTTACTACACAGTGGGGGCACTACGTCTTTATTTTACTCTGTGGTAAGACCACTGTCGAGTAAGGGCCAACGGCTAGGTATTGACGTAAATCTTGATCACATCGGTCCTTATTCCATAGAGAATCTTTTGGAACAACGAAACTTGGTGGCATGATGCAGCAGACCAAGTTTGGTTCACTGACAGCTCTAAACAGGAAAATGGTTGCGCTCGAGCCGGTATTCTTGACCCAAACTTTTAACGGGCCATTCCCATAAGTAAATACCTAACGGTCTATCCGGCAGAAGTATACGCCATCCTCATCTGTGCCAGGGAATGTATAAGGAGAAAGACATACTACAAAAAGAATTTTAGAACACCTTGGTTAACAAAGGCATTTTTTTTTTGGAACATATCTTTTCTATTTTAGGAATTCAGAAGTTAAAATAATAAATATTAAACATTTTTCATACCACTTCTTTAAAAGCTTTCTCATCTATGTTATGCCTTAAACACATAGATGGCAGCAGGCTAACGACTACAGAATACAATTATTTTAACGCGGTCATAGCTAGATAGCTACACGACACCGTTGTGGTTGTAGCCAACTTAAGCCAATTTCTATTTTTGTAAGTTGCAATGAGCAAGGAGAGCTGAGAAAGTGGAAGAAAGAAAAATATTTTATTTTATTCAAAAGTAAAGAATATCACTTAATTGAAAAATTATATTTTCATTTAAAATCAACAGGATTTGAGCAAATAAATTTATTTGTTTAGACGCTATAAAAGTGTTTTTTGAAAAAGTTATTTTATTTTTATTTTTAAGTAAAATATGTATTTCTACAGTAAAATCAGAGTTTACGATATAGCTGTCGCTTCAATACAAATAAGTAGCTGACCACATAGCGTCGATTGTAGTCAATAGTTATTGCAGTCATGTAGCCGAGCACAGATCCACAAACTTTGGTTATTAAATTTTGTAATTTTCTATGTAAAGAAATATTGACCCCTATTATGTAAGGTGACGACGACTTTGCGTCGACTTTATAGTCACCGTTATAAGGGGTGAACCATTTCGAGTTTCCCTACTTTTTTTAAGTAAAAAAAAAAAACACAGAAAATTCAAATTGATAGAACATTCCTTGGCATTTATTTTTTGAAGATTATGTCTATCAAATGTTGACCGTTGTTACGTCGCAGATCATCCATCCGTTGAGTCCAATTTTCGATGACTCGTTCGAACATTTCGACTGGTAACTGGCGAATGACACACGTGATGATTTCCTCCAAGGTCTGAATTGAATCGGGTTTTGTCCGCATAAATTTTAGACTTTACACGTCACCACAGGAAAAAGTCTAATGGTGTGATATCACATGATCTTGGTAGCCAATCGACCGGCCCAAAACGTGAAATTATGTACTCACCGAAATGTTCTCTCAATAAATCCATTGATTGATGCGATGTGTGGGAAGTGTGCGCCGTCTTGCTGAAACCAAATGTCGCCAAGATCACGAGCTTCAATTTCAGGCATCAAATAGTCGGTTATCATGGCACGACGGTTACGTTGGCACCGGCATCATTTTTAAAGAAATGTGGACGATGATTCCACCGGCCCACAAACCACACCAAATCGTTGTTTTTTTTTGGATGAAGTGGCGGCTCTAGAATCTCTTCAGGTTGCTCTTCGTCCCAAATGCGGCAATTTTGTTTGTTTATATATCCATTGAGCCAGAAATGGGTCTCATCGGTAAACAAAATTTGCCCCGAAAACGTCGGATCTTCTTGAAACTTTTCAAGAGCCCATAGAGCAAAGCGATTCAGGCGTAAGTCTTTCCATTATGAAATGCCAAACAATACTAAAATAATAACACGACAGCATGACACGGCTCACACGTGATCTGTCAAAAAAAGGTTATTGACAAAAGTACCTCGCAATGGATCACCCTTTATTATTGCGATGTTACCGCCACCTCAATGTTTAATTGATGTTAACTAAGAGGGTTGAGTTGTCGTTGATACGTTATCGATAAATTAATAAAATAAGTATCATTCCTATATAATTCGTGTCTTTTCTATATTTTAAATTAAATTTAAACACGTCTGTCAATGTTTTAAATTGCTTAGCGGTTGTAACTTTAAGTTTTCTTTTTAATTGAATTTTTTTTCTTTTCCGTTCACTATTATAAATCGTTTGAGTAGGTGTTAAAAGTGTGACAACAAAAAATGTCATTATAGCACAGCAGCGACTTTAATAATGCCAAGTAACATTCGATAGCAATCGAATGCTGTCAAAGGCGACTTCTATAATACCATTTTAGCGGCGTCGACCTCACTTCTTGTCGTCGACGACATACATCTTCTTTTTTTAATTCCTTCATACTTATTTTTTCTTTTTTCACTGCAGATACCCCAACATTTTGAACGCTCTATTAGAGGAGTTAGCCTACTACAATTCCACAGTGGTGCCACCATCAAATAAACCTCTAGATCCACGTGGCAATCCTAGCAGATGGAATTACACTTGGACTAATTTCGGTGACTATGATGAATATCGAAAATCTTATATGGTTATAGGTGATTTCTGAAATCTTTTAGATTAATAAAAAAAAACTATTTTAAATAATTTAATAAAAATAAACACAAACATTTTATATAAGAAATATTTATTATTTCAATTTCGTTTGTTTCATTTCCAGTTCACAGTTTTAAATACTATGTATGTATATGTTTATACAAATCATAGAGTTTGTAAACTTAAAACAAATGCTAAGTAGACTTATAATTATTTTATGCAGTATAATTTAAAATAATTGGTATAATTTTTTTTTAGACCTTTTGAAAAAGGACTGAATTTTTCTTTTAACTAAAAATAAAAAAAAAAAATAATGATGAAATAATGAAAAGTGCTTCAGAGAGATAAATAATATTTAGAAAGTTTGGGAAGAACAGTGGAACAAGTGCAATTAATGAAATTTAATGAAACAATTTTCTTTCTAACTAAAATAAATGCAAAACACATACATTTAAATTATTTAAATATGCCACATGATGTTGTTGTTATTGTTGTTGTTGTTGGTTTTGTCGGTAAACTATTACAAAACATAAAAAAACAAAAATTTAAATACTTAAAATTATTTAGTTGTAAAAATCAACTAAAACATTGAAAAGAGAATAGAAAAAATGAAGGCTTATTTTAAGTAGATGAAAAAAAAATAAACATTTAAAAACTAAAACAATTCCTAGTTACATCCTTTCGAGTAGATAATCCTTTTAGCAATTGGCTCGACAAGTCGTCATCATTTTATTGAGTTTGTTGTAGGCAGGTGGTTTGGTTAATAATTTAGTAACGATAACCACTACCATCATTGTCGCCATTCTGTCCTCCAGAACCAAAACCATTTGAACCTTGCTGTTCATAATTATAGCCATTGTCTCCGCCGTTGCTGCCGCCATTGCTGCCACCACTGTTGCCATTGCGATAGCCACCATTGCCATTGCCATTACGTCCACCATTACCATTACCATTAGGACGACCACTAGAATAACCCTGACCATTGCTATTATATTGACCACCATTGCCGCCGCCGCCATTACGTCCACCACCCTGGCCGTTGCTATAGCCACCAGCGCCGCCATTAGGACTACCATTTGAATAACCATTGGCACCTAAATCTTGACCACCTGGTTTGCCATTGCTATAACCATTTGAGCCTGAACTTTGACCACCTCCGTTGCGACCACCATTGGAGTAACCATTATTACCGCCTCCATTTGGGCGACCACTGGAATAACCATTGGCACCTAAATCTTGTCCGGAACTATAACCACCATTACCACCATTTCCACCACCATTGCCATTTTGTTGGTAGTCATAACCATCAGCACCTCCAGCACCACCAGCTCCACCCTGACCATCTTCATTAGCTTCACCTTCATAACGGATTTGGGGACGATAACCCTCCTGATCGGCTTCATATTCAACAATCTGAGAAGAAGAAACAGACGTTAATATAAGAGTTTTCCCATTTAATTCCTTTAATTTTTCTTTTAATATCGTTTTCGAAAATATTCGAAATTTTTTTTTAATTATTTCAAATTTCTGATTTTCTTTAAAAAGCTTAATACCCGAATATGAGAACCCGAAGTGAAGTGATATCTTTTGATTTAGTAACAAAAATGTGCTCTTTTAAGTGTGTTTTCCACTGGGGAACACCTTGACCATTTCAAGTGATTTCACATACTTTGCCATGTGCCTGAGAAAGGAAACCCCTTTGATTATAATTCGAAATCTAAAGAAAAAAATTCTAAATACATTTTTGATTTTATTCACTTTAACACTCCCATCCCTGACTAAAAGTTTTTTTTTGTAATTAAAAATAATTTTTAAGTCCTGACATAATTGTACATTGCTATCAATTGAAAAAACACACTATTAATGACTTTTATTATACTTGAAATACGATTATCCCTTGGGGGTACCGCGGAATATTTTGAAAGCCTACAATTTCATTATGGACTTAGGTTAGACTTCTTCGATAATAAATAATCACAAATCAATAATCTTAGCATTGTTAAAAAACGATGTTTCTTTTTGCAGTGTATTTTTCCTTGAGGGGGTACCTTATCGATAATATACATGAGTACTTTATAATTTGCTTGCAAAATGCAACCGTTTTGATTTAAATCCAAAATCTAATGAAAAATCGGGCAGTTTATTTCTGATCGGAGTTCAAGTTCCTGGTGTATTTAGATTATATTTAAGGCCCCTTGAATTTGTTTTAACTTCCAATTTACTCCATGTGGTTTTTTAATTGATAGAAATAAAAGCCTTGAAGAAATTATTGAAGAAAAAAATAACAGTCATAATAGGTTTTGTTGTGTTTGGCTTGCAATACATCCCAGGGGGTACCCCTGACTTTATTTAAAAGTATAAATATCGTCAAGGAGTTACGTCTCACATAATCTCCAAGTGAAGTTGTATTCTACAATTGTTTAATTTATTTGCGTTTTTCTTTAAGGGGTACCTTGAACAGCTTTTGGTGTAAAATTATATATAGATACTTTGTAACGTGTCTGGAAAGCCTATTTTAATTTGAAATCATGAAAGAATTATGAATAATTGGCAGGCTTTGACTAGTTAAATTTTTTTTTATTTTTTTCTTTAATTTTTCTTTCTAAATGGAAATTTTTTTGGGGTGAAAAGCGATTATTCAGCCTCGAAGCCTCTTAGTCAGGTTCTTACAAAGGCAACCACAAATAATAAAGATGTGGTTCTGTTTGGAATGCGATAATATCCTGGGGGAACCCCTTTGATCTGCGTTAGACTTTTTAAATAATCGCGAAGTGAAGTGTTTCCAAAAAAATTCTCTTCGAATTTTTTCTCTTTCTTTTCGATTTTTTTTTTTTTTTGGGGTTACCTCAAACATCATCAGTGACATTTATACTCATAATAGAATATATTTCAATATATTGAGCAAAGGCAACTGTTCGAATTGAACACATATAATGATTTAAGAAAACAAACGCTAATAATGAGGTTTACTGTGTTTGGATTGTAGGGGGGAGCCCCTGAGAGATATCAATTACGTCAAGTATTTAGGTTACGCTTCTTGCATAATTTTCAAGCAATTAATATCTTTCAATTGGTAAATAAATTGTACTCAATGAATTTTGTCTCCTCGGTGGGGTACCTTAAACATTTGTAGTGATGAAAATATAGCTGTTGAATATAATTCAGGTTCAATTACTATTCAACTCCCAACTGATTATATGGAATTTTTCATTGAAAAGATATTCAAGGAGTACCTTGCAACGAACGACAGTATTATTATGATTTAAATTCTTTTATTTTTCCTGAAATCCCAATTTACTAAAGGAGCTTTTATTGAAACTCATTTTTAATCTTTTAATTTCTTTAGCCAAAAAATAGGTGTCTCTAGGTGGTGGAACCCCTGACTATCTTCTTTTGGGTTCAATTTCTTGAAAGATCTAAAAGTGAAGTTGTATATTTTAATATATACTAAATTAAGCTTTTATTGAAAGCCTTTTAACCTCTTAATTTCGTTAACCAAAAAAATATGTGTCTCCTGGTTGAACCCCTGTCTACCTTCTTTTTGGTTTAATTTATTGAAAAATCTTTGGATGAGGTTGTATATTTTAATTGTTACTTGTTGTCTTCGAATTGTGTTTTAACCTGGGGGTAACCTTGAAAATTTTATGTTATTGAAAATTATTAAAAAAAAAACTATTTTGATTTAAATTCGAAATATGTATAAGGAAAATTGTCTATGATCATCAGATTGAAATTACTTAAAGACCTGCTTTAATTAGGTCACAGCTTTTCAAATATTTGTTTTATTTGCTAGGGTATCTAAACACCAACTGCGGATGTATAAAAGCCTCAACATGTACAGCTGAGCTTTTATTTTAGCCACAAAAGAGCTTTTGTTTTAGCTATAATAGAGTTTAGCTACAATGGAGCTTTTATTTAAGCTGCAATAAAGTTTTAGTGCTAGCTACAATGGAGCTTTTGTGTCAGCTACCATAGAGCTTTTATTTTAACTACCGATTTAATTAATTTTTTCACCATTCCTGAATATAAATAGGTGGCCTTTCAACCCATAATGTGCCATTCCGTATGGTGAATAGAGATAAATAAAATTTAACTTGTGTTAAAATTTTAAAAGCTTTGAAAGTATTCAAGTTCTTAATGGTTTCCTTAAGGGATAATTAAAATTTTAATTCATTTTTTTTAAATTAATTTTCTTTTAAAATTATTAGAGATCTTCGTCTAAAAACAAATTCTTAAATTCTTACTTGCTTTCTGCCATCGGGTAATAAAACATTATATTGACCAGTGGTAAAATCACCCTCACGCATTTCAGAATGGCCAAACGACAAACCACTTGGGGCATCTTCCACTTGATAACTAAATTCATATTTAGCTGGTTCCTATTAAAAAAAGCGTGCCAAAAACCCAAATATAGTAAATAAATTTTATTTAATAAATAAATAAACAACAACAACAAGAGTTAAGCAATTAAATTATTTTGAAAGCTTTCTTAAGAAGTTTTAGTTTGTTCAAGAACCCAAGTGAAGATTGTGGTGAATTGTGGTGATTATATAAGTATATATATATATATTTTTTTAAATTTTGTGTGTAAGCTTTTAAAAGATTTCCTTAGAAATGCTATTTTAAGTTGTGCTGCATGTGGTGCTGATTTAAACCCAGAACTAAAGTTTATGTAAAGCAAGTAAGTTTTGTTTAATATATTAATCCTGTTATACGTTTAAGAGGGTTAATTTGAGTTTTCGTTTATTGCTTGTCTTTTAGGTTAAGCAAGTTTTTTTTTAGCTTTTTTTTAAAGCTTAAGTTTTAAGTTCAATGTTAGATTTTGTAATTTTCAAACGAATATGTTTTTAAAGTATCATTTTTAATATTTTCCCCTTAACAAATAAAGATCTTTAAATTTCTTTAGCAAAAGTTGTACTTACATTGCTTCCATCATCACCACCGGCTCCACTGCCACCGCCATTGCCATTGCCATTTTGACTGTAGTCATAACCGTTAGCTCCACCATTACCACCATTGCGTGCACCACCGTTGCTTTGATTGGGAGGTAAATAGTCCTGGTTGGGTTGACCAGCGCGTCCACCACCACCATTACGACCAGCAGAACCTGAAGCGGGAGGACCATAACTATCAGAAGGACGACCACCAAAACCGGAACCCGAACCTGAACCAGGAGCTCCATAGGTTGAAGAAGGTTTGCCGCTACCACCACCATTGCCATTGGGAGCGCCATAGGTAGAAGAAGGTCTGCCTCCATTGCCATTAGAACCGCCAGCACCAGGAGCTCCATAAGTAGAAGAAGGTCTGCCATTACCATTACCATTAGATCCGCCGTTAGCACCTGGAGCACCATATGAAGATGAAGGTCTACCACCATTAGATGGGGCACCATATGTGGAGGAAGGTCCAGCACTGGCACCACCATTGCCATTAGCACCAGGTGCACCATAGCTTGAAGAAGGTCTGCCGCCAGCACCACTGCCACCACCACCACCATTGCCAAAACCGGGAGCACCATATGAAGACGAAGGTCTTCCACCAGCACCAGAACCAGCACCAGGAGCCCCATAACTAGAGGAGGGTCTGCCTCCAGCACCTCCTCTACCATTACCACCGCCTACACCAGGTGCCCCATATGAGGAGGAGGGTGAACCCCCACCCAAACCGGGCGCTCCATAAGCATCTGAGGGTGCTAAAGGTGAGCCACTTCCACCACTGCCTGGTGCTCCATAAGTCTCTGAAGGAGGTAAATATGAGTTAACGGGTGGTTCAGGTTTTGCCACTACCGTTGTTAGCGCTAAACACAAACACACTAATTTAAACATTTTAAATTTAAATTCTATTTTGTTTTATTTTTCTTTTTAGTTTCGGATAATTCACTGAAACTTTTTTTTAATTTTAATTCTGTTACCAAGAGGTGGATTTCTTTAAAAATAAACAGGATATTTTTAACGATCCTGTTCTAACGAACTTTAAATAATTTGAATTTAAAGGTTTTATTTTTGGAGAACAAAAATCTTTGTTAAAATCTTTTGTTTTTTGTTTCATAAACCGTTGTAATGGAAATCTAAATCGAAACTGATGTTTTAAACAAAAATTTTCTAATATTTATATGAATCGCTATTGTTGGTGCAAAATACAAAATACTTTAAATTACATCCATCCATCTATTCATCCGAACAATCTATCCATTCATCCACTCATTCAACACAACATAAAATGTTACACATACGAGTACAATGGAAAAAAAAAAATGTAACTAGCAGATAGCTTAGCTGACTGCCTAGCCGTCTTAGCGTTTGCTCATTCATATCCGTCCGTCCCATCCCTATAACTGTTAAATAAGCATCACACAGCGAGAGGATCTTAGAAGCAAAATTATGAATTGCTCTGCAGTTCAAGAAGAAAATCAAAACAGATAAACAGAGATGCAACGGTGGTGTGGTGTTAGAAGTGTGGGGAGTAAAAAAAGTAGTCATGTCTTTGACAACTACGTCACCTTAGATTAGTAAAACACAAACAATATACTACAATCACTCGTGCCACATGTTAAGCTTTATATCTTAAGAAACCGCCAACTATCTCTACCAGCCAGCCATCCGTCCGTCACCCATCGAACGAACAGAGCTTTAAGATATGAAATCGTTTAATGCCTCAGTTCTAAACAAAAACAAAATAAAATTTAAAAGTCCTTGAAACATTTTCTGTGCAGAAAGATGGCTTTCAATTGTAGATTAACAATTGTTTCATATATGATTCCTCAAGTTAGTTGCGATCTAAACTGTTAGAAGTCGGATGAATACATCTTCCCGGCAGCAAAACTGACAGTTGTCATACCACTGGGTTAATAAATGTGTAGACCAACGCCTTTACTGCTCATAACGACACAATAAGTAGCAATTTTAGAAAAGGGCCTGCAGGACCATGCTCATACCATCTTATCTCAATCGCACTATTGGCGGTTTCTGCTGCGATGCAACAGTAAACCGACTTGAAATCCCTCTTCCAATTTAGGGTTAAACCACGTAGGTTCTTATTTTCTAAATTGAGACCCCTGCAATACTTTGGGACTGGTAACTCCAGTCATGACACATGTCATTAAGATTTACATCAGTGCCGCGCATGACTCCTTAACGTGAAGGTGGTCTTACCATTGGGTGATTGTAAAGCTTCTTTCAACGCCCTTCTTACATATAGCAACACTACGAGTAGCAATTTTACAACATTTCTGGCAGAACCATACTCATACTTAGGATTTCGAGACCATTTGAACTCCTGCCACACCTTTGGTACTTTTCTTTGCAGTGCTACAGCGCGATATATGTAAGTCGAAACCACAGCCACCACGTTACCTTAAGAAGGGACACAGGGTCTCCATGAGGCTACCGATTCCCACGGTACCTGTCGTTTAGACACTAGTTAGAGTTTGACGGTTCTTATCTTCCAGTTTCAGGCCCCATGTTAGGTTCAGGGAACTACAGAGGATTAACGTTAAAAAAAAAAAAATATGTACCCGTGGCCTTCTCGTAGTGAAAACTGAAAGCAGGCTTTAAGTAGGGTTGCTGATCCAATAAGTTGGATAGAGAAATTTAAACTCCAAATTTAGATAGAACAACATACGCTAAAAGGTGCATGGTAGTTGATAACCGGCTTTAATACAGATTTGTGTGTTTAATATATAGCTCTGCTAAGGTGAAATTATTGCCTCCTACATTTTGGACAGCAGACACCGAAGATGATCGAACTTTCCACCTCGCAAAAGTAACTCAAGTCTAAAGATGTTCGAGGACTCGACTCCAAAAGTGTGTGGTTGGAAAGAGGGCTTAGGCGTTTCAAAACAGTACCATGGAAAGTACAATGGAAAGTAGAGTGGACTGAACAATAATGTCCTTTTGGCCTCTCAAGGGGAACAAAGTTTAACGCAAAAGGTTATCTTCAGTGAAATGAGCCTTTTAACTATTCGGAAAATAGGAGCATCTAGAAAAAACTTTGCAGTGACAGCCCTAAGATATCGGACTCGGTCAAAGCTTACGAAATAAGTAGATATTGCAGCGTAGACTTTTAAAGGCTTAAATCCTGGTTACGATGAGTATGATTATAATGAGAGCTAGGGTGTTGCAAAAGTTGGATTCTGCATACTTGGAAAGATGCATGGAAGCTGGAACTGTACTTAGGAAACTTTTAGACAGAAAGGCGAAACAGGTACCTAGTAGATACCAACTACCGAATGCAAATAGCTGTGCAGAGTCAGAGTTGACTGACAAACTCAATAAAGTATCAACTGGCTGATATGAAATCCGACGATAGTGATTTTTGGCGGCTAAAATGGTTAGTACTGCCAGTTATTTGATTGGAAATCGCAGGTGGGTCGACTATCTTACGACAAGCAAATTTAATAAAAGCGCATGACTTAGTGATGGCCATGGAATGAAGGGGATAAAAAAGCTTTAAAAAAGTGGTCTACCTTACGTGATAAATATAATAAAAATTATAATAATATAAAATAGATTAAACCCATTCATTATAACGAAATTAAATTTAGCCAAAAGTAACACTCTTTCAAAACTCTGTCCGTTTGAATGGAAGTTAAGAAAAAAACAAAAAACAAAAAATCGACTACTTTATTCATTTAGGCCTTATACGGTGAACTAAAAATCATACAAAAGGTACATTAACTAATTCATGCTCATTCGTCGTATGCATTTCGCTTTAATGTTTGTTTTTGTGCTCGTAATTTTCGTTTGAAAATCATCACAGCATCTTCATATCCCAGTTGGCCAAACTGTTCTGGTTTTCCAAAGTCAATTTAAGGGAAACTGTCTTCTATCGGAATGTATTTAACAGTTTGTGGAAAACGTAAAACAAACAATTTGAGTGAAACCAAGGCAAATTCCTCAACAGGTAATCTTCACAGGTCAGATAACTATTTTTCTTTCTTTTGTTTTTCCTTCTTCCAGTGTACTAAACAATAAATTTATTAAATTTTTTTTTTGACACCCAAAAATGATTTTTAGAAAAACAAAATGGAGGTACGTACTTTTGTTTGTTGCATAGTTGTACTCTTTTTCGCCGCGATTATACTGTTATGAATGTGCCTTGAGTGAAACAAAAACTTGAAAATATTTTATATTATGTTTTTTTTTCATTGTCATTGAAATAGATTGTGATACAGACTTACGTCAGCGTCTGATTTGTCGTCTTAACCTTTCGTTGCTCTTAAATCTGGGTGAATAAGATGGGTATACCAACGCGCTTGTTGGCAAGTAGAAATTTTAGAACGTGGCTAATAGCACAATGCTCATACTCATTGTTTAGGAGTTCGATACCATCTAAACTCTCTCCACACCATTGATAACTTCTGTTGGAGTGTATTATTATTATTATCATGGGCTCCTTTTCGATCCCCTTCGTTGCTCAATGATTTCTGGTATCCTAAGTTTCATTAAGTCTCGTGCTGTCACTCGCCTTTTACTCTCGACTGTAGTAATTGACTGATAAATGACTACATTCTTTCTCATCATAGAGTCTAACATTTGCTTAAGGCTAGGTCTCCACAGCATCTCCATATAATATGTGTCTGCCCGTCGTGGTCCAAAGCCGTTTTTATGTTAGCCTTTTTCCAAGCACACTTTGTAAGTATCGTCTTACCGAGATTTTTATCCAGATATTACTTGAGAGTCCGTGACCTGTACTAACGCAGTTAACCATTTGTAGGCACCCGGATTATATCCAAGTTCCTTCTTGGTCTTCCTGCATACTTGTAGTGAAAAATTCCAGAGTGTTTGGTGGGAATAGAACCCACATAGGCACCCTCTATTGCAGTGTAACAGCTCAACGGACTAAATCGCCCTGCATGCGATTTAGGTCGAAACTACTGCTATTACTTACTCCCCGAATAGACTTACCAATAACCGGTCTTAGGGTCTGTGGGGAATTTCCCATGGCGCTACCGGTTC
Organism: Phasia obesa; assembly: GCA_949628195.1. Lineage (NCBI taxonomy): Eukaryota > Metazoa > Arthropoda > Insecta > Diptera > Tachinidae > Phasia > Phasia obesa. The sequence goes on from OX451219.1 coordinate 15,040,997, forward strand.
CCATAGGGCCAGTCGTTTGGATACTGATTAGAACTCGAAGGTTCTTGCATTCCAATTTCAGGCGCCCAGCAAGGGGTCTGGTGTTCCTATATACTACGGGAGCATTAGCATCAAGGTTTTAAAAGTCAGCAATACTCTAGGGAATGTTGTTAAAGACAGTTTGGTTAAAAGTATCGTCAAAAATGTCACCAACAATTATACACATGCCCTTAAGAAATGAACGTTAACCTTGAGGAAATTATCACTAATGAAGTCGTCGAGTAAAATATGTAGGTAATTGTTGCTCTTTAGGTCTTGTATGATTTCGTGGCCTCTTGTTAGGAAATTCCGTCGAAGATTGGCTTAAACTGTCAAATATGCCTTTCACTATTTACTACTGTCTTGTAAAGTCGTCGTTTAAGACGTCCTAAGGAAATGGCCAGCTGGGATGCATCGTGTTGTTCATTCATTCGAACAATTGTTGTTGTTGTCGCTGCTGTTACTATTGCTGCAGTTGTTCTTTTTGCTCTTGTTCACAACTTCACGTGTAGTTTGATTTTGTTTTTGCTTCTAGTTGTTACTCGCAAATACGACTGCTATCAAAAATTGATCATCTTCATAGTAATGATGAAGATGATTATCAACTTTATAACCCTTCGTGCAAGAACTTACGACAAGACTAAACAGTACGTGCGAAAAGTTAGTTGCTGTTTTACCAAAAGTATTAAAAACCCGTATGCGTGCAACATATAATCTTGCGGGGTATGCAAAATACTAAGAGATCTTTTGGCAAAAAATTAAATATAAGAAAGAAAACGAAAAAGTGTTTAGAAATGAATAGGTGTGTTCACTTAATAAAGAAGAGTTCGTAAATTTATAGGAAGCTTTACGATTTTACTTAAATTTACGAAGAGTAGGTTAGGTTGCACAGGTCGCAGGTTTTGTAAATTCAAAAACCTACTCACTTGGGTCCTTATGGTCCTTTTGTGACGAAGTGTTTATATTTACCATCGATAGAATTATATATGTATATTTCTTAAAGGCAGCCTACTCCATGAAGACAGGCTCGAATGGTATTTAAAGAGCCTCTTGGTAGGAAGGCCAGTAAGGTGCTTATATATGATATAAGTACCTTAGCTGGATAACTGCGTTAGTGACTGGTCATGCAAACTTCAAGTAACATCTAGCAAAGATGAAAATAGAAGAAGATGATATTATCAGACTGTGCCTACAAGAGGCTGAGACGGTAGCGCACATTGTGGACCATAGGCAGAAAATTTTAAATGTGCCATGGTGGAATTAAGCCTTGTACAAATGCTCGCAATTTCTAAAGACTTTGTGGTGAGAAAGAACACCGACAGTTACCAGACGACAGTCTAAAATTACTAAAGTCAAGAGTAAAGGCTGGTGGTAACACGTGACATAATGAAAGTAGGGTTTGCTTATAAAGGTGATCCAACTTAATCTAAAAAAACTGTTATAGATATAGGGCACTAGCAACGCACTGCTTGACCAGCCTCATTTTGAGTGATTTATTGATATCTGCAGCCTATACTCCGTCATAATTGACATCTGTCAAACATTTTCTTAGTGTTACAAACACTGCAAAAGTGGGCTCAAATTTAAGGATGCTGTAGCTAAAGTGGTTAGCACATTGACTATTAAAGTATGTACAGGAGTTCGATCCCAGATATGTTTTAATTATATTAACAATAGTACATATCACAGCGCCCTCCTTCGTGGGTATTACCGTAAAGCACTAAATCGCCGGCGAAGTAAAATAATTTATAAAATGGCTACACTTGCTTCAAACTAATACGCCTAAAGCCATTTTCAAACTATTATAAAATTTTCTAAACGATAACATTTTTCATTTTATCAGGGTTGCGTTTTTTGCAAAGCAAAGAACCAAGCTGAGTGACTCGCAGCCGATAGTTTGCCGCCGCCGATGATATTTGTTCTTTGTCCTGCACCTGCCTTAAATTGCCATCAGTCTTATCACTTGTACATAAAATTTTTTTTTGTTTTTTTTTTTTTTATTAACCGAAAACTTGAACGGCCAAACAAACTTAAGATCCAGCACCTCTGCCGTCCACATAAAATTGTTCAGCCGACGCCGTTCAATGTCTCGTCTCGGCTTGTTCCTTTGCTGATATTTTTCATTTTATTTGAAGTGTGATAGTTTGAAAACGAAATGTTATGTTACGATAGATTTTTTGACAATCACACAATTCTCATTTGATTTCTATCTTACAAAATCCAATGAAAATCTTAATACTCAGTATTATAGTGTGAAACGGGCTTAAATAGCACTAGAGGTGTTGCCAACACATGCAACTGCAGTGTTGGCGAAAGTGAATCTTTACTATTCATCTAACCATTTGGCTTAACTACTCCTATCCCTTTCCAAAGGAAGTAACACGATCAGTCATTAAATGTCTGATCATTAATTCTCTTGAAAAAGAGGGACAAATTAAAGTTTCCAGTTCTTGATTCTGTTACTGTGCACTATTTCTGATTTATGCATGACTAACTTCGTATTAAAATCTTTATACATATCTATAATCGATTTATAAATGCTAATTTATTTCCTAATTAATTTTACAATTGCTTTTGCCTATTTAGCATTTTAGTGGCCCTCTACTTTTTTGCCTTACTGTTATTTAGCTGTAGTGTTGATCTTAAGTGATTGTATGTTTAACCATTTTTTTTTTATAACAATCTTCAGTTTTTTTCATGGTGATTTCTAAGTTTCCTTGAAAATGATGAAAAAAGAATAAAAAAATTGTTGTTGCTGCTTCTGCCATTGCAATGCAATGTTGTTGTTTTAATCCATAGCGATGCGATGCATCCATCCATCGTCGTATTTTTAATTTTAATGCCTTTTGCTGTAGTAACAATTTTTATTATTATTTGCAATATTCGAGTGAGTACTTGTAGATGTCGTATTTATATTTGTAACTTTTAATATGTATAAAGGGTGACTTTTGAGTATTTGGATTTTAAGTTAAAAGCAAGTATTTTTCCTAAATCAATAACTGCCATTTACTTTTGAAAATCATAGTGGCAAGTGATATTTATACATATTCAACAGGTTAAAATAATACGCAACCGAATGCCCCTATTGCAGATGTAGCGATAGGACTATGTACATACCCCTTGTAAGGGAGTTATATAACACATTACATCCAATGCAGAATATTCAATTCCAGCGCTTGAGCTTAATACCACCACCAATGTGTTACTTACCGAAGGATCTAACCAATAAACCGAACAGGGGCTCTAGGATCCCTGTAGATTACCGGTTCCCGTCATGCCAGTAACTTGGCCACTGGTCAGACCTCAAAAATAGTTATTTTTCACTTTTTACTCCCTCCTTCATTGTATATGCCATCATATACAATGACCATGGCGTTGCTTGAAGGTGACAGACATGATACAGATTTACGTCAGTAGCTGATCGCGAGGCCAGACCTTAAAGATCTTTATCTCCCAATTGTTAGTCCCTGAAATCCATCACATACAACCACCGTGCCTCAAGAAGGACTCCCTGAGTTAGATAAATGATGCAGATTTACGTCAGTAGCTAAGGGTAGTCTTACTACTGAGTGAATACAATGCGTAGACTAGCGCTCTTATTACACATAGCGGCACTAGCAATCTTAACAATTGTTTAGAAATTGAACAAAATCTTAATTCCAGCTCACTATTATGGCATCTGATGAAGTGCAACAGCAGACTGGACTACAAATCACCCTGGCTGTGATTAAGGTCCTAACGTGAATTATTCGCCGGATTTCCTCACAAATAAGAGACAGAAGGTCCCTATACCGCTTGCTAGACAGACCTAGAATATTCTAATCTTCCTGTTTCACACTCCTGCAAGCATAGGGGACTGTTGGCCCCATATACCCCGTAAGCATTATCATCAAGGAGTTAAAAATCTAATCTAGAAGTTGAGAATCTCCTTGAACCAGAATTTTACATATTCTGTTCTTGCATGTTAAGCAAAAGTAAGGCGATAATAATACTAATTAATGACAGTAACGTTGCTATAGTAGACTTTGAACCTCTTGTTAGAGCTCCTCATCGACGATAATACTCCGATTTATGCAAAATCCTATTTTCCCCATATCGTAGCCAGTGGATGTGCCAAAGAAGAACCTAAAATCTATTTCAAGCCCCTATGTGGACTTAGTTTGTTTACTAGATATATATACTGCATGCCAACATCATCTGTTAAGAACTACTGACCAATGAACCCGTCAGCTTATGAACCACTTGTAACTATGTATTTTTCTAGATGCATTGCACACTCTTATTAAAAACCAGCGGTGCCCGCCACGTCGTAGGCCTCCTGACAATATTTTGCTTAATTTTACTTTGAAAGTATTCCCCACCAATTGAAAGACTCTTACTTTTATAATACTTCAGTTATGGTTTATATATTTACTTTATATACAGGTACCCACCACTGGATAAAATTCTAAAATTTATAAAAAAATCTAAAACTCAAAAAATTATTGTAAAGTTCTGTAAGAGGTGTTTAAAATATTTTAATAACGTTGTAATTCCACAAAGTAAAAATACAAATTTTATTTAACTGGTGCCATCTGTTGCGTAGTAGTTTTTTAAAGGATCCCACTTTCAAAAGAAAAAGGTGAGTTGAAAACATAACCGCGTTGAAAAAAAATCCGTGTTGAAAATTCAACAGTGTTGAAAAATCCTAGTTTTGAACCGAAAATTGCGTTTTTCACTGCCTTTTCTGCACTTTCTCTTGAAAATAAGATATTTTTGCGGAAAAAAAGTATTCTATATTGGGACCAAGATACTTAGATACCTCCTCACAAAATTTTGTTAAAATCCATCCAGTAGTTTTTACGTGATGCGAACGTTAATGAAGAACAGACAGACAGATGGAAGTGCGTTACTACTTTATTATATGTATAGATATGTAAGACTTATTCGGGTCGGTTGTACGATAAAATTACAATTCTATCGACCTTATATTCCTTCAATATTAATTTTCTATAGTTAGGCTTTCAAGGTCAAGTTTGACACATGGCACGAGTAACATGGGTACTCCATTGAAAAGAAAATCGCGAGAAAAAAAATCACCCTATACTTTAATATTTAAACAATTTTTTTGGTAATAGTAATCTGTGTTTTTGGGCGCAGAGGGTGGAAGAAGGGCTATTTAGCCATAGTCATAGGAGCTTCAAAATGAGTTTTATTCTTTTATATTTAATTTTGTTAAATTTTTGTTTCTTAAGTTTATAAATATATAGTTTATTTTTTCAGTTATTGTCAAATCTGGGAGATTGTTTTGCAAATGCATAACTTAAAAGTCGTGAAATCTTTAAACAAAAAAATCAAAAAACAAAAATAAAATAAATTAAATTAAATATTTAAAGTTTCATATTCATTCATTTCATGCACAACATTGTGCTAAACTCTTACACACATTTTACGTAGGTTTTTCTGTGTTTCTGTTTGCCACTATTGCAGTTGTTGTCACTGTTCAGTTTCAATTATTGTTATTTTTAATTTTAATTGCCTTCATTGCTAACGGCAATTCATAATTTTTTGTTTTTTAATTGATTTGTTACAGAATTTGTCACATAGTATTGAGTAATAAACTTTTGGACAAAATTTATTTTTAACATTTCATTTCAAGTAGAAAGGGGGAAGCAAGTGTCGCGCAAAAAAGTAAAAGTGTTTTATATTGCAGTGTACGGAGGAGGCATCATTTCCGCTTCCTTTTAAATTAAATTAAAAAGCTTGTTCTTTTCACCCCATACAAAGTTATGTATGGAATGAAATTATAATTATTATAATATATAATAATATATAATACATAAAAAAATAAGAGGTTACTTTAGCTTAGGTAGTTCGCTGCCGGGTTCCTATCCCGGCCATGTCAAACCAAAAACATACATATTTTTCTGATATGTATTAGTTTTTCCTACTCTCTCTAGTATAGTATATCAGAGCGCTATCCTTCGCTGCCAATAACCCTATAGCACAAAAATAGTCGGCAAAGTAAAATCAAGGCGAATTCATACCACTAGGTGGAGTTGATAGCTCAGATGATTGTTTTTTGCTCTCGTTTTTTTGCTAATGTCTTGTCAAAAGTACATTGTTTCATATCTGCTAATCTAATGTCAATGTTGTTGTTTTGTTGTAGTTGTTGCTCTACTGCTTACACCTGGTATGAATTTGCCTTGAGCAAAATATTAATAAAATGCCTATATCAGCGTTGCCACAAAGAAAAATATTTTCTACCAAATTCATCCCTAAAATCTACCAAAAGCTACCAAAACTTAAAAAACTACCGACATTTTCTTATCATAAATAAGGAAATAAGGAAAAAGAGCTTAAGTCTGATTTTTAAGTATGTTTTGGGAAAATATCTTGTATCTACCAAAAGTACACAGGCTTTGCAATTAATAAGTTGTAAAAAGATAAACAGAAAGTCATTTCGCTATAACTTCCTGAAAAATGGTACAAAATAATTCAAACTTTGCACATCGATACGTTGGAGTACGGAGATTACAAAGCTGGCAGTAACTTAAATTTTGCTTGATTCGACATAAGCACTTATTCTTTGTTGTCACATAATTGATACTTTATTTTGACAACTACACAAATTCGTTTGCATTGCTTTCATAATATTCATAATCTTAATACTGACTATTAAGATTTGAATTGAATTTTGTAAGATAGAAATCAAATGAGAATTGTGTGATTGTCAAAAAATCTAACGTAACATAACATTTCGTTTTCACACTATCACACTTCAAATAAAATAAAAAATATCAGCAAATGAACAAGCCGAGACGAGACATTGATCGGCGTCGTCTGAGCAATTTTATGTGGACGGCAGAGATTCCGGATCTTTGTTTGGCCGTTCAAGTTTTCGGTTAATAAAAAAAAAAATAAAAAACAAAACAAAAAAAAATACGTATGTACATTCAACAATTTCTAGGCATTGCAGAAACAAAGTACATATATAGGCGATATGACTGATGACAATTTAAGGCAGATGCAGACAAAGAAAAAATATAATTGGCGGTGGCGAACTATCGGCTGTGACTCACTCAGCTTGGTTCTTTTTTTTAATAAATACAACCCTGGTATAATTCTTGCAAAAAAAAAACGATTACAAAACAAACATATGTGCATCAATTCTAAACTAAAAATTTAAAGGGAAGTAATCTGTAAGAAATAGTACTCAAATCAAATAATTTAATACTTGTTGCTCTAACGGACATAGTAATATATGTACGTTCTGTACATTCAAATGTCTATCCATAACGGTTTAGCAGATAAAGCCATATACGACAAATTACGTCAGATATGAGGACACCTTTTATTTTTTTACACTTATTATTACTGACACAGCAATAAAAAGTAACGGTTCCAATTATATGGCAATATAGGTTAAACAATATAACCTAGGGGACACCCTTTAATGTACAATTTTAAATTAAACACTTATTTTAAAGGACAGATTCTTTGTAAATTTCAAATGTCTGTCTAAAACGGTTCAAAAGTTTGGCCATATGCATCAATTTACATCAACTATTGAGACACTCTTTAAAATTTTAAATATTTATAAATGTTATTATACGGGACATAGTAGTGAAGATTCTGTCAAATTTTCAAGTGTTTGTCTATAACGGTTCAAAAGATAGGGCTAGATAGGTACAATTATATCAATTATGGGGACACCCTTTAGTTTTCAAATTTAAATTATATACTTGATGTTATAAAGGAATTAGATATACAGGTTCTTTGTAAATTTCAACCGTCTCTCTGTTACTGTTCAAAAGTTTTGCAATATACATCAACTATTGGGACACCCTTTAACTTCTAATCATAAATATTTAAATTCTGATTATAAATATTGGACATTCTGTCCAATTTTCAAGTGATTGTCTACAATGGTTCAAATGGTTCATATATTAAAATTGACGTCACATATGGGGACACCCTTTAATTTTTAAGTTTATTTTTTCTATTATGTATGGGGACACCCTTTAATTTTCAAAATTCTGAACTTCTTTTAAAATGGAACCAATCTGTAAGCATTTCCTTTCTAATAATGAAAAAATTTTTAAATCGTTTCAGAAATGACTGAGTTCTGCGGGCACAAACATAAAAAAAGCAACATTCAGACGAATTGATAACGTCCTTCTTTTTTTGAAGTCGGTTAAAAATGAAAAATGTTATCGTTAAAAAAATTTTCTTAAAATGGTTTGGTATGGCTGCAATACTGTTCTAAAAATAAATTTGACGTGCAATTACAATAACATAACGTATTTCTCCCTTTTCGAGTAGCTCGATAGACTAATTGGTAGTACGTTAGTATATCAGTCTAGGGGTTGCTGGTTCGATTCTAGTCATAGATTCAATATGGCATGTCTGCAGAAGTTTCGCGGATAGTGTTGTCTGAACATCACTATATATAAAGTTACAGCACTAAAGGCTTCTCCAAAAGGAACGGATAGATTTTTAGCAATGGAAAATACCAAAAATTGGAGGAAATCATAAAGAAAAAAAATTGCAAACTGTCCGTTTAAAACCATCATCAAAATTGGGGAAGAAAATCTAAAAATCGTCAATGGATAATTTCTGAATTTTAAAATCGCAGATCTGGCAACCGTACATAACATAATTAGAAAATATTGAGTAAATAAATAAATAGCACACTTTATTATGTTGTAAATAAACAGGTGGTTATTTTTGGTACATGGTGAGAACAAATTTATGAGCCAAATTACTATTTTGCTGATAAGTTAAAATTTTGATGTAAGTTAAAGAAATTTATTAAATTCTAGAGACAAATTTAGAATAATAGTAACGAGCTGTTTTTGAAGATGTAAATGAATAACTTGAAGTCTTGCGTCGTCTCCAAAAAGATAAATTATGCGGTCTGGAAACTGTTTAAGTAAGCAGTAATAATAATCCCAAATAAAATCAGGTGTATATCGCTCAATTGATAGTTATCAACCTACACTCTTACTGTCTACAACATATGAAGTCAAATTACAATATTTTACGCCATTAGATAAAATTAGGCACACAGCTCCTAGACGGTTATTTGCAGATACCTCTGCGAATTAAGGAAACCTTCTAAAAATATGGTCAAATATAACGATGTCGACTCTGAGTGAGATAATAACTCCCTTAAATTGCTCGTACATGGTTCCTATAGTAACAAAAGCTATAGCATCGTGCTGTTGGAAACATCCAATCATCATTATCTAATTTTATATATATATATTAATTCCTATGGTTCCAGTGTGGAACAAAAGGCCACAAATAACGTGGTTTCGTTTGTAATAAATTTTGTTTAAGATGGACTAGTTATTGGCCAATCGCATCCGAGTCTGGTACCGGGGCTGCCGGTTAAAGCATACCAGACACTGCTTTATTGTTGGGTGGTTATTTGTTGGCGCCACCTACTATCCACGGCGCTCTATTTTCTTATCTAATTTTGATGTGTCAATAAATGGCGGTGCAGAACTGATCTGCGTCTTCTGTGCAGCACTGATTATGTTTTTTAATAACTTTTACAGAAGTATGGCTCTTAGCCAATTGTTTATTGTTTACCAGTCGAAAATATTTTTGCACTAAATGTCAACTGGGAAGCTAGGACGACCAGTTTCCGACGCAGTGCCCTTATCGTTGTCACAGAAAAAATAAAATTAATTTTTCATGGATTTTCCTTTAACGTACATAGACTGATAGGTGAGGCGCTAGTCTGTAATTCTTGGGGTTACGAATTTAATTCCTGTGAAAGACTTTGGGTGTTTTCCGTTTTGTGACAAGGGTGGTTCTAAAAAAAATCACCGGTATTAGATATTACCTTACCCTTTACGTTTTCCTTTACAATTATAAGAAAAAAACATGTTAAAAAAATAAAATTTATAAAAAAAAACTGCTGGAATCAAACTGGGCCATTATAAAAATTCCTTGTTTGAGAATGGAGATTATTTGTTTATACTTTAGTTTTTCTAAGATTTATTGGTGAACATGTGCTTTTTGGGTGAAACTTGAATTTTTTTTTTAATGAACTTTTTTTAATGAAACTTAAATTTTTGGGATCAAGTCAAACATTTTTTGCTGAAATTAAAATTTTTTGGTGAAATTTTTTTGTGATAATGTGATATTTTGGTAAAATTTCGATCGTTTTGGGTAATGCCGGTTCGTAGCTGTATGATTGAGATTTGTTCTGCATTTTTGGTTTCATTTAGCAAAAAACAAGAGCAACATACGAAAAACAACAATAACGTTGCAAAAAACCTGTGAAAATATTAGAGATTATTGGCGTTGGAAGACATATTCTAGGGGGAGCAATACGATTTTTAGTAGAAAATAATATTACAAAAATAAGTATATAGTACAATTTTTAAAAATTCTATGGAGAGGGGGGTGGTCGAGAGCAAGTCTGTATGGGGCATTGCACCCCCATAAGGGCCCTTCTGCACCAATGGAGATGGTTACCATTTTTCCACCACATCTCCGCCATTTATCTACCGATATTACACCAATAACAATAATTTCAGTTTTTTTTTTGCATTTAATTTGACATTTTTATAGTGACAAAAGTTTAAAGGACACAATAGAGCAACGCGATAAATTTAATGGCCGTGTTATCTTACGTGGTGGCGATGTCAATTGGCCGCCAAGATCATGTGGTTTGACACCGTTGGACTTCTTTCTTTGGGGTTATTTGAAAGAAATCTTGTACGTCGATAGGCCAGCAATAATTCGAGAGATAATTCGGCACATTAATGGCATAGAACCTCAATTATGCCTCAGCGTCATCGAAAATTTGGAGCATCGGATAGAGTTGCGCCGCCGAGGTCGCGGTGTCCATTTGGCCGATATTTTGTTCCATACATAATTGAACCATACCAATATTAACAAAATAAAAATAAATGATTATAAATAATTTCCTAAATAATTTGTGTGCTAATCAACATCGGCCCTTAAAATTTAATCACCCTTTATAACTGATAGATTGGTATACTTAGAATTTTCGTGAGTTAACTGGGGTCTTCGGAAACGACATTTCAACACTCAGTCGATATTTCAACGACCAATCGATTTCTGTATGTAAGCGGAACCGGATAATATATACATACATATACTTTATGACGTCGAGGATGATTATTGTAATAATTACAAACGGAATGACATGAATGAGTTAAGGATATAAAAGATTTTGTATTTGAAATAGTTTTTTAATTTCTAAAAAACGTAAATATAAAAATTATGTTTCGTTTATTTATCGCCACCCTGTAAGTCTCTTAAATAGATTCCAGTGCGCCTGCCCTTAAGAGTTGCCAATTTGCAAACAAAACAAAACTATTATACATTATTAAAGATTTTATTGTAGATTTATGTAAATAATTTAAATTGGGAAACTCTTACAACCACCACCACCACCGTTTTCAAAACACAAGGGTCTTGCATAAATTCCGTCCAAATGGTTTCCTTAAAAGCATTTAGCAATTTGTAGCATAAGGTTGCTTAAAACTTTAATTAATTAATAAAATAAATTACCTTTAATTTGATCATCAAACCTCTAAAAGTATGACAATAAATAATAAATTGCGTATTTGGTGCCTTTTGGGTTTAATTTTATCGCTGTATGCCACGTATGTGGAAATCAAATTAATTGTCGATAAGGACTACAAGGCCTTGTGCGATTTGGCACCCAAATTAAGTTGCACAGCTGTTTTTAATTCACCGTAAGTTTGAAGTTTAAGTATTCAGTTAATATTTGAAATTTGTTGTCGTATAAAACATGAATTTCACTTGAATTTCTTTTATTATATTTATATTTTTTATATATATATACATACATATACTTGTATTATATTTATTTCTTTTTTGTAGATACGGCAAAAGTTTTGGATTTTTAAATATGTTTTTTGATGAAAAAAATGCGAAATGGAATCCACCAAATGGTGTATTTGGCACGGTATATTATTTGGTGTTATTAATGACAAGTAAGTGAGTAAGTGATATTTGGTTACGTTTTGTCATGTAATGCCACATATACACGAAATGTTTTTACATCTGACATGTCAAATTTTGCATTGCTGCTGTAAAAGACGTGTGTAAATTAATCTGACAAAATTTCAATTATATGTGGCTTAACCAAACTCTCTTTCAAACATTTTTGTTCCAAACAGTATGTATGTAAAATTTTATAAAATGATTTTATGATTTCCTACAAGCCGGTACCGAAATTTAGTTCTTACAAGGTTTTCGTCAAAATCTATTTTATCACTAGTTTCTGACGAAATCTACTTAAAATCTATTTGTACTTAGTGATGCAACTATTATACTAAAAAAAATACTAAAAATACTACGCTGCACAAGAAAAAATAAAATTTTGTTTACAAAAAAAAAAAAAAAACACGAAACAGGTTCGGGTACCTTATACTAATTTATAAAAATTTAATTTTACAAAATTTTTTTAAAGAAATCAATACTTATAATAAAACTGTAACAGAACCATTTCTGTATATGAAATATTTTTTTGAAATTTTTTTGCTATAAGTACAAATGAGAAGGTACCTTAGTATCTTATATAATTACTAGCTGTGCCAAATGTTTTATTCGATTTTGCTTTGAAAGTAATCCACACCAAATTTTAAGACTCTTATATATTTATTTTATATAAAGGTACCCATCCCTGGATAAAATACAAAAATTTATATCAAATTCAAAAATTCTAAAAATTATTGTAAGGCTCTGTAAAAGATAGATAGATTGAGTTACTTGTTATTTTAAAACAGCACCATCTGTTGCGCAAAATTGCTTAAAATATACTACTTTTAATCTGTAAAATAATCCACGTACTTTCACTGCTTTTTCTTCACTTTCCTTGCAAATAAGATATTTTGGAAAAAAAAGTATCCTATATTGGATTCAGGATACTAAGGTACCTCCTTACAAAAATTTGTTAAAATCAATCCAGTAGTTTTTACGTAATGTGAACACAAAAAAAATTACAGGAAATGAGTTACTATTTTATTAAATATTTACATAGGAATAGGATACTTTTCTTACTCGAAACAAGGTCATGTTAGCGGCATCTGGATATTTATAACTTACTCGAGCATTTGAGTTGGTTTCACATTTTTATTGGCATTTTTCCTAAATGTGATTTATATACATAAGTCTCTTTGAATATTGTTATTTACTACTGGTGAAAAATTCAGAGGCCCATAACTCGTAAAATATGGGCTTTCGCCAATTTTTATACTTAATTTTTTTTTCTTAGCTTTATAATTCTCAATCACTCTATCTGTTGTTTGAAATATTTCCTCTACGTCTTTTTATCTTATTTTTACGTCTTTGTTTATTGAAAGAATAACCAAATTACAATAATCCAAAAAGAAATTAAAATAAAAATCCCCCAAAAACCCCAAAAAATTGAGACTATCCCCAACCCCAAATTTATTTTTTTATTCCCATCAGGAAATATAAATCGCCGATTTGGGGATAAATCCAAGACTGATTTTACTCGCCATAATTTTATACACATCTGTTTATTTTTTGACAATGGGGTAGCTGGTTACACCGGGGATTGCCGAAATAATTACATATTTTATTTGCATATAATTTTAGAAATCTAAACTAACATCGTAAAGGCCCAACTATAATATGCATAAGCTGGCTTAAGCTAATGTCAAAAAATGAACGAAAAGTCTGTCAAATGCTTAAGCAACTTATTGAAGACTTTTAGGTGGCTACAATGTACTTACATGAATCTAAAAATTATTATGACGCAGTTGCACATTTGTTTTATTCGTACTTTTGAAAAATAATAATTTTTTTCTGAATAAATTTAATTTCTTAACAAAAAGGTGTTAAATAAACATATTTTATATACCTAATGCCATTCATATACAAATTAATAATTATTTTTAATAGTTTTAAGAAAATTTCGAAAGAAACATTTAAAATTTTTTGTTGTTTTGGTAATTTTGGCCAAAAGTACTAAAAAATACAGCGATGTGCATCACTCAACCCATAAACAACAAAATGCTCTTTCTTTTTAATTACAATTATTATAAAATGCCTCCCTTTTTTTCTTATAGAAACTTCTTTTTTAAACATTTTATATTAAATTTAAATACAATTTGTTCACTTTCGTCCTCCATTGCAATTTTATGAATGTACATTCATATGTAAAACACAAAGCACAAACAGCTGTTTCCGTACGGAGTGTGCGATCGGTTTCGGACTTTGCTTAAGCAAATGACATTCGACGAAACTCAACGAAAAGTATTGTTAAGTACATTATAGTTTGCCACATATGATTTACATGTAATTGTACAGTTGTTTAAGTTGGCTTAAGCTAGCTTATGCATATTATAGTTGGGCCTTTAACATTTATGTAACATTTTGATACCCTAACTTTTTAACACTTTTCAATTTTCATTACAGCTTTTCTTCGACATCCCGACCTTCTGAAATACCAAATAATATTTTGTATTATGGCGAATCTAATGTCTATATATTTGGCATATTTACTGTTTATTTTAAAAAATATATGTGTCATTTGTGTTACGATTTATGTGGTAAACTTCTTGTGTCTTTGGGAGATGTTAAAAGATTTCCATAAATTGTGGTTGCCAAACCGTGCAACCAATACAAAAATTGAAAGTAAGAAAAATGAATAAAACTTCTCATAAAATAATTTACTATTGTAAATATACATACATATTGGTTTATTAAAATAAAATAAAAATTACAAAAAAAAAAAAAAAACAAAACATTAAAAATTGGGCTTTATTGTTTAGCGGTTTGGAAATTGATTTTTTGTTGTTATTAATTTTGGCATTTTTAGGAAAATTCAAATTAATTTTAACCTCATGTCATGATTTTGTTATTGCCCGATAAAATCAATTTGTTAATCTTTAATGTGATTTTATTATATTG